>MU260130.1:85000-110000 GCA_020310875.1 Ceratopteris richardii | reverse complement strand
ATTAACCACATAGCTTGCCCAACGAGGTTGATCTACATACCTTTCCAATATGCCAACTTCTTATCAAGCTTAGAAACAATCGAGTCTCATGTTGACTCATTGAGAAGTCGAATCCCATTAGAATACATAACAGGTAGAATATTTGTCCCCCCACGCTTAGGGATCAAGTAACAACCATGGTCAATAAACAGTTGAGGTTGCTGCCTAATAATGGTCTGGAAAGAGATTTTAGAGTGGTTTATTTTGTAGCTTGACGCCTCAAAAAGTGTGTTGAGGCAACACCAAAAGGTATCAATGCTAGCTACTTTGTTATGCACAAAAGCATTTGTGTCATTGGCAAAGAGTCTCATGATCATGTGGTCTTGATTGAGGGGAAGAAAGAGGCCTTGAATAAGACCTAAACATGTGTGATGTTTAACAAGATAGTTGAGACCATCAACAACAATTGCGAAGAGAAGACCCAAGGGGCATCCTTGCCTGATAGAACATTTTAAACGAATAGCTTGAGAATCTCGCCATTGATTTTTATATAAGCTAAGGCATTAGAGAATGAAGTCCCACTCGAGTGTGGCATTAATCTTTGTCCAAGGCAATGTTAAGGAGGAGGACTGGATTCTTGAGCAAAAGCCAAGCATTCTTAAACATCAATGATAGCCTCAAGGATGGACCTCCCCTTAATGAACCCCTTCTAATCCTCATTGATCTAGTTATGTATGTGATAATCAATGTGATTAGCAATGATCTTTATCAGGATCTTGTAGCCAATTGGTAACATCATAATTGGACACAAACTTTTTGCTACCTTTTTTGCGAATAAACTTGATAATGCCTTCATTGAGACAGTCTAGGCATCATGCCAAAAGACACGATCTCTTGCCACACCGAACATAATGAAATAGTCACCATGTACTCGAAGGTCTTGAAAAACGCGTTGGTGAGGCCATCTACCCCATGGTTTTGCCACTAGGATGTGAATCAATAGCTTCAAAAATCTCATTATTTGAAATGGGAACTCTAAGAGGAGGACTCATATTTTGTGGAATTCTTTTAGTTGTGACTCTAGAGATCGCTGCCATGCCATCACGCCTATGAGGAGACAGAAGTGTAGAAACCCCCAATAGCTGGGTAAAGTGATTGACAATCACACTGACACACTATTTTCTTCATCCATCTTGCATTGAACACCATGGATATCCACCATTAAAGAGATCGCTTCCTTTGATTGCTTTGCCTTAAGGAGACCACATATCTCTTTAGTAAGTTTGTCGGCTTTTCCGGCCCATCAGTTTTTAAAATATATATGAGATTCTTTCTTTGAATTTCCTCTTCATATCTTAACATGATTTTGATTTTCAAAAGGCCTCTTGTGTATTGAGAGTGGAGTTTGTTGACTTATATCCTCAAGATGCCTAAGCCTTCAATAAAGATTTTCTCTTCTAGCACAAGGAATGTTTTGAAGATTCTTATGAGTCTTAACCAAGATGAGATGCGTCTTCATGAATACCGTCCTCCAACACTTGGATAGAGAGGAGTGGGAGGCAAAGGTCCAATTCTACGTAGTGGCAATCTCCTTCTAGACTGACGGGAATTAGACCAATACAACAATCGTTTGATCCGTAAGGGTATCCACAAGTAGAGAACCAACTTCTTTTAATGTCGATTTCCGAGCCTCAATTTCCCTTGGGGTGTAGGGTGGAGAGCCAAACATGAGATGGAGAAATACATTTCAATCTCTTTTGAAGCTCTTTACAATCATTTTTTATCTCTAGAAGATAGATGAAGTCTGAGCTAAAGATTTTATTACAGATCCACTCACCAATAATCATTTTGCTCTTGAGGGGTCACACACCCATCCAACATTAAAAGAAAGAATGATCACTATGAGAGGGTAAGTTGTTTGTGGGGAGGGGCCTTGTCCCTCTTTTTGTTGTTTTTCTCACCATTCTCTTTCCTCGAGGTGGAGGGGTCCTAGCATAGGATTTATCCTTAAGGGGGCTCTTCCATCGTATCTTAGTGGGTTGATTTTTTGTGAGAATTCTTCTTCAAAAATAAATCTAGTATCGTATCAAGATTTATGGATGCAATGTTCAAGATTCACTATACTGCTATGAGCGTTATTGGTGGTGAATCCATCCTCTTTGCTAGTGGTGTATCCTTCTTGGTTTTCTTCCTTGCTAGTGGAATGCTTTGAAGTTATCGCATCATTGCGAGAGTCATAGAGTTTCATTGCCCCTAGATAATCCAAGTCATCGACATCTTTCTCCTAATTACGAAAAATGTTTGTTTATAGAGCTGTGCAAGAGGGACTCATCTCAATATTACCCTTAGGACTTTTTCTCCTTCTTTATCTCACTTCTGCAAAGCCTTCTAGGCTCATGACCATGACTTGTATTTGCTTCATTTTCTCAGCATCCAGAGGATGATTTTGTGACATGCATGGGGCATTGCTTAAGTTTACTACAACTTCTTCGCTTATTCTTATAGTAGCCTTTTCCAGATTTAGTTTGTTCTTAATGGATTTCTGGCTCAAAGGACAATCTTTTGAAATGTGGCCTTGAAAACCACAGTGACGGCAAGTTCTTCTATAAAATCGCCTACTTAATGATTTTCTGTTTTCTAATGTCTATGGAGGAATTTTGGAATGGAGATCTTTGTTTAGGTATGCTTCGACACAAATTTGCAGGTGCATCTCTGCTACAGCGTGCGAGGGATAGCACACATTCGTGATGGACAAACCACACATTTTCCCGGCACAGCAATAGCATTCTCTTCAAATTCTCTGTTCTTCAAAACAGTCCATATTCCATATATGTAATATGGAAATAAAGTAAGAATTAAAGCAGAAGACGGACGTAATCTCCTTTGAAGATCTGCACTCCCATCTACCCAAGCAATGAGAATCTGATGTTTTCCCTTCCACAGCAAAGTTCCTCCTCTGTCCTCACCGTCTGAATAGGAGTGCCAATGTCACGCTTAATCCCATGAGCAACCTCTTATTTATCTTCTCTGCCACACAGCTGCAAAGATTGCTCAGCTTTTCCCTTCGTTAAAGAGAGAAGCTGCCTTTAGTCACTCCACTCCATCTTCCATGATGTCTTGCTAGCAAACGAATTGCATAGTTTGGTGCACGAATCTCTGCACTTAATTCATTTGAAAACTCTCTTTCATGTGTTTTCATGCACATTGCATGAAATATAATGCACTCTCTTCCTTTTCCGTATGCACTCTCTTCCAAGAAACAATGATCCCTTGTTCTTATTGCACGACGTTTTCACATGGAGAATACGTACGTTATTACTTTATTGCAAAATGACATATTAGTTCGTCTACACAACTTCACATGAAGATATTATTTTATATTTGATGTCTTGGCAAGCATGCAAACAACATTAAGGAAGGAGAAGAAGCTATCAATACGTGAGGCATCATATATGTCCAAAATGGCTTATTAGTAACATGAACCTATCATCAATTGCCAGGATACGGAATACATCACTGCGTTCAGCCATGGTCATTGACTAAATGCACAAAAATGAGTATGTCTCAAGACGTTAAACAGAACCACCCTGTTGATCTCTGTTAAACCTACAACACACATCAAAGTGCTTGTATTGGAAAACGGAAACCTGTAGATATGTTTGGCACAAAAAGATGAAATTGCCTACAGAGGCATTGTGATAATCCATTTGGAGGCTGAAACCAACTCAGATAACAGCGTTTAGATGCCCCGCAATGAAGCTGTTTTGAACTCCTAATTGCCTCGGGTATGCTCACCAATTTTCGTACGATTTTGAGTCTATGAGTGAGGGGTGTTGATGATGCCCTAGAAGAAAAGGTGACCTGCTCTGATACAAATTGTGAGAGTTTGATGTCTACGCAAGCATGCAAACAACATTAAAGAAGGAGAAGAAGCTTGGAGCATAACACAACACTAAATGAATTACCACGTGAATGTACAGAGATAAGGAACCCATTAGAGTTATAGGTTTGTATACAAGGCGGGGGGAAAACCTCTTAAAGAGAAAAAAGAAATACCTCGAGGATCCTACGAGTCTTCACACACATCACTACCAAAATATATCAACATCTCTTTGCATGATGGAAATTCAATTAAAGCTTACTACTCAATTGACACAAAAGAATCATTTGGAATTTTCCCCCTCTAGGAGGAACTTGTAGATACTTCATCAGAATCTAGATCTGGGAGCCTATATCTTCTAAATTTTCAAATGCAATCACATATGAGGACTCAATGAAAAGGGAATATTGGCTGATAAAGCCAGAGAGAGAGAGGGAAGACATATAACTATGAAGGCCAATTTCTGTTTGTAAATGATCTTATTGGGGCATGAGCTATGATCCCCAGGGCATCTACTCAAAGAACAAAGGATGCCCATAAGAAGACTAGAGAGTCTAGATTTGGGCACAACAAAAAAACCAGCACATATGCTAGGCATCAAGAAGAAGCTAATCTCTAGGGTCACGAAAATAATCCTCAAGCGCCCCCATAGATCCGAGAACGATAAAACCCTGGCATTAGCATGGGTTGTGCGAAAGAATGAGGATCATGCTCTAAATATATAGTGGTGAAACCTATTAATCTCATCTGGGATTCCCAATGCATGGAAAAGCCTCTAAAGAAAGGCATCATGAAATAAATCTCCAGCTAGTTGGTTTGGTTTATTCTTGGCCTATCTGAATGATGGGCAGTGATTCTGAGCTTTTAGCCAAATACATTGCTTTCACATCCAACTCTAAACAATCAAGCTTTATTGAATTGCGCCTTATTGTTTTTAGTATTCTAGATGTTTAATTGTCCATTGAGCATGCAAAGCTTGATGATATAGCGGAAGGGCCAACTCTGTCTTGATTGATCAATATGGCACCCCATATTAATACAGATCTTCTTCGTGAGGCACCTCTTCCCCCTAATATATATCTGATCTCCCCTTCTCAGCTTCATGTTCTTCACTTTATATTGGTGTCCATAAATCTTCCCATGGATTATAACGATACTATGTGATTACTTTGTGCCACGCATAGAATGGTCCCGTTTGCACGACGTTTTCACATGGAGACTCAAGGTGGGATGAAAAACCAGAATTGTTTTAATTTGATTGTGATGGAAAGGTTGCCTATCTATATATAAACAAATCGCATGTGGATTACATACCCAAGTTTGTGCGTTGAGACGAGAGAGACTAAAGCATCGTTGCCATGTCTTCTACTACCACTGCTGGAGTCCTCCTGGTAAGAAGAATATTGGCGAGTTCTGAGTGCTAAAATTGTTAGTGTTTAATACTTTCTCACAACCGGCGTGTGTGTGTAGACTGTGGGCGGCGGCTTCTTCTCCAGAACTTCCACCGACATCCAGTACAAGGACGGAAAGCTCTCCGCCTTGTGCCAGACTTCTGGCGGGGATCGGTTATCTGCGACTCTTGATTTGAATTATCATCTCGAGAACGTAGATGGTTCGTTCGCGTAGCCACCCAACCACCGGGCAACTTCCTGGCGTCGTGTGCAAATGTGACTCTGGAAGGCACGTCGATGTTCAGGGGAAGCGCAAGGAGGAAGAATTCCAGTGTGGTGACTTTCCAGCAGCCGTTGGATGACTATGTCGCAAACGTTGAGGGAAAGCTGGTAGCTCTCTCTCTCTATCTCACTGTGCTGCTGTTGTCGTCGTTTCTCGCCCAGCCCAATAGTGCGTGTGCTCTTGTTGCCAGAGCGTCATCATTTGTGTAACGTCTCGCAGGAAATCGGCGGAGGCTTCTTCTCCAGAACCTCATCGCAAATTAGGTTCACTAGCAGTGGGTGGCTGGAAGCGCTGTGCGAGACCACTTCAAGCGGCAGCGTGGCCACCTCCATCATCCTTAATTTCTACCTCGATAGCATCAATGGCGTGCTGCAATTCGCAGACTCATCCCCCGGAAACTTTATGGTAACAGCTCGAAACGTAACACTGAACACCAGGACAATCAAGCTAACCGGCAGCGCGCAGAGGTTTGACTCGGGTTGGCAGAATTTCGAGTTGAACCTCGATTACAATGTTAAAAACATCGAAGGAAGATTGGTGTGGCTGCTAAACCCACATGTGCCTTACTAGGCAGATGAAAATGGTAAGCAGCTTGGTTTATACCCACCTTCTTCTAAGTAGCAGCAATATGGTAATAAGTTATTTAGGCAGTAACAGCTGCATGGATGGTACCTTGTGTTTGTGGAACGGCGTAGGAAAGCTTTATATCCTCTCCTCTCCTCTACTCTCTACCAGTAAAAGTAACATAGTTCTAAGTTAACGCATGGTTATACCTTGTTGTCTGTGGAACGTCGTCGTCGTCCTCGTAGGGAGAGGTGGATTTGGTTCATACGATGCCTCAGACGACCCTGAACTTGTTGAGTATGCGAAGTCCATAATGGCGCATCGCCCACCACGTGACGTCCAGATTAGACCCCCCGGATCCCAAAAGGAGAAGATCGATATTGCACGCATCATCGCCAAGTGGGATTTGGACATCATGGACCGTGGTTGGGGTCAAGTAAGGCTTCTTCCCTACTCTACTCTACTACTATTATTGAAAGTTTATTGTTGGGATATTGATAGGCTTCTATGGACAGCATTGAAACTCTATTTATCTCATACTTCCATGAGAAAATGTGTTATTATTCTATATATTGGTAATCATATATGGACTGATATTGTCTCTTCAATCGAATTGTAACTCTCTTTTGGCTTCTAATTAAATATACTCGTATGATCTTGTTATCCTACTATAATATGTTTCAAAAGATGGGATTTAAGACAAAATTAAAGTTATGCAATAGCTATCTCTAGTCTTTGTGATCAAATATGAGTCTGTTTCTTTTGCTGAAGCACAAAATTCAAAACATTGGATGGCTGTTATGCAATAAAAATCTGATGCTATTATAAAGAATGGTACTTGGAATTTATGTGATTTTCCTTGAGGAAAAAAGGCCATTGGAACTAAATGGGTATATAAGCTGAAACATAAGCCTCATAGTGCAATTGATACATTTAAGGCTCGGATTGTTGGAAAAAGTTATGATCAAGAGAATCACATACGTTTTGATGAGACTTTTGCTCCAATCTGTTGAATGACCGCTACTTGTAGCATTTTTGCATTTATAGCACATCATAGTTGGAATGTAAATTAGTTGTATATTAAAATTACATTTCTAAGTATTAAAAGTGTATGTATTTCCATCCCATGGTTTTGTATAGAAAGAGCATAAAAAAAAAGTGTGTAAGTTGAAAAAGGCATTGTATGGATTGAAGCAAGCTTCACATGCTTGGTCTAAAAAGATACATGCCAACTCGTTACCACATGTATTTGAGAACCATCTAACTAAGAACACCTTATATGTTAAGGATGCAAATGATGTACATATGATCATTGGTTTATATGTTGATTACTACTCCCAATGAGAAGCATACTACTCAATTTAAGGATTATTTCAATGCATTTTTTTGTGAGATTTGAGGCATTTGCATCATTATTTGCGCTTTAAACTTATGAAACTTAATAGCGGAATAGATTTTTGTCAAAAAAATACATTCATATTATTGCCATGTTTCGGCCTTAAATATTACCAAACTATTGCCATTCCAATGGAGACAAGTTCCATTTGAGTCTTCATGATGTACGAGATGCATTTGATGTTGTTTTCTATTAGCAAGTTGTTGGATGCTTGATCTACTTATGCATAAGTCCTCGTGATATTCAGTTTTTTCTCTCACATATGAGGAGGTATATGCCATTTGGGTGAAAAACATCCGAAGAAGGACCATTTGCTAATGACGGATTAGGAAGATTGACAACTAGGGTCTTTCCATGTGTACAAGAATGTAACATTTTTGTCTCTTTTAATCGTATAAAGAAATGATTTTTTAAAGAAAACATGCTTTAAAGCGCTGCTAAAGTGATGGAGTTTCTTGTATTCAATCTATATTTTTTCTATTTCAAACAAAAAAAGATATTTTTTGCACACCACACAATGCAAATCCTTATATTTCTAGTAGACAAATGATTTTTGAAGATACAACCTATTTTTGGGTTCACAAAATTCAATGATGTTTCGGTCATACTTGATACATCAAACTAAAAGATTGTGTTTCGCTTCCACATGTACAAAGTTTTTATGTCTATAAAAAGTCATGAAATTTGTGAATCTCGGTTTTCCACTTTGAGCCTTCTCTACTATTTCTGTGAGTGTTCGAATGGCTTCTACTTCTCATCATCCGTCCAAGATGTACCGTCATGTCAGGTCTACGATAGAAGAGAGGATTCTTTATGGAAACCTTTTTGTGTGAAGCTAAATGATTGGATGCCTATGCTTCCTAGTGCTAGATTTTCCCCTAAAGTCAAGCATACTAAAGTTATGATCAAGAGAAAGTTATGCTTGTTGGCAAAAGTCATGGTCAAGAGAAAGGCAATTGTTTTGATGAGACTTTTGCTCCAATGTGTTGAATCACTACTTTCCCTAGCATTTTTTGCAGTTAAAGCTCATCATAGTTGAAATGTAAATTAGTTGTATATTAAAACTATATTTTTGGATATTAGAAGTGTATGTATTTTAGTCCCATGGTTCTGTAGAGAAAGGGCATAAAAACAAAGTATGCAAGTTAAAAAAGGCTTTGTATGGATTGAAGCCAACACCACATGCTTGGTAAGAAAAGATACATGCCTACTTGTTAGCACATGTATTTGAGAACCATCCAACTAAGAACACCTTATAGATTAAGGATGCAAACGATCTACTTCTGATCATTGTTTTATATGTTGATGATATGTCGATCACTAGTCCTAATAAGAAGCATATTATTGAATTTAAGGTTTATTTGAATGGACTTTTTGTGAGATTTGGGCATTTGCATCATTATTTGGGCTCTAAATTTATGCAATTTAATGGTGGAATAGATCCGTTTCAAACAAAATACATTGACATATTATTGCCACATTTTGGCCTTTCAGATTGCCAAGATTTTGCCACTCCAATGAAGAAAAGTTCATAGTTGAGTCTTCATGATGCATGAGATGGAATGCTTGGCCTACTTATGCATAACTCCTCGTGCATAACTCCTCGTGATATTGTAGTTGATGACTAACATTGGCCATGTTGACCATTTACTAGATTTCATCCAAAATGGATTAGCCCCTCTAATGCAACACCTTGCTGTAGATTGTATGGCTCTTGTGCAAAATCAGGCCATTTAGAATCATTATGTTGAAATGTTGTACTATCTGCTAGAATTCTCATTACTCCATCGTTACTTTTATGATGAGATCCTTATATCAAAAGCTTTGATAATTAAAGACTTTGAAGAATATGGTTAATTCGTGGACCTAATGGCAAATGTCTCAATACCTTTTTTGGGATATTATCATCTTCATCCTTATATCAAGGAGATTGACATTTTGGAGATATCGAAGAGTCTACCTATTCACCTCTATATAAAATACAATTTTTCGGACATGCATGAATAGAATGATAATCTATACCAAGTGTAGAGGAGGTACTGGGGTATCCGCTTTTCTCTAAAGTAGAGAATGAAGATTGGACTCGTCCAGTACGTCACCTACTCAAGGGGGGTTCTCTTTCAGGGAAATGTACCCTTTAACATTTCTGTGAGCAGGTATATGACAAGATTACACAGAGTGGAAAGACTCCAGAAAATGTAGATGATTAATGACTAAAAGACCAGACACTCCTTGATTCGAAACAGAGGATTACAAAAGTGGGCAGAGCGATGCTCAAAATAATGAGCCACCCTAAAAGCGAATAGCTTCAATACAATAGATCCCTATCATCCGCACAAAGGCAATGTGATGCAAACTAACTCTGAGCAATACAACTGATATGATGGATTTCACAAGAAAATAGAACCCAATCAACACACTGATTTACAGATAAGGAGAAAAAATCCAAGCTACTCTCCTACACAATGGTGTTCATAGTCCTCCCTGGGAAGCCCACGCTCTATATCCACTCACAGAGTGACTCCCACAGTGACTTGAAACCACCAAATGCCAGAGAGGTCTTCTGCACGCGTCAATGAAACTAAAAAAAATGTACCCCAAGAGTGTGTGCACAGTGTACTCCCAGTGTACGTACAAAAAGTATATCCAAATGAGCATAAATCCCTTGATTTTATAGGCCCCAATAGGCCAAGAGAGCTTTGCCGAATCTTCACGTCCACTGATCACGCGCCGGTTAACCATCCAAAATTGGAGGGGTAGGTCAATTATTCCCTTGATTTGAATTGGATCCCCAAAGATAGGTAGTCGCCGTGAATGGTTGGCGGCCACTTTTACTCTCTACAATTCACTTTTACTTTTACCAACTTACTTTTACCTCTTTTGGCAATCCAATGAAGCCGATTGGTCCATCTGCTTATCCAATCATGGTGTTCCTCCACTGCCCCACCTTTCAGCAATCATCTAGAGATAACTGGCTCCATATTCCAGAGTCCTCTACATGTTCTTCAAACAATTACTAGGAATTTAAATGACTTAGATTCAGCTTCTTTCTCTTCTTCCGTGAGATCTCTGTGGTTCGGTCTTCTTAGAAATCTGTTGAGCTTCCTCGGGCATATGTGTGGGTGTATGTGTGTGTAGTTGTGTGAGGGTGTGTGTGGAACTGTGTGTGATTATGTGTGTGAGGATGTGTGCGATGGTGAAATAGTGGTAAGGGAAGGGAGTGGTGGGGGTTAGTGGTGAGGGGAGGGGAGGGGCCTTGCGGGACTTGGAGGTGAGGGGAGGGGAGGGGGGCCGCGGGGCTTGGAGGTGAGGGGAGGGGAGGGGGGTCGCGGGGCTTGGAGGTGAGGGGAGGGGAGGGGCCTTGCGGTGGTTGGAGGTGAGGAGAGGGGAAGGGGGCCGCGGGGCTTGGAGGTGAGGGGAGGGGAGGGGCCTTGCGGTGGTTGGAGGTGAGGAGAGGGGAGGGGGCCGCGGGGCTTGGAGGTGAGGGGAGGGGAGGGGCCTTGCGGTGGTTGGAGGTGAGGAGAGGGGAGGGGGTCGCGGGGCTTGGAGGTGAGGGGAGGGGAGGGGCCTTGCGGTGGTTGGAGGTGAGGAGAGGGGAGGGGGGCCGCGGGGCTTGGAGGTGAGGGAAGGGAAGGGGCCTTGCGGTGGTTGGAGGTGAGGGGAGGGGAGGGGGGTCGTGGGGCTTGGAGGTGAGGGGAGGGGAGGGGCCTTGCGGTGGTTGGAGGTGAGCAGAGGGGAGGGGGGCCGCGGGGCTTGGAGGTGAGGGGAGGGGAGGGGCCTTGCGGTGGTTGGAGGTGAGGAGAGGGGAGGGGGGTCGCGGGGCTTGGAGGTGAGGGGAGGGGAGGGGCCTTGCGGTGGTTGGAGGTGAGGAGAGGGGAGGGGGGCCGCGGGGCTTGGAGGTGAGGGGAGGGGAGGGTCCTTGCGGTGGTTGGAGGTGAGGAGAGGGGAGGGGGGCCGCGGGGCTTGGAGGTGAGGGGAGGGGAGGGGCCTTGCGGTGGTTGGAGGTGAGGAGAGGGGAGGGGGGCCGCGGGGCTTGGAGGGATGAGAGGGGAAGGAGAGAGAGAGAATAAGAGAGAGAGAGGGAGAGAGAAATAAAGGGAAGAGACCGAGAGGGGAAAAGAGAGAGGGGGAGTGAGAAGGGAGAGTGAGGGATGAGAGAGAGTGAAAGACCAAGAGAGAGAGGAAAGAGAGAGAGAGAGAGGGAGGAAATAGGTAAATAGAGAGAGGAGAGAGAGGTATGACAAATCAACTGAGGACATAGCGGAAATGGAAGCAACATCTGCCCGAACCACAAACATGTCCAAGAAATGGAACGGCCATTCCTCGAAGCTGCAGCCCAAGCGCCTGACAGCCCAAGGCATCTACTACAGACCCCCACATCAAGCTTTTGCACCGTCCCCGGTGCAATTTCTCCCTTATTGCTGAGATTTATTTATACTGAAAACCAAGATATGTACAAGGGATAGAATGCTTCCATTTTAATTTAGATCAGATACTTCTTCACCCTGGAGATGTTAACCAGGGGAATCCTTTTACCCTGCAGATCTTCCAGATGCACAGCGCCATGCGGCAATACTTTGATTACCTTATAAGGTCCTGCCCATTTGGGTGCCAATTTAGTTGGAATTGCTGGGACCTGATGCACTAAAACCATGGACCCTTCTTGAACTTCATTCGATCTCAGATACCTGTCATGCAGTCTTTTGCGCTCTTCTTGTGTTACCTGAAGTTTTTGCATTGCTCCTTCTCTGTATTCTTCTAATGCCACCAATCTCTGAATGGGGGGTTCAATTCCAACGGTTTTGATTCCTATTTCCTTTCTGATAATGAACTCAAATGGTGCCAATGCCTCTTTTCCATAAACTAAACGAAATGGAGTTTCGCCTGTGGTTCCCCTCTTCGTGGTTCTGAAAGCCCAAATTGCACCAATTAGTGCTAGTGGCCAAGAGCTTTGATGATCAAAAGATAATTTGCGAAGTAGTCCAATCAAAATCTTATTGGAACTCTCTGCTTGGCCATTTGCCCTTGGGTAATAGGCACAAGATTTTTTATGGAAGATTTTGTACCTGTCAAATATAAACTGGAGCAATTGATTTACAAAATGTGTGCCCCTATCACTAGTAATTTCCAGTGGGCAACCAAATCTTGAGAAAATTCGTTTATACATAAATTTAGCTACTGTTAAAGCCGTGCAGTCCACAGTAGCTTTAGCTTCTATCCATTTAGTAGCATAGCATGTGGCCATCAAAATATACTTTTTACCTCCTGGTTGCCCAGTTGGGTTAATTGGCCCTATGAAATCAAGACCCCATCGTTCAAATGGGAGCCATCCTGTAGATACAACCAATGGTTGGAAATTCAATCTGGTTGGCGCGGGAGCACACCTCTGGCAGATGTGGCATTCTTTGGCGAACTTGATTGCATCTTTGAAAATATGAGGCCACCATAAACCTTTTTGGATGATTCTATGAGCCAATTCTTCCCCCTTGAGATGTCCTTCACTGTGTGCAGCTTCTAGCAAAAGATTTACCTCCTCCGGATAGACACACCTTCTCAGTATATCATCTTGACAGTATTTATATAAATTTCTGTTTATAAGAGAATATGCTTTGGTTTTCAAGAGCAATCTTCTCTTTTCTACAGGTGTCAAGTGTTCTGGGATTTTTCCAGTGGTGAGAACATGAAGAATTTCATCATACCAACCAATTCGAACTGTTACTAGAAAAAGATGGCTATCCACCAGTTCGTCCTTGATACCCGTCGCTTCTTCACCCCTTGCCGTCCTGGACATTTGATCTGCCATGTGATGCTCTTTACCTGGCTTAATGTGAATGTCAAAATTGAATTCTTGAAATAAAAGCAACCACCTCCAGATTCTTCCGGCTACTCTCGGTTTGTTGATCAAATATCTCAATGGTTGATGATCAGAAATTACAATGAAATGCACACCTAGCAGATAATGTCTGAACTTTTGGAGAGCAAACACAATGGCCAAACCTTCTCTTTCCGTCGTGCTGTAGTTCCTCTCCGCTTGATTGAGTAATCTGCTGGCATATGAAATTGGTCTATCGATCTTGTGTGCTGACGGCTGAGCTAGGACTGCACCAATTGCATGGAGACTTGCATCTGTGTGCACGTGAAATTCCAACGACCAATTAGGAACACATAAAAGAGGAGCAGTACACAACCTCATCTTTAGTTCACAGAATGCCTTGTCAGCTTCCGCATCCCATGTGAAAGGGACCTTTTTGCTGGTGAGCCTTGACAAGGGCTTAGCAATCTCTGAATACATTCGAATGAACCTTCTGTGATACCCTGCATGGCCCAAGAAACTCTGCACTTCTTTTGGACTTTGTGGAATGGGCATTGATAGAATAGTTGTCACCTTTGCAGGGTCCACAGTTATACCTTCTGCAGATACTATATGACCCAAAAGAGTGCCCTTAGTAACCAAAAAGTGGCACTTTTCAGGGTTCAGCTTTAGACCTGTTTTCAAACATTGCTCAAAGATTTCCTTTAGATTTTCCAAATGGTTATGGAAATCTTGGACTATTGCTCTCCCATCTGTCCCTGAGAACACTGAAAAATCATCCATAAAAATTCTTAGGAATGCAGTTAACCATTTCCCCAATATCATATACATAGTTCTATTAAAGGAGGCAGCAGCATTTTTCAAGCCAAAAGCCATTCGTGTGTACACATATGTGCCCCATGGAGTAACAAAAGCCGTCTTATCTCTATCTTTAGGATGGATGGCTATCTGATTGTAGCCACTGAACCCATCAAGAAAGCTATACAGGGTGTGTCCAGCCACTTCTTCAAGCACCTGTTCTGTGAATGGTTGAGGAAAACCATCTTGAATAGTTACCTTGTTCAAAGCCCCGAAATCGACACATACTCTTAGTTCGCCATTTTTCTTAGGTACGATGACCATGGAGGAGAGCCACCGAGAGTGTTCCACTGGTACAATAATGTTTGCCTCTTCTAATTTGTCTATTTCTAGCTTCACTGCCTCTGCATACTTCGGATTAAGCCTGTAAGGCCTACTTCTGGCAGGTGAAGCTCCTTCCATTAAAGGTATACGATGTAACCCTAACTCCTCAGGTATCCCTGTTAGGTCCTTGTAGGACCAAGCAAAAACATTTTTATAGGTATAAAGTAAGGAGGTTACCTTCTGCAGCAGAGAGGGATAATTCCATAGCCAAGCAGCCAAGTGAACTACTTGGGGATTTTCTTCATTTCCCAGATTAACTTCCTGAACTGACTGTTCAGAGTTGGACCCATTTGACAATTCCTCCCCACTATAGGCAGGAGCCGAACTCAATTGATGATCCACTATCTCTTCTTTGATCCATCCTGCTGGTATATTTGTGAATGGAAGTTCTTGTAGGTCACCCTTAGCTTCCTCAGATGCAGACCCAACTTTTTCACCTTCTGGACCTGCAAGCATAAAATCATCCGATTCCTCGTTTTTACCTGCCTTCCCCTTACGTACCATCTTAGTGGCGCCATGTGTCAAACTTTCCTCTTCCTGGCCTCCTTGTGCTGTTTCTATCAAACCCTCATCCACTTCACATATCTCTACTGTGCAGCATTCTACACTTCCCATCATCCATTTAAATAAGGTATCATCTTCTGGAGGTAGAGAAGGCATTACCTCAGTATCCATTGTGTATCCAGTAGCCTTGTTGATGTCTGCTCCTTCTTCCATATGTATCTGCAATTGATTATTGGTACCTGTGGAAATCCACAACTTGTTCTTTCCCCAATCCTGCAACGCCTTTGCTTGCCTTAACCAAGGCCTTCCCAAGAGCAAAGGATATGAGGTTTCCTGTGGCAAGGCAATGACAACAAAGTCCAAAACAAAATGACAGCCCTGCACTATCATGAGTACCTTTTCGACAATGCCGAGCGGCGCAACCCGTCTTTGATCTGCTAATGTGACCGTAAAGGGTGCCGCCTTTGTGGGATTGAGCCTTAGTTTCTTCATAGTGAAATCAGGCATCAAATTGATGCCGGAACCTCCATCTATAATAACACCTGCTAGAGCTTCATCTTTGATTAAAACGGATAATCTTGAGCTCTGATAATCAGCCAAGGGTGCAGGAGGAAAGTCCACCATAAAACCATCTATGCTAGGAGGTGGGCACAAGCATGCAGAATGTATAATCTTCAGCAGATCACTTCTTACTTTAGGATCTATCTTTATGAGTTGATACAGGCTAATCTTATGATGAATACCTTTCAAAATTTCTTCAATGTCCACTTCTGGCTTGCCTCTAGGAGTAGTTGTTGGTTGTTCTTTGAGCAAAGTAGTTACCCTCTCATAAGCTTCTTCCATATCTTCCTGGTCCTTCCATCCCACCCTCTTCTCTGCATCTCTTTCTTTGAGCCCTGTTTGTCCTTCCTTCTGTGCTAAAGCCGCTTGCCTGGCTCTAGTCATCATTGGTATGGATGAAGATGAAACAGCGTAAGTTTGAGCAGTCGTACCTTCTACTGGTGGGGAGACCGAAATCATGTGAATTGGAGGAGGGCGGCTCCTTGGACAATCTCTGGTGTAGTGATCTTTAGCATCTGGACAGTGCTGACAAGGGGGTGCATCCTCTGGAAGAGAGCACCTATTCTGCATATGGCCATACTCCCCACAGCGGTAACACATTAGGGGCCTATTGAATCTAGGCCGAGTTGGGCGGGTCTCTTCTCTATTAGGTGCATTAGACGTGCTAGCATAATATGAATCTACACCTTGATGGTTACCTCGCTGTTGTGTCCCCTTCAGGTAGTAGCAATCCCTTGCTTCATGACCCTCTTTGCCACAGAATTGGCAACTGACTCTGTTAGGACAATTTATATTAGAGTGTCCATTATTGCTACATATTGTACACCAAACCTGTCTTCGTATGTCCTGTGTAGTCCGCAAGTCTTCAAGCTCACGCCGAAGTTGAGCTACTTCATCCATATTGTGGGTTGAGGATGGCGGTATGACCTTCTCTTCTTGGCGACTTTGCTGCATCCTTAAGGCTTCCAACTCCTTCCTGAGTTGCCCGATCGGATCCAAATCAGATGCATAATTTGGTTGAGACTCCACTTCAAAATGTAGTCTAGCCTCCTCAATGCGTGATGCAGTGGCAACAAAGTCTTCAAGTGTTGCATCCAGTCTGAGAGATTCTCTAAGCTTTTGCTGTGATGACTTAGGCAGAGCCTTCTCAATCCATTTTTTGACTAGAAAATCACCTGGAGCATGAGCCAAACGAGATACAAGAGCTTTTGTCCTAGTGTGCAATTCATGAAAAGATTCACCTGCTCGTAATTTTAGGTTCTCCAGCTGATCTAGAGCTCGTTCTGAGGAGTCGCTTGGTCGAAATGTCTGCGAGAATGCCGCTTTTAGTGCCTCCCACGTAGTGAAGTGCCCATCAGCATACTGGCTATACCATTTGTCCGCAAGGCCTTCCAATGTAGATGGAAAGAGCACCAACATTGCATCCTCCCGGTTCTGCAATCCTCTTCCACGACATAATGAGACGAATCTCCTCACGTGGTCATCTGCATCTTCATAAGCCAATCCTTTAAATGTAGGAAACTTGATGTTCAACCTAGAGAGTAAATGGGAAAGATCCTTCATTGGTGCCGGTGCCTCTTCTGAAGTGTCAGAGGAAAAATCTAAGGTTCTCCTGTGCTTCTCTTTTGACAATGGTGTCACCCCCAAATCAATGGATAGATTCAAGGATGGTGGAGGAGAGGTAGGCTCACTGGTTGTGGTTATTTCTAACTTGTTGAGACGCTTCCGTTCACGATGAGACTCCTTGTCCGCCCGCGTATGGGTCATGTACCTATTCGCAAATACAATAGGGCGACAATCCTCTCACAGAAATGCAAAGGTCCCACCGGGCGTGCCAAACTGTAGAGGAGGTACTGGGGTATCCGCTTTTCTCTAAAGTAGAGAATGAAGATTGGACTCGTCCAGTACGTCACCTACTCAAGGGGGGTTCTCTTTCAGGGAAATGTACCCTTTAACATTTCTGTGAGCAGGTATATGACAAGATTACACAGAGTGGAAAGACTCCAGAAAATGTAGATGATTAATGACTAAAAGACCAGACACTCCTTGATTCGAAACAGAGGATTACAAAAGTGGGCAGAGCGATGCTCAAAATAATGAGCCACCCTAAAAGCGAATAGCTTCAATACAATAGATCCCTATCATCCGCACAAAGGCAATGTGATGCAAACTAACTCTGAGCAATACAACTGATATGATGGATTTCACAAGAAAATAGAACCCAATCAACACACTGATTTACAGATAAGGAGAAAAAATCCAAGCTACTCTCCTACACAATGGTGTTCATAGTCCTCCCTGGGAAGCCCACGCTCTGTATCCACTCACAGAGTGACTCCCACAGTGACTTGAAACCACCAAATGCCAGAGAGGTCTTCTGCACGCGTCAATGAAACTAAAAAAAATGTACCCCAAGAGTGTGTGCACAGTGTACTCCCAGTGTACGTACAAAAAGTATATCCAAATAAGCATAAATCCCTTGATTTTATAGGCCCCAATAGGCCAAAGAGCTTTGCCGAATCTTCACGTCCACTGATCACGCGCCGGTTAACCATCCAAAATTGGAGGGGTAGGTCAATTATTCCCTTGATTTGAATTGGATCCCCAAAGGTAGGTAGTCGCCGTGAATGGTTGGCGGCCACTTTTACTCTCTACAATTCACTTTTACTTTTACCAACTTACTTTTACCTCTTCTGGCAATCCAATGAAGCCGATTGGTCCATCTGCTTATCCAATCATGGTGTTCCTCCACTGCCCCACCTTTCAGCAATCATCTAGAGATAACTGGCTCCATATTCCAGAGTCCTCTGCATGTTCTTCAAACAATTACTAGGAATTTAAATGACTTAGATTCAGCTTCTTTCTCTTCTTCCGTGAGATCTCTGTGGTTCGGTCTTCTTAGAAATCTGTTGAGCTTCCTCGGGCATATGTGTGGGTGTATGTGTGTGTAGTTGTGTGAGGGTGTGTGTGGAATTGTGTGTGATTATGTGTGTGAGGATGTGTGCGATGGTGAAATAGTGGTAAGGGAAGGGAGTGGTGGGGGTTAGTGGTGAGGGGAGGGGAGGGGCCTTGCGGGACTTGGAGGTGAGGGGAGGGGAGGGGG
This sequence comes from Ceratopteris richardii, assembly GCA_020310875.1. NCBI lineage: Eukaryota > Viridiplantae > Streptophyta > Polypodiopsida > Polypodiales > Pteridaceae > Ceratopteris > Ceratopteris richardii. The sequence continues at coordinate 91,345 of MU260130.1, read as the reverse complement.
GCCGCGGGGCTTGGAGGTGAGGGGAGGGGAGGGGGGTCGCGGGGCTTGGAGGTGAGGGGAGGGGAGGGGCCTTGCGGTGGTTGGAGGTGGGGAGAGGGGAAGGGGGCCGCGGGGCTTGGAGGTGAGGGGAGGGGAGGGGCCTTGCGGTGGTTGGAGGTGAGGAGAGGGGAGGGGGCCGCGGGGCTTGGAGGTGAGGGGAGGGGAGGGGCCTTGCGGTGGTTGGAGGTGAGGAGAGGGGAGGGGGTCGCGGGGCTTGGAGGTGAGGGGAGGGGAGGGGCCTTGCGGTGGTTGGAGGTGAGGAGAGGGGAGGGGGGCCGCGGGGCTTGGAGGTGAGGGAAGGGGAGGGGCCTTGCGGTGGTTGGAGGTGAGGGGAGGGGAGGGGGGTCGCGGGGCTTGGAGGTGAGGGGAGGGGAGGGGCCTTGCGGTGGTTGGAGGTAAGGAGAGGGGAGGGGGGCCGCGGGGCTTGGAGGTGAGGGGAGGGGAGGGGCCTTGCGGTGGTTGGAGGTGAGGAGAGGGGAGGGGGGTCGCGGGGCTTGGAGGTGAGGGGAGGGGAGGGGCCTTGCGGTGGTTGGAGGTGAGGAGAGGGGAGGGGGGCCGCGGGGCTTGGAGTTGAGGGGAGGGGAGGGGCCTTGCGGTGGTTGGAGGTGAGGAGAGGGGAGGGGGGCCGCGGGGCTTGGAGGTGAGGGGAGGGGAGGGGCCTTGCGGTGGTTGGAGGTGAGGAGAGGGGAGGGGGGCCGCGGGGCTTGGAGGGATGAGAGGGGAAGGAGAGAGAGAGAATAAGAGAGAGAGAGGGAGAGAGAAATAAAGGGAAGAGACCGAGAGGGGAAAAGAGAGAGGGGGAGTGAGAAGGGATAGTGAGGGATGAGAGAGAGTGAAAGACCAAGAGAGAGAGGAAAGAGAGAGAGAGAGAGGAAGGAAAGAGGTAAATAGAGAGAGGAGAGAGAGGTATGACAAATCAACTGAGGACATAGCGGAAATGGAAGCAACATCTGCCCGAACCACAAACATGTCCAAGAAATGGAACGGCCATTCCTCGAAGCTGCAGCCCAAGCGCCTGACAGCCCAAGGCATCTACTACACCAAGATTGTTGATTACTTTCTACATTTCATCATGTGATGTAGGAAGAATATTGTTTCTTGGTAAAATCTTCACAAATAGTAACGTGCAAGTTGATGAAAAAAAGTATTATTGACGAAAATAAATAAGTAAATATGTGTGTTTGTGTATGTGTATGTCTGTGTATGTTTATGTGTATGTATGTGTCTATATGTTTATATGTGTATGTATATATGTATGTATGTGAGTGTATGTATGTGTATGTATTGTTGAAGAATCACTCACTAATTAGATATAAAAGACATGAAGACATATGAAGGATGAAGGAAGACGAAGAGAAGCAGTAACAACGCATTCAAAAAATCAAAACTTAGTGAAGGGGCAAATTCACGACTGTAATATAGTTCATTGAAACTTCCAAAATTACGAGTTTTGAATCTTGGAACAAATATGTATATAAATGAGATAGAAGATCATAATAATATGTAGTGAGATGGAGAGTCTGAGAGGCCATAGATAGAGTCTGCTAAGTGAGTGAGAGAGAGCGCATAGAGTAGAAGGAAGTGCGCATATGTAGAGATGAATAGTAGAACCTGAACCATTGGGTATTCATCTGTAAGAGAGATGGTAAGGAGGAACTACTCAGCATAGGAGAGTTTTCCATGGCTATGAGCGAAGTAAGGTCCAGCCATTTTGTACACATCTTCTCTAATAGAAAACACATGTTTGTGTGGAAGAATTTGAGCGCATTCTTCTTGTGTGAAGAAATCTAAGTGGTTTCATGTTACTGTGAAATTTAGTTAACAGTTACATTTTTCTCAGCGCACATTCTGGTGAGTTTAAAACACAGTTTTAGTACATCTAAGTGGTGGAAAGAATTTCTAATAGTAAGCAAGTACAGAGTTGTAAAGATTGAAGTAAATCAGATCAAAATTGAAGCCTGAAGAAAAGGCAAAGTTTTTGTAAAGTGAATTTCACATTTCACTAAAAACAGTTATAAAGTTTTCAGTTTCAGAAAAGTTTCTAAGCTACTGATGATTATAGAGGTGTTCTTCTATCACTCCAGCTTAGTTCTTGTGGCATGGTGAATTCCGAAGCTTAGTTTCACGTTTTTTGTCTCATCAACAAGTGGTATCAGAGCAGAAAGGTCCTTAAGAGTAAACAGAAGTAAAGATACAAGAAAATTTGAAGAATTCTTCATAAGAAAGGTGAAGACTGAGATGATCAACAACAAACGGCACCAGAGAAGCATTTTGAAGTCATTATCAAGGGTAAAGGTTTATGAAAGGTAAAACCTTTTAACATTATACTCACTGACAACAACAGAAATAAGAAAACCATGGCAAATCATATTTCTGTTGACAAATTGAACATAGATAATTATCCCGCATGGGTAATAAGAATGGAAGCCTTACTTTTGAGTAAGGACTTAATGATATATGTGTTTGGAGAAGAAAAGAAGCCTACTTTTGGAAATGAAAGTCAACCAAAGAAAGAAGAGTTAGAAGCCTTGAAGTTATGGCAGAAGAAAGATGCAACGACAAGAGCTTTTTTCTACAACACCATTATAGATCATTTGTTACCACATATTAGAGGTCTAGAAAAAGTGGAAGATATATGGAGTGTGTCGGAAGATCATTTCCAAAACACTAATAAAGCTAGGAAGGCTAGCTTATGGCCAAAATTTACAACGTTCAAGAAAAAACAAAGTCAAAGCATTAGTGATGTCACTAAGACGAAGGACTTGGCAGACACTCTTGGATCTATTGACGAGGATATTGAAGACCACAAGGTTAATAGCACAAGTGCTTGCAGGATTAAGAGGAGATCAAAGGTGGAAACCTTTTGTACTCTCAACTGAACTTTCATTAAATCATTTTGTACCAGATTTAAATTAGTTGCTTGGACTAATGCTAACATTTGAGCAAGATTTGAAGACAGATGAAGATAAAGGACATAGTTCTGCTATGTACGTCAAGTGGAAGAAGAAAGGTGATAAAGGAAAAGAAAAAGATGAAGAAGAGATGACTACTCAAGCAAATTATGTAAGAGGTAGAGGTAATGTCAAAAGTAAAAGTAGAGGTAATACAAAAGGAAAAGGTAATCAGAATAACAACAAGAAGTCTTGTTGGATCTGTGGATTAAGGAATCAGTTGGCTCATGATTGCTGGCACAATTCTCAAAGATCAAGTTAGAATTAGAATAACAATAGCAGAGGTAGAAGCGGAAGATATCAAAGAGGTAGACAAAGCCAAAGAGGCTGATATGGTAGAGGTGGAGCAAGAAGTTGGGGACAGAATCAGTCTTACAACACTACCTACTACAACTATGCAAATGATACACAGAATGACAATCATACAACATTGATGATGAATTTGATAAGTGTGTCAGAGAATGAAGATCTAAAGGTATTCTATGTTGACTCTGGTTGTTCAAATCATTTATCAAGAAACATAGAATTGTTATCAGAATTGGAATGAGGTATTTCAAATCATACAGTACAAACAGGTGATAACACAAAACATTATGTGCGGTCAATTGGAAAAGTAAAGTGTAAGAATGGAGCTGACCTACTAACAAATATTTTGTATGTTCCAACAATCCCAAAGAATCTAATCAGCGTAGGACAGATAGTAGTAAAAGGTTTTCAAGTCAGGTTTACAAATGAAGGAGTATTTGTTGAAGATCTAGAGAATGGATACAATCAAATTGTCTACGGTAAAAAGGAAGGTAGAATTTTTACTCTTTAAGTGTAAGGGAATGTTGTTCAAGCCTTGATCACACATGGTGATGAAGTATTTACAGAATTAGACCTCTAGCATAAGAGGTTAGGACACTTTAATGAAAAAGGAATCAAAACTATGGTGGAAAAACAATCCGTAAGAGCATTACCAAATATGAAGAATCAACATATGATTCACAAAAGTGAAGCCTTTCAGATGGGAAAAGCACACAGGTTACTCATTGAGAAGAAGAGTTACAAACATGATGGTTTGCTAGAACTCATACATACAGATGTATGGGGACGGACAAAAGAAGGATCTATCAATGGCTCAAGGTATTATGTTCTTTTTATTGATGATGCAACAAAATGGATAACTCTTTATGTTTTGAAAGAGTTATCAGAAGTGTTTGGAGTTTTCAAGCATTTTCATGCATATGCTGAAAGACTTACAGGACAAAAACTCAAAAGGCTAAGGTCTGATGGAGGAGGAGAATAATTTTCTCAAGAATTCAATGATTATCTGTGGAATGCAGGTATCGAAAGAAAAATAACTTGCAGGTATACACCGCAACAAAATGGAGTAGCAGAAAGGAGAAACCGAACTCTAGTTGAGTTTGCTAGAGCTCTATTAAAGGAGAAGAATTGTCCAAATTATCTCTGGGCTGAGGCTGTAAATATAGCCACATATCTTGTAAACACATTACCATGTGCAACTTTAAATGGAATGACCCCCTATGAAGCTTGGTGGGGTAAGAAACCAACACTTGATCATTGCAAAGTGTTTGGATCAGTTGCTTATGCTTATGTACCATCACAGCTTAGACATAAGCTTGAACCAAAAGCTGAAAAATATGTATTCATTGTATATGATGAAAAGCAGATGGGTTATAGGTTATGGAGTCCTTTAACCAAACAATTCATTGTTTCCAGAGATGTGACATTTGATGAAGGGAAGAGTTGGTATGGAGATAAAGAGCATAATGATGCAATATTTGAAGAAGAGATAAGAAGAAATGAAAAACGTAAATCACATATGCAGGTGAATGGAGATGGACCGAGATGAAAAACGTACATCCAGGATTGGATCAACTATGAGAAATGAAGATGGACCGAGATTCGATGAAGACGTGTATTCAGATACACATGAAGAGTATGAACCAAGAAGGTCAAGCAGACTAAAGAAACAACCGACAAGGTATTCTTATGATATTTCTTATTTGACTTAGAAAAACTATGCTTACTTACTAAAGGAAGATGAAGAACCTCAGAATTACAGTGAAGCAAAAGGTAAGGAAAAATGGGAAGAAGCAATGAAGGAGGAGTTCAATGCGCTTGAAGAGAAAAAGACTTGGGAACTTGTTCCAAAACCAAATGGTAAGAAAGTGATTGGAAATAAATGGGTTTCCAAAGTTAAGAAGCTTGCAGATGGAAGAATAGCCAGATACAAAGCTAGACTGGTAGTAAAAGGTTATGCTCGAATGCATGGCATAGATTATGATGAGACATTCAGTCCGGTGGCAAAGATGTCAGCCATAAGGACAATTACTGCTATAGCAGCATCAAAAGGATGGATGCTAACCCAATTGGATATAAAGAATGCATTTCTAAATGGATATATTTCAAATGAAGTCTACATGGAACAACTTGAAGGGTTTGTAAGTTCCAGTTACCCAAATCATGTTTGCAGATTAAGAAGAGAACTCTATGGATTAAAGCAAGCTCCATGAGCTTGGAATTACAGACTCGTAAAGTATCTTAATGATCTTGGATACCAAAGTTCAAAGGCATATGCAAGACTACTCATTAAGAAAACAGATGAAGGTATGATCTACATTTGTATTTATGTAGATGATATTATAATCACAAGTACCTCAGATAAAGGAATCAAGGAGGTAAAGTGATTGCTTGAAAAAGAGTTCAAGATCGGTGATCTAGGAAAGTTATCATACTTTCTTGGAATGGAAGACACATATACAAATCATGGTGTATATGTTTCGCATGAAAGGTATCTTCTCAACTTGCTGAAGAAGTTTAACATGGAGAATTGCAGAGAAGCTTCAACACCACTTGAGGTCAATCATAAACTTAGCAAATATGATGGTGCAGAGTTTAAAGATATGAGGAAGTATCAATCTTTAGTGGGAAGCTTGATTTATTCTACGTTAACAAGACCAGATCTTAGTTATGCAGTAGGAGTTCTCTCACAATTTATGCATTGTCGGAAGGATCAACATTGGGTCGCAAGACAGAGAGTTCTTAGATATATGAAAAGAGCTATAAAAGAAGGATTATATTATCCTCTTACATCAGATATAAATATGAGAGCATACAGTGACTCAGACTAGGCAGGAAGTCAAGATGACAGAAGGTCAACACATGGGTATATGATATACCTAGGAGATAAGCTTGTCAGTTGGTGTTCAAAGAAGCAGCATATAGTGGCTCTATCGTCAACTGAAGCTGAGTATAAAGGACTTGTGGAAGCAGCTAAAGAAGTGATGTGGATGCATACCTTGTTCAAAAGCTTGGGAATTGATCAAGGTATACCTATCATACATGGAGA
>MU260130.1:70000-80000 GCA_020310875.1 Ceratopteris richardii | reverse complement strand
CACACCTCCATATTCCTTGTAATGAATATTTCTACAAATTCTTTCCAATTTGGCAATCTCTCGATCCTTTGGTCTCTAGCAAGAAAGAAAGTAAATAATAAAAGAAAGAAGGAACATATTAACCACATAGCTTGCCCAACCAGGTTGATCTACATACCTTTCCAATATGCCAACTTGTTATCGAGCTTAGAAACAATCGAGTCTCATGTTGACCCATTGAGAAGTCGAATCCCATCAGAATACATAACATGTAGAATATTTGTTCCCCCACGGTTAGGGATCAAGTAACAACCATGGTCAATAAACAATTGAGGTTGCTGCCCAATAATGGTCTGGAAAGAGATTTTAGAGTGGTTTATTTTGTAGCTTGATGCCTCAAAAAGTGTATTGAGGCAACACCAAAAGGTATCAATGCTAGCTAGTTTGTTATGCACAAAAGCATTTGTGTCATTGACAAAGAGTCTCATGATCATGTGGTCTTGATTGAGGGGAAGAAAGAGGCCTTGAATAAGACCTAAGCATGTGTGATGTTTAACAAGACAGTTGAGACCATCAACAACAATTGCAAAGAGAAGAGCCAAGGGACATCCTTGCTTGATAGAACATTTTAAATGAATAGCTTGAGAATCTCGCCATTGATTTTTATATAAGCTAAGGCATTTCCTAGTAATGTTGAGATCATCTTTATAAAGTTTTGGCTACAACCAAGTTCTTTTAGATATTAGAGAATGAAATCCCACTCGAGTGTGGCATTAAGCTTTGTCAAAGTCAATATGAAGGAGGAGGACCGGATTCTTGAGCAAAAAGCCAAGCATTCTTAAACATCAATGATAGCCTCAAGGATGGACCTCCCCTTAATGAACCCCTTCTAATCCTCATTGATCTAGTTTGGTATGTGATAATCAATGTGATTAGCAATGATCTTTATGAGGATCTTGTAGCCAATTTGTAACATCATAATTGGACACAAATTTTTTGCTACCTTTTTTGCGAATAAACTTGATAATGCCTTCATTGAGATAGTCTGGGCATCATGCCAAAAGACACGATCTCTTGCCACACCAAACATAATGAAATAGTCACCATGTACTTGACGATCTTGAAGAACTCGTTGGTGAGGCCATCTAGCCCTTGGTTTTGCCATTAGGATGTGAATCAATAGCTTCAAAAATCTCATTATCCGAAATGGGAGTTCTAAGAGGAGGAAACATATTTTGTAGAATTCTTTCAGTTGTGACTCTAGAGATCGCTCCCATGCAATCACACCTATGAGGAGACAGAAGTGTAGAAACCCCCAATAGCTGGGTAAAGTGATTGACAAACACTGACACACTGTTTTCTTCATCCATCTTGCATTGAACACCATGGATATCCACCATGAAAGAGATCGCTTCCTTTGATTGCTTCGTCTTAAGGAGACCACATATCTCTTTAGTAAGTTTGTCGGCTTTTCCGGCCCACCAGTCTTTAAAATATATATGAGATTGTTTCTTTGAATTTCCTCTTCATACCTTAACATGATTTTGATTTTCCAAAGCCCTCTCGGGTATTGAGAGTGGAGTTTGTTGACTTATATCCGCAAGATGCCTAAGCCTTCAATAAAGATTTTCTCTTCTAGCACAAGGAATTTTTTGAACATTCTTATGAGTCTTAACAAGATGAGATGTGTCTTCATGACTACCTTCCTCCAGCTTTTGGATAGAGAGGAATGGGAGGCAAAGGTCCAATTCTAGGTAGTGGCAATCTCCTTCTATACTGACGGGAATTAGAGGGCCGTCAGATCAGCATGAAACCAAGGGGCTTTCTTGAGATTGATATATGGCTTGAAGATGAGCACAATCAGGTAGTGATTAGAGACAACAAGATCCACACATTTCAAGAGTGAAGGAGGGGCCAATGTATTGATGATATTCTACAAAATATAGATCTAATCAAGTCTAGCTTCACTCAAGTCAACTCCATACTAGATGTTCCATCATGAGAAACCAACCTTGTCTTTGATCTCCACTAGATCAAGGTGGATCTTCAATTGGTCCTAGACCTCCTTCTCACGACCACCAATAAACCACCCTCTTTTCCCCATGTGTTAGAAAGAACCTCCACCATATTAAAGTCCCCTCAAAGAACAATGTTGAGGGTCAAAGAGTCCAATGAGTGTTAAGTTCCAAGTCTCCAAATAGGTATTTAGTACATAAAGAGAGACTATCGTTTCCCTTGGGGTGCAGGGTGGAGAGCCAAACATGAGATGAAGAAATACATTTCAATCTCTTTTGAATCTCCTTACAATCATTTTTTATCTCTAGAAGATAGATGAAGTCTCAGTTAAAGATTTTATTACACATCCACTCGCCAATAATGATTGCTCTTGAGGGGTCACACAACCCTCCAACATTAAAAGAAAGAATGATCACTATCAGAGGGTAAGTTCTTTGTGGGGAGGGGCCTCGTCCCTCGTTTTGTTGTTTTTCTCATCATTCTCTTTCCTCGAGGTGGAGGTGTCCTAGCATAGGATTTATCCTTAAGGGGGCTCTTCAATGGTATCTTAGTGGGTTGATTTTTTATGAGAATTCTTCTTCAAAAATAAATCTAGTATCGTATCAAAATTTATGAAATGTTCAAGATTCACTATACTAGTTATGAGCATTATTGGTGGTGAATCCATCCTCTTTGCTAGTGGTGTATCCTTCTTGGTTTTCTTCCTTGCTAGTGGAATGCTTTGAAATTATCGCATCATTGCGGGAGTCATAGAGTTTCATTGCCCCTAGATAATCCAAATCATTGACCTCTTTCTCCTACTTACGAAAAATGTTTGTTTATAGAGCTGTGCAAGAGGGACTCATCTCAATATTACCCTTAGCCTTTTTCTCCTTCTTTGTCTCACTTCTGCAAAGCCTTCTCGGCTCATGACCATGACTTGTATTTGCTTCACTTTCTCAGCCTCCACAGGATGATTTTTTTACATGCATGGGGCATTGCTTAAGGTTACTACAACTTCTTTGCTTATCGTTACATTAGCCTTTTCCAGATTTAGTTTGTTCTTAATGGATTTCTATCTCAAAGGACAATCTTTTATTATGTGGCCCTGTGGTTATGTGGCCCTGCAAACCACAGTGAAAGGAAGAATTTGGCAACTTCTTCTATAAAACACTTCTTTGCTTAAGGTTACCACATTGAAAGGAAGCGTTTGGCCAGTTCTTCTATAAAACTGCCTACGTAATGATTTTCTGTTTTCTAATGTCTAAAGAGAAATTTTGGAGGGGAGATCTTTGTTTAGGTATGCTTCAACACAAATCTGCAGGTGCCATCTCTGCTACAGCGTGCCAGGGATACCACACATTCGTGATGGACAAACCACACATTTTCCCGGCACAGCAATAGCATTCTCTTCAAATTCTCTGTTCTTCAAAACAGTCCATATTCCATATATGTAATATGGAAATAAATTAAGAATTAAAGGAGAAGACGGACCTAATCTCGTTTTAAGATCTGCACTCCCATCTACCCAAGCAATGAGAATCTGATGTTTTCCCTTCCACAGCAAAGTTCCTCCTCTGTCTTCACCGTCTGAATAGAAGTGCCAATGTCACGCCTCATCCCATGAGCAACCTCTTATTTATCTTCTCTGCCACACAGCTGCAAAGATTGCTCAGCTCTTCCCTTCGTTAAAGAGAGAAGCTGCCTTTAGTCACTCCACTCCATCTTCCATGATCTCTTGCTAGCAAACGAATTGCATAGTTTGGTGCACGAATCTCTGCACTTAACTCATTTGAAAACTCTCTTTCATGTGTTTTCATGCACTTTGCATGAAATAGAATGCACTCTCTTCCTTTTCCGTATGCACTCTCTTCCAAGAAACAATGATCCCTTGTTCTTATTGCACGACGTTTTCACATGGAGAATACGTTTTCACAATGATCCCTTGTTCTTATTGCAAAATGACATATTAGTTCGTCTACACAACTTCACATGAAGATATTATTTTATACTTCGATAACTGTTCTCCACTTTATCAAGAACTTTTCTATATTCCATAGTCCCTTCGCTATCAATACGTGAGGCATCACATATGTCCAAAATGGCTTATGAGTACCATGAACCTATCATCAATTGCTAGGATACGGAATACATCACTGCTTTCAGCCATGGCCATTGACTAAATGCACAAAAATGAGTATATCTCAAGACGTTAAACAGAACCACCTTGTTGATCTCTGTTAAAATTACAGCAGACATCAAAGAGCTTGTATTGGAAAACCGAAACCTGTAGATATGTTTGGCACAAAAAGACGAAATTGCCAACAGAGGCATTGTGATAATGCGTTTGGAGGCTGAAACCAACTCAGATAAAAGCTGTAAGATGCACCACAACAAAGCTGTTTTGAACTCCTAATTGCCTCGGGTATGCTCACCAATTTTCGTACGATTTTGAGTCTATGACCGAGGGGTGTTGACGATGCCGTAGAGGAAAAGGTGACCTCCTCTGATACAAATTGTGAGAGTTTGATGTCTACGCAAGCATGCAAACAACATTAAGGAAGGAGAAGAAGCTTGGAGCATAAAACAACTCTGAATGAATTACCACATGAATGTATAGAGATAAGGAACCCATTACAGTTATAGGTTTATATACAAGGCGGGGGGAAAACCTCTTAAAGGGAAAAAAGAAATACCTCGACGATCCTACGTGTCTTCGCACACATCACTACCAAAATATATCAACATCTCTTTGCATGATGAAAATTCAATTAAAGCTTACTACTCAATTGATACCAAAGAATCATTTGAAATTCTCCACCTCTAGGAAGAACTTGTACATACTTCATCAAAATCTAGATCTAAGAGCCCATATCTTCTAAATTTCCAAATGCAACCACATATGAGGACTCAATGAAAAGGGAATATTGGCTGATAGAGCCAGAGAGAGAGAGGGAACAAATATAACTATGAAGGCCAATTTGTGTTTGTAAATGATCTTGTTGGGGCATGGGCTATGATCCCCAGGGCATCTACTCAAAGAACAAAGGATGCCCATAAGAAGACTAGAGATTCTAGATTTAGGCACACCAAAAAAACCACCACATATGCTAGGCATCAAGAAGAAGCTAATCTCTAGGGTCACGAAAATAATCCTCAAGCGCCCCCATAGATCCAAGAACGATAAATCCCTGGCATTAGCACGGGTTGTGCGAAAGAATGAGGATCATGTCTTAAATATTAGAGAATGAAGTCCCACTCGAGTGTGGCATTAATCTTTGTCAAAGGCAATCTTAAGGAGGAGGACCGGATTCTTGAGCAGAAGCTAAGCATTCTTAAACATCAATGATATCTTCAAGGATGGACCTCCCCTTAATGAACCGCTTCTAATCCTCATTGATCTAGTTTTGTATGTGATAATCAATGTGATTAGCAATGATCTTTATGAGGATCTTGTAGCCAATTGGTAACATCATAATTGGACACAAATTTTTTGCTACCTTTTTTGCAAATAAACTTGATAATGCCTTCATTGAGATAGTCTAGGCATCATGCCAAAAGACACGATCTCTTGCCACACCAAACATAATGAAATAGTCACCATGTACTCGAAGGTCTTGAAAAACTTGTTGGTGAGGCCATCTAGCCCTTGGTTTTTCCATTAGGATGTGAATCAATAGCTTCAAAAATCTCATTATTTGAAATGGGAATTCTAAGAGGAGGACTCATATTTTGTGGAATTCTTTTAGTTGTGACTCTAGAGATCGCTGCCATGCAATCACGCCTATGAGGAGACAGAAGTGTAGAAACCCCCAATAGCTGGGTAGAGTGATTGACAATCACACTGACACACTATTTTCTTCATCCATCTTGCATTGAACACCATGGATATCCACCACTAAAGAGATCACTTCCTTTGATTGCTTCGTCTTAAGGAGACCGCATATCTCTTTAGTAAGTTTGTCGGCTTTTCCGGCCAATCATTTTTTAAAATATATATGAGATTCTTTCTTTGAATTTCCTCTTCATATCTTAACATGATTTTGATTTTCAAAAGCACTCTTGTGTATTGAGAGTGGAGTTTGTTGACTTATATCCTCAAGATGCCTAAGCCTTCAATAAAGATTTTCTCTTCTAGCACAAGGAATGTTTTGAAGATTCTTATGAGTCTTAACCAAGATGAGATGCGTCTTCATGACTACCGTCCTCCAACACTTGGATAGAGAGGAATGGGAGGCAAAGGTCCAATTCTAGGTAGTGGCAATCTCCTTCTAGAGTGACGGGAATTAGACCAATAAAACAATCGTTTGATCCGTAAGGGTATCCACAAGTAGAGCACCAACTTCTTATAATGTCGATTTCCGAGCCTCCATTTCCCTTGGGGTGTAGGGTGGAGAGCCAAACATGAGATGAAGAAATACATTTCAATCTCTTTTGAAGGTCTTTACAATCATTTTTTATCTCTAGAAGATAAATGAAGTCTCAGCTAAAGATTTTATTACAGATCCACTCACCAATAATGATTGCTCTTGAGGGGTCACACAACCATCCAACATGAAAAGAAAGAATGATCACTATCAGAGGGTAAGTTGTTTTTGGGGAGGGGCCTTGTCCCTCTTTTCGTTGTTTTTCTCATCATTCTCTTTCCTCGAGGTGGAGGGGTCCTAGCATAGGATTTTTCCTTAAGGGGGCTCTTCCATCGTATGTTAGTGGGTTGATTTTTTGTGAGAACTCTTCTTCAAAAATAAATCTAGTATCGTATCAAGATTTATGGATGCAATGTTCAAGATTCACTATACTGCTTATGAGCATTATTGGTGGTGAATCCATCCTCTTTGCTAGTGGTGTATCCTTCTTGGTTTTCTTCCTTGCTAGTGGAATGCTTTGAAGTTATCGCATCATTGCGAGAGTCATAGAGTTTCATTGCCCCTAGATAATCCAAGTCATTGACATCTTTCTCCTAATTACGAAAAATGTTTGTTTATAGAGCTGTGCAAGAGGGACTCATCTCAATATTACCCTTAGGACTTTTTCTCCTTCTTTATCTCACTTCTGCAAAGCCTTCTAGGCTCATGACCATGACTTGTATTTGCTTCATTTTCTCAGCATCCAGAGGATGATTTTGTGACATGCATGGGGCATTGCTTAAGGTTACTGCAACTTCTTCGCTTATTCTTATAGTAGCCTTTTCCAGATTTAGTTTGTTCTTAATGGATTTCTGGCTCAAAGGACAATCTTTTGAAATGTGGCCTTGAAAACCACAGTGACGGCAAGTTCTTCTATAAAATCGCCTACTTAATGATTTTCTGTTTTCTAATGTCTATGGAGGAATTTTGGAACGGAGATCTTTGTTTAGGTATGCTTCGACACAAATTTGCAGGTGCATCTCTGCTACAGCGTGCGAGGGATAGCACACATTCGTGATGGACAAACCACACATTTTCCCGGCACAGCAATAGCATTCTTTTCAAATTCTCTGTTCTTCAAAACAGTCCATATTCGATATATGTAATATGGAAATAAAGTAAGAATTAAAGGAGAAGACGGACGTAATCTGCTTTTAAGATCTGCACTCCCATCTACTCAAGCAATGAGAATCTTGATGTTTTCCATTCCACAGCAAAGTTCCTCCTCTGTCCTCACCGTCTGAATAGAAGCGCCAATGTCACGCTTAATCCCATTAGCAACCTCTTATTTATCTTCTCTGCCACACAGCTGCAAAGATTGCTCAGCTTTTCCCTTCGTTAAAGAGAGAAGCTGCCTTTAGTCACTCCACTCCATCTTCCATGATCTCTTGCTAGCAAACGAATTGCATAGTTTGGTGCACGAATCTCTGCACTTAATTCATTTGAAAACTCTCTTTCATGTGTTTTCATGCACATTGCATGAAATATAATGCACTCTCTTCCTTTTCCGTATGCACTCTCTTCCAAGAAACAATGATCCCTTGTTCTTATTGCACGACATTTTCACATGGAGAATACGTACGTTATTGACTTTATTGCAAAATGACATATTAGTTCGTCTACACAACTTCACATGAAGATATTATTTTATACTTCGATAATTGTTCTCCACTTTATCAAGAACTTTTCTATATTCCATAGTCCCTTCGCTATCAATACGTGAGGCATCATATATGTCCAAAATGGCTTATTAGTACCATGAACCTATCATCAATTGCCAGGATATGGAATACATCACTGCGTTCAGCCATGGTCATTGACTAAATGCACAAAAATGAGTATGTCTCAAGACGTTAAACAGAACCACCCTGCTGATCTCTGTTAAACCTACAACACACATCAAAGTGCTTGTATTGGAAAACGGAAACGTGTAGATATGTTTGGCACAAAAAGATGAAATTGCCTATAGAGGCATTGTGATAATGCATTTGGAGGCTGAAACCAACTCAGATAACAGCGTTTAGATGCCCCACAATGAAGCTATTTTGAACTCCTAATTGCCTCGCGTATGCTCACCAATTTTCGTACGATTTTGAGTCTATGACTAAGGGGTGTTGATGATGCCCTAGAAGAAAAGGTGACCTGCTCTGATACAAATTGTGAGAGTTTGATGTCTACGCAAGCATGCAAACAACATTAACGAAGGAGAAGAAGCTTGGAGCATAACACAATACTAAATGAATTACCACGTGAATGTAGAGAGATAAGGAACCCATTAGAGTTATAGGTTTATATACAAGGCGGGGGGAAAACCTCTTAAAGAGAAAAAAGAAATACCTCGACGATCCTACGTGTCTTCACACAGATCACTACCAAAATATATCAACATCTCTTTGCATGATGGAAATTCAATTAAAGCTTACTACTCAATTGACACCAAAGAATCATTTGGAATTTTCCACCTCTAGGAGGAACTTGTAGATACTTCACCAAAATCTAGATCTGGGAGCCCATATCTTCTAAATTTCCAAATGCAATCACATATGAGGACTCAATGAAAAGGGAATATTGGCTGATAGAGCCAGAGAGAGAGAGAGAGGGAAGACATATAACTATGAAGGCCAATTTCTGTTTGTAAATGATCTTGTTGGGGCACGAGCTATGATCCCCAGGGCATCTACTCAAAGAACAAAGGATGCCCATAAGAAGACTAGAGAGTCTAGATTTGGGCACACCAAAAAAACCAGCACATATGCTAGGCATCAAGAAGAAGCTAATCTCTAGGTTCACGAAAATAATCCTCAAGCGCCCCCATAGATCCGAGAACGATAAAACCCTGGCATTAGCATGGGTTGTGCGAAAGAATGAGGATCCTAAATATATAGTGGTGAAACCTATTAATCTCATCTGGGATTCCCAATGCATGGAAAAGCCTCTAAAGAAAGACATCATGAAATAAATCTCCAGCTAGTTGGTTTGGTTTATTCTTGGCCTATCTGAATGATGGGCAGTGATTCTGAGCTTTTAGCCAAATACATTGCTTTCACATCCAACTCTAAACAATCAAGCTTTATTGAATTGCGCCTTATTGTTTTTAGTATTCTAGATGTTTAATTGTCCATTGAGCATGCAAAGCTTGATGATATAGCGGAAGGGCCAACTCTGTCTTGTTTGATCAATATGGCATCCCATATTAATACAGATCTTCTTCATGAGGCACCTGTTCCCCCTAATATATATCTGATCTCCCCTTTGCTCAACACTATCAAGTACGACGTTTACTCAGAGTAGCCTCGTGGGCATTATTTACAGGCTCAAATCCCTTCTAGTCTTGACGTCGAAAGACTACTTTAGATTCCATGTCCCTATGTATGTTAATTATACACACCTCGCTGGTGCGTACTTGCTCCCCTAAAATTTGTTTACTATGCGAGCTAGTCCTAACATTCTTTGAATGGTGCCGAAAAGTCTTCCTATACATAATAAAATCGATTGATTTTTTGACACCTATAGAGTGGAGGACACTATTGGTGTCCATAAATGTTCACATGGATAACGATAGTATTCGGCTACTGTATACCGCGCATACAATGGTCCCATGAGCATTTCTCAGCTTCATG
>MU260130.1:20000-65000 GCA_020310875.1 Ceratopteris richardii | reverse complement strand
CAATTGGTAACATCATAATTGGACACAAACTTTTTGCTACCTTTTTTGCGAATAAACTTGATAATGCCTTCATTGAGACAGTCTAGGCATCATGCCAAAAGACACGATCTCTTGCCACACCGAACATAACGAAATAGTCACCATGTACTCGAAGGTCTTGAAAAACGCGTTGGTGAGGCCATCTACCCCTTGGTTTTGCCACTAGGGTGTGAATCAATAGCTTCAAAAATCTCATTATTTGAAATGGGAACTCTAAGAGGAGGACTCATATTTTGTGGAATTCTTTTAGTTGTGACTCTAGAGATCGCTACCATGCAATCACGCCTATGAGGAGACAGAAGTGTAGAAACCCCCAATAGCTGGGTAAAGTGATTGACAATCACACTGACACACTATTTTCTTCATCCATCTTGCATTGAACACCATGGATATCCACCATTAAAGAGATCGCTTCCTTTGATTGCTTTGCCTTAAGGAGACCACATATCTCTTTAGTAAGTTTGTCGGCTTCTCCGGCCCATCAGTTTTTAAAATATATATGAGATTCTTTCTTTGAATTTCCTCTTCATATCTTAACATGATTTTGATTTTCAAAAGGCCTCTTGTGTATTGAGAGTGGAGTTTGTTGACTTATATCCTCAAGATGCCTAAGCCTTCAATAAAGATTTTCTCTTCTAGCACAAGGAATGTTTTGAAGATTCTTATGAGTCTTAACCAAGATGAGATGCGTCTTCATGAATACCGTCCTCCAACACTTGGATAGAGAGGAGTGGGAGGCAAAGGTCCAATTCTAGGTAGTGGCAATCTCCTTCTAGACTGACGGGAATTAGACCAATACAACAATCGTTTGATCCGTAAGGGTATCCACAAGTAGAGCACCAACTTCTTTTAATGTCGATCTCCGAGCCTCCATTTCCCTTGGGGTGTAGGGTGGAGAGCCAAACATGAGATGGAGAAATACATTTCAATCTCTTTTGAAGCTCTTTACAATCATTTTTTATCTCTAGAAGATAGATGAAGTCTCAGCTAAAGATTTTATTACAGATCCACTCACCAATAATCATTTTGCTCTTGAGGGGTCACACACCCATCCAACATTAAAAGAAAGAATGGTCACTATGAGAGGGTAAGTTGTTTGTGGGGAGCGGCCTTGTCCCTTTTTTTGTTATTTTTCTCACCATTCTCTTTCCTCGAGGTGGAGGGGTCCTAGCATAGGATTTATCCTTAAGGGGGCTCTTCCATCGTATCTTAGTGGGTTGATTTTTTGTGAGAATTCTTCTTCAAAAATAAATCTAGTATCGTATCAAGATTTATGGATGCAATGTTCAAGATTCACTATACTGCTATGAGCATTATTGGTGGTGAATCCATCCTCTTTGCTAGTGGTGTATCCTTCTTGGTTTTCTTCCTTGCTAGTGGAATGCTTTGAAGTTATCGCATCATTGCGAGAGTCATAGAGTTTCATTGCCCCTAGATAATCCAAGTCATTGACATCTTTCTCCTAATTACGAAAAATGTTTGTTTATAGAGCTGTGCAAGAGGGACTCATCTCAATATTACCCTTAGGACTTTTTCTCCTTCTTTATCTCACTTCTGCAAAGCCTTCTAGGCTCATGACCATGACTTGTATTTGCTTCATTTTCTCAGCATCCAGAGGATGATTTTGTGACATGCATGGGGCATTGCTTAAGTTTACTACAACTTCTTCGCTTATTCTTATAGTAGCCTTTTCCAGATTTAGTTTGTTCTTAATGGATTTTAGGCTCAAAGGACAATCTTTTGAAATGTGGCCTTGAAAACCACAGTGACGGCAAGTTCTTCTATAAAATCGCCTACTTAATGATTTTCGGTTTTCTAATGTCAATGGAGGAATTTTGGAATGGAGATCTTTGTTTAGGTATGCTTCGACACAAATTTGCAGGTGCATCTCTGCTACAGCGTGCGAGGGATAGCACACATTCGTGATGGACAAACCACACATTTTCCCGGCACAGCAATAGCATTCTCTTCAAATTCTCTGTTCTTCAAAACAGTCCATATTCCATATATGTAATATGGAAATAAAGTAAGAATTAAAGCAGAAGACGGACGTAATCTCCTTTGAAGATCTGCACACCCATCTACCCAAGCAATGAGAATCTGATGTTTTCCCTTCCACAGCAAAGTTCCTCCTCTGTCCTCACCGTCTGAATAGGAGTGCCAATGTCACGCTTAATCCCATGAGCAACCTCTTATTTATCTTCTCTGCCACACAGCTGCAAAGATTGCTCAGCTTTTCCCTTCGTTAAAGAGAGAAGCTGCCTTTAGTCACTCCACTCCATCTTCCATGATCTCTTGCTAGCAAACGAATTGCATAGTTTGGTGCACGAATCTCTGCACTTAATTCATTTGAAAACTCTCTTTCATGTGTTTTCATGCACATTGCATGAAATATAATGCACTCTCTTCCTTTTCCGTATGCACTCTCTTCCAAGAAACAATGATCCCTTGTTCTTATTGCACGACGTTTTCACATGGAGAATACGTACGTTATTACTTTATTGCAAAATGACATATTAGTTCGTCTACACAACTTCACATGAAGATATTATTTTATATTTGATGTCTTGGCAAGCATGCAAACAACATTAAGGAAGGAGAAGAAGCTTGGAGCATAACACAACACTAAATGAATTACCACGTGAATGTACAGAGATAAGGAACCCATTAGAGTTATAGGTTTATATACAAGGCAGGGGGAAAACCTCTTAAAGAGAAAAAAGAAATACCTCGACGATCCTACGTGTCTTCACACACATCACTACCAAAATATATCAACATCTCTTTGCATGATGGAAATTCAATTAAACCTTACTACTCAATTGACACAAAAGAATCATTTGGAATTTTCCACCTCTAGGAGGAACTTGTAGATACTTCATCAAAATCTAGATCTGGGAGCCCATATCTTCTAAATTTTCAAATGCAATCACATATGAGGACTCAATGAAAAGGGAATATTGGCTGATAGAGCCAGAGAGAGAGAGAGAGGGAAGACATATAACTATGAAGGCCAATTTCTGTTTGTAAATGATCTTGTTGGGGCATGAGCTATGATCCCCAGGGCATCTACTCAAAGAACAAAGGATGCCCATAAGAAGACTAGAGAATCTAGATTTGGGCACACCAAAAAAACCAGCACATATGCTAGGCATCAAGAAGAAGCTAATCTCTAGGGTCACGAAAATAATCCTCAGGCGCCCCCATATATCCGAGAACGATAAAACCCTGGCATTAGCATGGGTTGTGCGAAAGAATGAGGATCATGTTCTAAATATATAGTGGTGAAACCTATTAAGTTTATTCTTGGCCTATCTGAATGATGGGCAGTGATTCTGAGCTTTTAGCCAAATACATTGCTTTCACATCCAACTCTAAACAATCAAGCTTTATTGAATTGCGCCTTATTGTTTTTAGTATTCTAGATGTTTAAATGTCCATTGAGCATGCAAAGCTTGATGATATAGCGGAAGGGCCAACTCTGTCTTGTTTGATCAATATGGCACCCCATATTAATACAAATCTTCTTCATGAGGCACCTCTTCCCCCTAATATATATCTGATCTCCCCTTCTCAGCTTCATGTTCTTCACTTTATATTGGTGTCCATAAATCTTCCCATGGATTATAACGATACTATGTGATTACTTTGTGCCACGCATAGAATGGTCCCGTTTGCACGACGTTTTCACATGGAGACTCAAGGTGGGATGAAAAACCAGAATTGTTTTAATTTGATTGTGATGGAAAGGTTGCCTATCTATATATAAACAAATCGCATGTCGATTACATACCCAAGTTTGTGCGTTGAGACGAGAGAGACTAAAGCATCGTTGCCATGTCTTCTACTACCACTGCTGGAGTCCTCCTGGTAAGAAGAATATTGGCGAGTTCTGAGTGCTAAAATTGTTAGTGTTTAATACTTTCTCACAACCGGCGTGTGTGTGTAGACTGTGGGCGGCGGCTTCTTCTCCAGAACTTCCACCGACATCCAGTACAAGGACGGAAAGCTCTCCGCCTTGTGCCAGACTTCTGGCGGGGATCGGTTATCTGCGACTCTTGATTTGAATTATCATCTCGAGAACGTAGATGGTTCGTTCGCGTAGCCACCCAACCACCGGGCAACTTCCTGGCGTCGTGTGCAAATGTGACTCTGGAAGGCACGTCGATCTTCATGGGAAGCGCAAGGAGGAAGAATTCCAGTTTTTGGTTACTTTCCAGCAGCCGTTGGATGACTATGTCGCAAACGTTGAGGGAAAGCTGGTAGCTCTCTCTCTCTCTCTCTCTCACTGTGCTGCTGTTGTCGTCGTTTCTCGCCCAGCCCAATAGTGCGTGTGCTCTTGTTGCCAGAGCGTCATCATTTGTGTAACGTCTCGCAGGAAATCGGCGGAGGCTTCTTCTCCAGAACCTCATCGCAAATTAGGTTCACTAGCAGTGGGTGGCTGGAAGCGCTGTGCGAGACCACTTCAAGCGGCAGCGTGGCCACCTCCATCATCCTTAATTTCTACCTCGATAACATCAATGGCGTGCTGCAATTCGCAGACTCATCCCCCGGAAACTTTATGGCAACAGCTCGAAACGTAACACTGAACACCAGGACAATCAAGCTAACCAGCAGCGCGCAGAGGTTTAACTCGGGTTGGCAGAATTTCGAGTTGAACCTCGATTACAATGTTAAAAACATCGATGGAAGATTGGTGTGGCTGCTAAACCCACATGTGCCTTACTAGGCAGATGAAAATGGTAAGCAGCTTGGTTTATACCCACCTTCTTCTAAGTAGCAGCAATATGGTAATAAGTTATTTAGGCAGTAACAGCTGCATGGATGGTACCTTGTGTTTGTGGAACGGCGTAGGAAAGCTTTATATCCTCTCCTCTCCTCTACTCTCTACCAGTAAAAGTAACATAGTTCTAAGTTAACGCATGGTTATACCTTGTTGTCTGTGGAACGTCGTCGTCGTCCTCGTAGGGAGAGGTGGATTTGGTTCATACGATGCCTCAGACGACCCTGAACTTGTTGAGTATGCGAAGTCCATAATGGCGCATCGCCCACCACGTGACGTCCAGATTAGACCCCCCGGATCCCAAAAGGAGAAGATCGATATTGCACGCATCATCGCCAAGTGGGATTTGGACATCATGGACCGTGGTTGGGGTCAAGTAAGGCTTCTTCCCTACTCTACTCTACTACTATTATTGAAAGTTTATTGTTGGGATATTGATAGGCTTCTATGGAAATTTGCTGGTTTTTCTTTTTTTGCGAGGAACGTATGTATTATGATGTAAACAGTATTTATGTGTTCAAGGATTTTTTTCATGTTTCCTTTCTGTTTTCCCCTTTTTCTTTTGTAGACCACTCTTTTACAGTTTCCGAGAGAAATACCGGGCTGGAGGATCGATAATCAAGAGAATGGAGCGTTTGAGCTCAATGGGCTTCAGTACTATAGCATTGCCGTACAAAGGGGATCCAATGTTTATTCAAGTGTTTTGGTGCCAGTGGGCTATAATTTAGGCCGAACACGTATTCGGAATGCAATGCTTCGTAGTAGGGATGAGGGTTTCGGATATCTCCCCCACCACCTGCTGACCGACATCAACCTCCTCCGCAAAACGATCCAAGAATTGCCCAACTCTGGGTGCAGTCTCTTTCCTGGGTTGTTCTTGCAAGACTTGCCCTCATCTGTTTATGAAATGCTCCATAGATCATGGCATTTGGTGACCTAGCTGGTTTTTTTCACTGCCTACAGCATTGAAACTCTATTTATCTCATACTTCCATGAGAAAATGTGTTATTATTCTATATATTGGTACTCATATATGGACTTATATTGTCTCTTCAATCGAATTGTAACTCTCTTTTGGCTTCTAATTAAATATACTCGTATGATCTTGTTATCCTACTATAATATGTTTCAAAAGATGGGATTTAAGACAAAATTAAAGTTATGCAATAGCTATCTCTAGTCTTTGTGATCAAATATGAGTCTGTTTCTTTTGCTGAAGCACAAAATTCAAAACATTGGATGGCTGTTATGCAATAAAAATCTGATGCTATTATAAAGAATGGTACTTGGAATTTATGTGATTTTCCTTGAGGAAAAAAGGCCATTGGAACTAAATGGGTATATAAGCTGAAACATAAGCCTCATAGTGCAATTGATACATTTAAGGCTCGGATTGTTGGAAAAAGTTATGATCAAGAGAATCACATACGTTTTGATGAGACTTTTGCTCCAATCTGTTGAATGACCGCTATTTGTAGCATTTTTGCATTTATAGCATATCATAGTTGGAATGTAAATTAGTTGTATATTAAAATTACATTTCTAAATATTAAAAGTGTATGTATTTCCATCCCATGGTTTTGTATAGAAAGAGCATAAAAAAAAAGTGTGTAAGTTGAAAAAGGCATTGTATGGATTGAAGCAAGCTTCACATGCTTGGTCTAAAAAGATACATGCCAACTCGTTACCACATGTATTTGAGAACCATCTAACTAAGAACACCTTATATGTTAAGGATGCAAATGATGTACATATGATCATTGGTTTATATGTTGATTACTACTCCCAATGAGAAGCATACTACTCAATTTAAGGATTATTTCAATGCATTTTTTTGTGAGATTTGAGGCATTTGCATCATTATTTGCGCTTTAAACTTATGAAACTTAATAGCGGAATAGATTTTTGTCAAAAAAAATACATTCATATAATTGCCATGTTTTGGCCTTAAATATTACCAAACTATTGCCATTCCAATGGAGACAAGTTCCATTTGAGTCTTCATGATGTACGAGATGCATTTGATGTTGTTTTCTATTAGCAAGTTGTTGGATGCTTGATCTACTTATGCATAAGTCCTCGTGATATTCAGTTTTTTCTCTCACATATGAGGAGGTATATGCCATTTGGGTGAAAAACATCCGAAGAAGGACCATTTGCTAATGACGGATTAGGAAGATTGACAACTAGGGTCTTTCCATGTGTACAAGAATATAACATTTTTGTCTCTTTTAATCGTATAAAGAAATGCTTTTTTTAAGAAAACATGCTTTAAAGCGCTTCTAAAGTGATGGAGTTTCTTGTATTCAATGTACATTTTTTTTTTATTTCAAACAAAAAAAGATATTTTTTGCACACCACACAATGAAAATCCTTATATTTCTAGTAGACAAATGACTTTTGAAGATACAACCTATTTTTGGGTTCACAAAATTCAATGATGTTTCGGTCATACTTGATACATCAAACCAAAAGATTGTGTTTCGCTTCCACATGTACAAAGTTTTTATGT
Source organism: Ceratopteris richardii (assembly GCA_020310875.1). NCBI lineage: Eukaryota > Viridiplantae > Streptophyta > Polypodiopsida > Polypodiales > Pteridaceae > Ceratopteris > Ceratopteris richardii. The sequence goes on along the minus strand of MU260130.1, from coordinate 57,666 downwards.
CTATAAAAAGTCATGAAATTTGTGAATCTCGGTTTTCCACTTTGAGCCTTCTCTACTATTTCTGTGAGTGTTCGAATGGCTTCTACTTCTCATCATCCGTCCAAGATGTACCGTCATGTCAGGTCTACGATAGAAGAGAGGATTCTTTATGGAAACCTTTTTGTGTGAAGCTAAATGATTGGATGACTATGCTTCCTAGTGCTAGATTTTCCCCTAAAGTCAAGCATACTAAAGTTATGATCAAGAGAAAGTTATGCTTGTTGGCAAAAGTTATGGTCAAGAGAAAGGCAATTGTTTTGATGAGACTTTTGCTCCAATGTGTTGAATCACCGCTTTACCTAGCATTTTTTGCAGTTAAAGCTCATCATAGTTGAAATGTAAATTAGTTGTATATTAAAACTATATTTTTGCATATTAGAAGTGTATGTATTTTAGTCCCATGGTTTTGTAGAGAAAGGGCATAAAAACAAAGTATGCAAGTTAAAAAAGGCTTTGTATGGATTGAAGCGAACACCACATGCTTGGTAAGAAAAGATACATGCCTACTAGTTAGCACATGTATTTGAGAACCATCCAACTAAGAACACCTTATAGGTTAAGGATGCAAACGATCTATTTCTGATCATTGTTTTATATGTTGATGATATGTCGATCACTAGTCCTAATAAGAAGCATATTATTAAATTTAAGGTTTATTTGAATGGATTTTTTGTGAGATTTGGGCATTTGCATCATTATTTGGGCTTTAAATTTATGCCGTTTAATGGTGGAATAGATCCGTTTCAAACAAAATACATTGACATATTATTGCCACATTTTGGCGTTTCAGATTGCCAAGATTTTGCCACTCCAATGAAGAAAAGTTCATAGTTGAGTCTTCATGATGCATGAGATGGAATGCTTGGCCTACTTATGCATAACTCCTCGTGATATTCACTAAGAGATTCTTCTATCCATTTTTGATGCCAATGCATAGATGTGATTCGTTTTGGAGGCAGAACCATTTCAATCCTTGGACTGAAATATATCGACTCTTTTTTTTGCGTCATAATGGATGATTATCAGGAAAGAACGGTCGATGTTGAAGATGAATATTTTTGTTGAAATTCTCACTATAAATTGATCTTCATTAATCATCAAGGTAAGTACAAGATTTATATTCCTTAGTAGATATTCATGCATCCATGAAAACCATAAAAATATAACTACATTAAGTCCTACACACACAGACACACACACACACACACACACACACATATATATATATATATATATATATATATATATATATATATAATGAAAAAATACATTGTTACCTAAATAGATGCCATATCTTTGAAAACCGCATATAGTCAAGGCCACAATTCCATGAACCATAATGTGTCTTTGATTAATGCATTTTCATATATCAATGATATTTATACCTCTCTATAACTCTTGGATATTTTCAATGATAGGAGCAAGATATATAGTCATGTCTTTAACTTTTCTTTTTCCAAGAATTAACTCCAAAAGCATTAAATATTCTTTTTTAATTGTAAGGTATGGTAGGAGATTGTAGTTGATGACTAACATTGGCCATGTTGACCATTTACTAGATTTCATCCAAAATGGATTAGCCCCTCTAATGCAACACCTTGCTTTAGATTGCATGGCTCTTGTGCAAAATCACGCCATTTAGAATCATTATGTTGAAATGTTGTACTATCTGCTAGAATTCTCATTACTCCATCGTTACTTTTATGATGAGATCCTTATATCAAAAGCTTTGATAATTAAAGACTTTGAAGCATATGCTTAATTCGTGGACCTAATGGCAAATTTCTCAATACCTTTTTTGGGATATTATCATCTTCATCCTTATATCAAGGAGATTGACATTTTGGAGATATCGAAGAGTCTACCTATTCACCTCTATATAAAATACAATTTTTCGGACATGCATGAATACAATGATAATCTATACCAAGACTGTTGATTACTTTCTACATTTCATCATGTGATGTAGGAAGAATATTGTTTCTTGGTAAAATCTTCACAAATAGTAACGTGCAAGTTGATGAAAAAAAGTATTATTAATGAAAATAAATAAGTAAATATGTGTGTTTGTGTATGTGTATGTCTGTGTATGTGTATGTGTATGTATGTGTCTATATGTTTATATGTGTATGTATATATGTATGTATGTGAGTGTATGTATGTGTATGTATTGTTGAAGAATCACTCACTAATTAGACATAAAAGACATGAAGACATATGAAGGATGAAGGAAGACGAAGAGAAGCAGTAACAACGCATTCAAAAAACCTTAGTGAAGGGGCAAATTCACGACTGTAATATAGTTGATTGAAACTTCCAGAATTACGAGTTTTGAATCTTGGAACAAATATGTATATAAATGAGATAGAAGATCATAATAATATGTAGTCAGATGGAGAGTCTGAGAGGCCATAGATAGAGTCTGCTAAGCGAGTGAGAGAGAGCGCATAGAGTAGAAGGAAGTGCGCATATGTAGAGATGAATAGTAGAACCTGAACTATTGGGTATTCATCTGTAAGAGAGATGGTAAGGAGGAACTACTCAGCATAGGAGAGTTTTCCATGGCTATGAGCGAAGTAAGGTCCAGCAATTTTGTACACATCTTCTCTAATAGAAAACACATGTTTGTGTGGAAGAATTTGAGCGCATTCTTCTTGTGTGAAGAAATCTAAGTGGTTTCATGTTATTGTGAAATTTAGTTAACAGTTACATTTTTCTCAGCGCACATTTTACGGTACTTCTACAAGTTAGGTTTCATAGTATAGTGTAAAGTTTTCATGAGTGATAGATTATCTTGAATCTACTAGTCTCAACTACAAATTGATCAAAAGAGTTGTGTGAAACGGGACATGTACACACAGTACTATGTCTGACAGTAAAGGCATCCAGAACTGATGAAGTTTTCTCTCAACCTTCAGATAGAGTTCATTCACTAAAGAAAGCTCAGGTATTACTTCCTTACTTCATTTACAGATATTTGAAGTAACTACAACTAGAATTGTAGTTGATTCCGGTAACATTCTGGTACAATTACGATGAGATTATGGTGATAGTCCAATAACAGTTCGGTGAAGTTTTGATGATATTCTGGTGAGTTTAAAACACAGTTTTAGTACATCTAAGTGGTGGAAAGAATTTCTAATAGTAAGGAAGTACAGAGTTGTAAAGATTGAAGTAAATCAGATCAAAATCGAAGCCTGAAGAAAAGGCAAAGTTTTTGTAAAGTGAATTTCACATTTCACTAAAAACAGTTATAAAGTTTTCAGTTTCAGAAAAGTTGCTAAGCTATTGATGATTATAGAGGTGTTCTTCTATCACTCCAGCTTAGTTCTTGTGGCATGGCAAATTCCAAAGCTTAGTTTCACGTTTTTTGTCTCATCAACAAGTGGTATCAGAGCAGAAAGGTCCTTAAGAGTAGACAGAAGTGAAGATACAAGAAAATTTGAAGAATTCTTCATAAGAAAGGTGAACACTGAGATGATCAACAACAAATGGCACCAGAGATGCATTCTGAAGTCATTATCAAGGGTAAAGGTTTATGAAAGGTAAAATCTTTTAACATTATACTCAGTGACAACAACAGAAATAAGAAAACCATGGCAAATCATATTTCTGTTGACAAATTGAACATAGATAATTATCCCGCATGGGTAATAAGAATGGAAGCCTTACTTTTGAGTAAGGACTTAATGATATATGTGTTTGGAGAAGAAAAGAAGCCTACTTTTGGAAATGAAAGTCAACCAAAGAAAGAAGAGTTAGAAGCCTTGAAGTTGTGGCAGAAGAAAGATGCAACGACAAGAGCTTATATCTACAACACCATTACAGATCATTTGTTACCACATATTAGAGGTCTAGAAAAAGTGGAAGATATATGGAGTGTGTCGGAAGATCATTTCCAAAACACTAATAAAGCTAGGAAGGCTAGCTTATGGCCAAAATTTACAACGTTCAAGAAAAAACAAAGTCAAAGCATTAGTGATGTCACTAAGATGAAGGACTTGGCAGACACTCTTGGATCTATTGATGAGGATATTGAAGACCACAGGTTAATAGCACAAGTGCTTGCAGGATTAAAGAGGAGATGAAAGGTGGAAACCTTTTGTACTCTCAATTGAACTTTCATTAAATCATTTTGTACCAGATTTAAATTAGTTGCATGGACTAATGCTAACCTTTGAGCAAGATTTGAAGACAGATGGAGATAAAGGACATAGTTCTGCTATGTACGTCAAGTGGAAGAAGAAAGGTGATAAAGGAAAAGAAAAAGATGAAGAAGAGATGACTACTCAAGCAAATTATGTAAGAGGTAGAGGTAATGTCAAAAGTAAAAGTAGAGGTAATACAAAAGGAAAAGGTAATCATAATAACAACAAGAAGTCTTGTTGGATCTGTGGATTAAGGAATCAGTTGGCTCATGATTGCTGGCATAATTCTCAAGGATCAAGTTAGAATTAGAATAAAAATAGCAGAGGCAGAAGCGGAAGATATCAAAGAGGTAGACAAAGCCAAAGAGGCGGATATGGTAGAGGTGGAGCAAGAAGTTGGGGACAGAATCAGTCTTATAACACTACCTACTACAACTTTGCAAATGATACACAAAGACAATCATACAACATTGATGATGAATTCGATAAGTGTGTTAGAGAATGAAGATCTAAAGGTATTCTATGTTGACTCTGGTTGTTCAAATCATTTATCAAGAAAGATAGAATTGTTATCCGAATTGGAATGAGGTATTTCAAATCATACAATACAAACAGGTGATAACACAAAACATTATGTGCGGTCAATTGGAAAAGTAAAGTGTAAGAATGGAGCTGACCTACTAACAAATGTTTTGTATGTTCCAACAATCCCAAAGAATCTAATCAGCGTAGAACAGATAGTAGTAAAAGGTTTTCAAGTGAGGTTTACAAATGAAGGAGTATTTGTTGAAGATCTAGAGAATGGATACAATCAAATTGTCTACGGTAAAAAGGAAGGTAGAATTTTTACTCTTTAAGTATAAGGGAATGTTGGTCAAGCCTTGATCACACATGGTGATGAAGTATTTACAGAATTAGACCTCTGGCATAAGAGGTTAGGACACTTTAATGAAAAAGGAATCAAAACTATGGTGGAAAAACAATCCGTAAGAGCATTACCAAATATGAAGAATCAACATATGATTCACAAATGTGAAGCCTTTCAGATGGGAAAAGCACACAGGTTACTCATTGAGAAGAAGAGTTACAAACATGATGGTTTGCTAGAACTCATACATACAGATGTATGGGGACCGACAAAAGAAGGATCTATCAATGGCTCAAGGTATTATGTTCTTTTTATTGATGATGCAACAAGATGGATAACTCTTTATGTTTTGAAAGAGTTATCAGAAGTGTTTGGAGTTTTCAAGCATTTTCATGCATATGCTGAAAGACTTACAAGACAAAAACTCAAAAGGCTAAGGTCTGATGGAGGAGGAGAATAATTTTCTCAAGAATTCAATGATTATCTGTGGAATGCAGGTATCGAAAGAAAAATAACTTGCAGGTATACACCGCAACAAAATGGAGTAGTAGAAAGGAGAAACCGAACTCTAGTTGAGTTTGCTATAGCTCTATTAAAGGAGAAGAATTGTCCAAATTATCTCTGGGCTGAGGCTGTAAATATAGCCACATATCTTGTAAACACATTAACATGTGCAACTTTAAATGGAATGACCCCCTATGAAGCTTGGTGGGGTAAGAAACCAACACTTGATCATTGCAAAGTGTTTGGATCAGTTGCTTATGCTTATGTACCATCACAGCTTAGACATAAGCTTGAACCAAAAGCTGAAAAATATGTATTCATTGTATATGATGAAAAGCAGATGGGTTATAGGTTATGGAGTCCTTTAACCAAACAATTCATTGTTTCCAGAGATGTGACATTTGATGAAGGGAAGAGTTGGTATGGAGATAAAGAGCATAATGATGAAATATTTGAAGAAGAGATAAGAAGAAATGAAAAACGTAAATCACATATGCAGGTGAATGGAGATGAAGATTATATGAAGAAAAGTACATCCAGGATTGGATCAACAATGAGAAATGAAGATGGACCGAGATTCCATGAAGACGTGTATTCAGATACACATGAAGAGTATGAACCAAGAAGGTCAAGCAGACTAAAGAAACAACCAACAAGGTATTCTTATGATACTTCTTATTTGACTTAGAAAAACTATGCTTACTTACTAAAGGAAGATGAAGAACCTCAGAATTATAGTGAAGCAAAAGGTAAGGAAAAATGGGAAGAAGCAATGAAGGAGGAGTTCAATGCGCTTGAAGAGAAAAAGACTTGGGAACTTGTTCCAAAACCAAATGGTAAGAAAGTGATTGGAAATAAATGGGTTTCCAAAGTTTAGAATCTTGCAGATGGAAGAATAGCCAGATACAAAGCTAGACTGGTAGTAAAAGGTTATGCTCAAATGCATGGCATAGATTATGATGAGACATTCAGTCCGGTGGCAAAGATGTCAACCATAAGGACAATTACTGCTATAACAGCATCAAAAGGATGGATGCTAACCCAATTGGATATAAAGAATGCATTTCTAAATGGATATATTTCAAATGAAGTCTACATGGAACAACTTGAAGGGTTTGTAAGTTCCAGTTACCCAAATCATGTTTGCACATTAAGAAGAGAACTCTATGGATTAAAGCAAGCTCCATGAGCTTGGAATTACAGACTCGTAAAGTATCTTAATGATCTTGGATACCAAAGTTCAAAGGCATATGCAAGTCTACTCATTAAGAAAACAGATGAAGGTATGATCTACATTTGTATTTATGTAGATGATATTATAATCACAAGTACGTCAGATAAAGGAATCAAGGAGGTAAAGGGATTGCTTGAAAAAGAGTTCGAGATCGGTGATCTAGGAAAGTTATCATACAGATCATGGTGTATATGTTTCGCAAGAAAGGTATCTTCTCAACTTGCTGAAGAAGTTTAACATGGAGAATTGCAGAGAAGCTTCAACACCACTTGAGGTCAATCATAAACTTAGCAAATATGATGGTGCAGAGTTTAAAGATATGAGGAAGTATCAATCTTTAGTGGGAAGCTTGATTTATTCTACGTTAACAAGACCAGATCTTAGTTATGCAGTAGGAGTTCTCTCACAGTTTATGCATTGTCGGAAGGATCAACATTGGGTCGCAGGACAGAGAGTTCTTAGATATATGAAAAGAGCTATAGAAGAAGGATTATATTATCCTCTTACATCAGATATAAATATGAGAGCATACAGTGACTCAAACTAGGCAGGAAGTCAAGATGACAGAAGGTCAACACATGGGTATATGATATACCTAGGAGATAAGCTTGTCAGTTGGTGTTCAAAGAAGCAGCATATAGTGGCTTTATCGTCAGTTGAAGGTATCAATGCTAGCTAGTTTGTTATGCACAAAAGCATTTGTGTCATTGACAAAGAGTCTCATGATCATGTGGTCTTGATTGAGGGGAAGAAAGAGGCCTTGAATAAGACCTAAGCATGTGTGATGTTTAACAAGACAGTTGAGACCATCAACAACAATTGCAAAGAGAAGAGCCAAGGGACATCCTTGCTTGATAGAACATTTTAAACGAATAGCTTGAGAATCTCGCCATTGATTTTTATATAAGCTAAGGCATTTCCTAGTAATGTTGAGATCATCTTTATAAAGTTTTGGCTACAACCAAGTTCTTTTAGATATTAGAGAATGAAATCCCACTCGAGTGTGGCATTAAGCTTTGTCAAAGTCAATATGAAGGAGGAGGACCGGATTCTTGAGCAAAAAGCCAAGCATTCTTAAACATCAATGATAGCCTCAAGGATGGACCTCCCCTTAATGAACCCCTTCTAATCCTCATTGATCTAGTTTGGTATGTGATAATCAATGTGATTAGCAATGATCTTTATGAGGATCTTGTAGCCAATTTGTAACATCATAATTGGACACAAATTTTTTGCTACCTTTTTTGCGAATAAACTTGATAATGCCTTCATTGAGATAGTGTGGGCATCATGCCAAAAGACACGATCTCTTGCCACACCAAACATAATGAAATAGTCACCATGTACTTGACGATCTTGAAGAACTCGTTGGTGAGGCCATCTAGCCCTTGGTTTTGCCATTAGGATGTGAATCAATAGCTTCAAAAATCTCATTATCCGAAATGGGAGTTCTAAGAGGAGGAAATATATTTTGTAGAATTCTTTCAGTTGTGACTCTAGAGATCGCTCCCATGCAATCACACCTATGAGGAGACAGAAGTGTAGAAACCCCCAATAGCTGGGTAAAGTGATTGACAAACACTGACACACTATTTTCTTCATCCATCTTGCATTGAACACCATGGATATCCACCATGAAAGAGATCGCTTCCTTTGATTGCTTCGTCTTAAGGAGACCACATATCTCTTTAGTAAGTTTGTCGGCTTTTCCGGCCCACCAGTCTTTAAAATATATATGAGATTCTTTCTTTGAATTTCCTCTTCATACCTTAACATGATTTTGATTTTCCAAAGCCCTCTCGGGTATTGAGAGTGGAGTTTGTTGACTTATATCCTCAAGATGCCTAAGCCTTCAATAAAGATTTTCTCTTCTAGCACAAGGAATGTTTTGAACATTCTTATGAGTCTTAACAAGATGAGATGTGTCTTCATGACTACCTTCCTCCAGCTTTTGGATAGAGAGGAATGGGAGGCAAAGGTCCAATTCTAGGTAGTGGCAATCTCCTTCTATACTGACGGGAATTAGAGGGTCGTCAGATCAGCATGAAACCAAGGGGCTTTCTTGAGATTGATATATGGCTTGAAGATGAGCACAATCAGGTAGTGATTAGAGACAACAAGATCCACACATTTCAAGAGTGAAGGAGGGGCCAATGTATTGATGATATTCTACAAAATATAGATCTAATCAAGTCTAGCTTCACTCAAGTCAACTCCATACTAGATGTTCCATCATGAGAAACCAACCTTGTCTTTGATCTCCACTAGATCAAGGTGGATCTTCAATTGGTCCTAGACCTCCTTCTCACGACCACCAATAAACCACCCTCTTTTCCCCATGTGTTAGAAAGAACCTCCACCATATTAAAGTCCCCTCAAAGAACAATGTTGAGGGTCAAAGAGTCCAATGAGTGTTAAGTTCCAAGTCTCCAAATAGGTATTTAGTACATAAAGAGAGACTATCGTTTCCCTTGGGGTGCAGGGTGGAGAGCCAAACATGAGATGAAGAAATACATTTCAATCTCTTTTGAATCTCCTTACAATCATTTTTTATCTCTAGAAGATAGATGAAGTCTCAGTTAAAGATTTTATTACACATCCACTCGCCAATAATGATTGCTCTTGAGGGGTCACACAACCCTCCAACATTAAAAGAAAGAATGATCACTATCAGAGGGTAAGTTCTTTGTGGGGAGGGGCCTCGTCCCTCGTTTTGTTGTTTTTCTCATCATTCTCTTTCCTCGAGGTGGAGGTGTCCTAGCATAGGATTTATCCTTAAGGGGGCTCTTCAATGGTATCTTAGTGGGTTGATTTTTTATGAGAATTCTTCTTCAAAAATAAATCTAGTATCGTATCAAAATTTATGAAATGTTCAAGATTCACTATACTAGTTATGAGCATTATTGGTGGTGAATCCATCCTCTTTGCTAGTGGTGTATCCTTCTTGGTTTTCTTCCTTGCTAGTGGAATGCTTTGAAATTATCGCATCATTGCGGGAGTCATAGAGTTTCATTGCCCCTAGATAATCCAAATCATTGACCTCTTTCTCCTACTTACGAAAAATGTTTGTTTATAGAGCTGTGCAAGAGGGACTCATCTCAATATTACCCTTAGCCTTTTTCTCCTTCTTTGTCTCACTTCTGCAAAGCCTTCTCGGCTCATGACCATGACTTGTATTTGCTTCACTTTCTCAGCCTCCACAAGATGATTTTTTTACATGCATGGGGCATTGCTTAAGGTTACTACAACTTCTTTGCTTATCGTTACATTAGCCTTTTCCAGATTTAGTTTGTTCTTAATGGATTTCTATCTCAAAGGACAATCTTTTATTATGTGGCCCTGTGGTTATGTGGCCCTGCAAACCACAGTGAAAGGAAGAATTTGGCAACTTCTTCTATAAAACACTTCTTTGCTTAAGGTTACCACATTGAAAGGAAGCGTTTGGCCAGTTCTTCTATAAAACTGCCTACGTAATGATTTTCTGTTTTCTAATGTCTAAAGAGAATCTTTGGAGGGGAGATCTTTGTTTAGGTATGCTTCAACACAAATCTGCAGGTGCCATCTCTCCTACAGTGTGCCAGGGATACCACACATTCGTGATGGACAAACCACACATTTTCCCGGCACAGCAATAGCATTCTCTTCAAATTCTCTGTTCTTCAAAACAGTCCATATTCCATATATGTAATATGGAAATAAATTAGGAATTAAAGGAGAAGACGGACCTAATCTCGTTTTAAGATCTGCACTCCCATCTACCCAAGCAATGAGAATTTGATGTTTTCCCTTCCACAGCAAAGTTCCTCCTCTGTCTTCACCGTCTGAATAGAAGTGCCAATGTCACGCCTCATCCCATGAGCAACCTCTTATTTATCTTCTCTGCCACACAGCTGCAAAGATTGCTCAGCTCTTCCCTTCGTTAAAGAGAGAAGCTGCCTTTAGTCACTCCACTCCATCTTCCATGATCTCTTGCTAGCAAACGAATTGCATAGTTTGGTGCACGAATCTCTGCACTTAACTCATTTGAAAACTCTCTTTCATGTGTTTTCATGCACTTTGCATGAAATAGAATGCACTCTCTTCCTTTTCCGTATGCACTCTCTTCCAAGAAACAATGATCCCTTGTTCTTATTGCACGACGTTTTCACATGGAGAATACGTTTTCACAATGATCCCTTGTTCTTATTGCAAAATGACATATTAGTTCGTCTACACAACTTCACATGAAGATATTATTTTATACTTCGATAACTGTTCTCCACTTTATCAAGAACTTTTCTATATTCCATAGTCCCTTCGCTATCAATACGTGAGGCATCACATATGTCCAAAATGGCTTATCAGTACCATGAACCTATCATCAATTGCTAGGATACGGAATACATCACTGCTTTCAGCCATGGCCATTGACTAAATGCACAAAAATGAGTATATCTCAAGACGTTAAACAGAACCACCTTGTTGATCTCTGTTAAAACTACAGCAGACATCAAAGAGCTTGTATTGGAAAACCGAAACCTGTAGATATGTTTGGCACAAAAAGACGAAATTGCCAACAGAGGCATTGTGATAATGCGTTTGGAGGCTGAAACCAACTCAGATAAAAGCTGTAAGATGCACCACAACAAAGCTGTTTTGAACTCCTAATTGCCTCGGGTATGCTCACCAATTTTCGTACGATTTTGAGTCTATGACCGAGGGGTGTTGACGATGCCGTAGAGGAAAAGGTGACCTCCTCTGATACAAATTGTGAGAGTTTGATGTCTACGCAAGCATGCAAACAACATTAAGGAAGGAGAAGAAGCTTGGAGCATAAAACAACACTGAATGAATTACCACATGAATGTATAGAGATAAGGAACCCATTATAGTTATAGGTTTATATACAAGGCGGGGGGAAAACCTCTTAAAGAGAAAAAAGAAATACCTCGACGATCCTACGTGTCTTCGCACACATCACTACCAAAATATATCAACATCTCTTTGCATGATGAAAATTCAATTAAAGCTTACTACTCAATTGATACCAAAGAATCATTTGAAATTCTCCACCTCTAGGAAGAACTTGTAGATACTTCATCAAAATCTAGATCTAAGAGCCCATATCTTCTAAATTTCCAAATGCAACCACATATGAGGACTCAATGAAAAGGGAATATTGGCTGATAGAGCCAGAGAGAGAGAGGGAACAAATATAACTATGAAGGCCAATTTGTGTTTGTAAATGATCTTGTTGGGGCATGGGCTATGATCCCCAGGGCATCTACTCAAAGAACAAAGGATGCCCATAAGAAGACTAGAGATTCTAGATTTAGGCACACCAAAAAAACCACCACATATGCTAGGCATCAAAAAGAAGCTAATCTCTAGGGTCACGAAAATAATCCTCAAGCGCCCCCATAGATCCAAGAACGATAAATCCCTGGCATTTGCACGGGTTGTGCAAAAGAATGAGGATCATGTCTTAAATATTAGAGAATGAAGTCCCACTCGAGTGTGGCATTAATCTTTGTCAAAGGCAATCTTAAGGAGGAGGACCGGATTCTTGAGCAGAAGCTAAGCATTCTTAAACATCAATGATATCTTCAAGGATGGACCTCCCCTTAATGAACCGCTTCTAATCCTCATTGATCTAGTTTTGTATGTGATAATCAATGTGATTAGTAATGATCTTTATGAGGATCTTGTAGCCAATTGGTAACATCATAATTGGACACAAATTTTTTGCTACCTTTTTTGCAAATAAACTTGATAATGCCTTCATTGAGATAGTCTAGGCATCATGCCAAAAGACACGATCTCTTGCCACACCAAACATAATGAAATAGTCACCATGTACTCGAAGGTCTTGAAAAACTTGTTGGTGAGGCCATCTAGCCCTTGGTTTTTCCATTAGGATGTGAATCAATAGCTTCAAAAATCTCATTATTTGAAATGGGAATTCTAAGAGGAGGACTCATATTTTGTGGAATTCTTTTAGTTGTGACTCTAGAGATCGCTGCCATGCAATCACGCCTATGAGGAGACAGAAGTGTAGAAACCCCCAATAGCTGGGTAGAGTGATTGACAATCACACTGACACACTATTTTCTTCATCCATCTTGCATTGAACACCATGGATATCCACCACTAAAGAGATCGCTTCCTTTGATTGCTTCGTCTTAAGGAGACCGCATATCTCTTTAGTAAGTTTGTCGGCTTTTCCGGCCAATCATTTTTTAAAATATATATGAGATTCTTTCTTTGAATTTCCTCTTCATATCTTAACATGATTTTGATTTTCAAAAGCACTCTTGTGTATTGAGAGTGGAGTTTGTTGACTTATATCCTCAAGATGCCTAAGCCTTCAATAAAGATTTTCTCTTCTAGCACAAGGAATGTTTTGAAGATTCTTATGAGTCTTAACCAAGATGAGATGCGTCTTCATGACTACCGTCCTCCAACACTTGGATAGAGAGGAATGGGAGGCAAAGGTCCAATTCTAGGTAGTGGCAATCTCCTTCTAGAGTGACGGGAATTAGACCAATACAACAATCGTTTGATCCGTAAGGGTATCCACAAGTAGAGCACCAACTTCTTATAATGTCGATTTCCGAGCCTCCATTTCCCTTGGGGTGTAGGGTGGAGAGCCAAACATGAGATGAAGAAATACATTTCAATCTCTTTTGAAGCTCTTTACAATCATTTTTTATCTCTAGAAGATAAATGAAGTCTCTGCTAAAGATTTTATTACAGATCCACTCACCAATAATGATTGCTCTTGAGGGGTCACACAACCATATAACATGAAAAGAAAGAATGATCACTATCAGAGGGTAAGTTGTTTTTGGGGAGGGGCCTTGTCCCTCTTTTCGTTCTTTTTCTCATCATTCTCTTTCCTTGAGGTGGAGGGGTCCTAGCATAGGATTTATCCTTAAGGGGGCTCTTCCATCGTATGTTAGTGGGTTGATTTTTTGTGAGAACTCTTCTTCAAAAATAAATCTAGTATCGTATCAAGATTTATGGATGCAATGTTCAAGATTCACTATACTGCTTATGAGCATTATTGGTGGTGAATCCATCCTCTTTGCTAGTGGTGTATCCTTCTTGGTTTTCTTCCTTGCTAGTGGAATGCTTTGAAGTTATCGCATCATTGCGAGAGTCATAGAGTTTCATTGCCCCTAGATAATCCAAGTCATTGACATCTTTCTCCTAATTACGAAAAATGTTTGTTTATAGAGTTGTGCAAGAGGGACTCATCTCAATATTACACTTAGGACTTTTTCTCCTTCTTTATCTCACTTCTGCAAAGCCTTCTAGGCTCATGACCATGACTTGTATTTGCTTCATTTTCTCAGCATCCAGAGGATGATTTTGTGACATGCATGGGGCATTGCTTAAGGTTACTACAACTTCTTCGCTTATTCTTATAGTAGCCTTTTCCAGATTTAGTTTGTTCTTAATGGATTTCTCGCTCAAAGGACAATCTTTTGAAATGTGGCCTTGAAAACCACAGTGACGGCAAGTTCTTCTATAAAATCGCCTACTTAATGATTTTCTGTTTTCTAATGTCTATGGAGGAATTTTGGAACGGAGATCTTTGTTTAGGTATGCTTCGACACAAATTTGCAGGTGCATCTCTGCTACGGCGTGCGAGGGATAGCACACATTCGTGATGGACAAACCACACATTTTCCCGGCACAGCAATAGCATTCTCTTCAAATTCTCTGTTCTTCAAAACAGTCCATATTCGATATATGTAATATGGAAATAAAGTAAGAATTAAAGGAGAAGACGGACGTAATCTGCTTTTAAGATCTGCACTCCCATCTACTCAAGCAATGAGAATCTTGATGTTTTCCATTCCACAGCAAAGTTCCTCCTCTGTCCTCACCGTCTGAATAGAAGCGCCAATGTCACGCTTAATCCCATGAGCAACCTCTTATTTATCTTCTCTGCCACACAGCTGCAAAGATTGCTCAGCTTTTCCCTTCGTTAAAGAGAGAAGCTGCCTTTAGTCACTCCACTCCATCTTCCATGATCTCTTGCTAGCAAACGAATTGCATAGTTTGGTGCACGAATCTCTGCACTTAATTCATTTGAAAACTCTCTTTCATGTGTTTTCATGCACATTGCATGAAATATAATGCACTCTATTCCTTTTCCGTATGCACTCTCTTCCAAGAAACAATGATCCCTTGTTCTTATTGCACGACGTTTTCACATGGAGAATACGTACGTTATTGACTTTATTGCAAAATGACATATTAGTTCGTCTACACAACTTCACATGAAGATATTATTTTATACTTCGATAATTGTTCTCCACTTTATCAAGAACTTTTCTATATTCCATAGTCCCTTCGCTATCAATACGTGAGGCATCATATATGTCCAAAATGGCTTATTAGTACCATGAACCTATCATCAATTGCCAGGATACGGAATACATCACTGCGTTCAGCCATGGTCATTGACTAAATGCACAAAAATGAGTATGTCTCAAGACGTTAAACAGAACCACCCTGTTGATCTTTGTTAAACCTACAACACACATCAAAGTGCTTGTATTGGAAAACGGAAACCTGTAGATATGTTTGGCACAAAAAGATGAAATTGCCTACAGAGGCATTGTGATAATGCATTTGGAGGCTGAAACCAACTCAGATAACAGCGTTTAGATGCCCCACAATGAAGCTATTTTGAACTCCTAATTGCCTCGCGTATGCTCACCAATTTTCGTACGATTTTGAGTCTATGACTAAGGGGTGTTGATGATGCCCTAGATGAAAAGGTGACCTGCTCTGATACAAATTGTGAGAGTTTGATGTCTACGCAAGCATGCAAACAACATTAACGAAGGAGAAGAAGCTTGGAGCATAACACAATACTAAATGAATTACCACGTGAATGTAGAGAGATAAGGAACCCATTAGAGTTATAGGTTTATATACAAGGCGGGGGGAAAACCTCTTAAAGAGAAAAAAGAAATACCTCGACGATCCTACGTGTCTTCACACACATCACTACCAAAATATATCAACATCTCTTTGCATGATGGAAATTCAATTAAAGCTTACTACTCAATTGACACCAAAGAATCATTTGGAATTTTCCACCTCTAGGAGGAACTTGTAGATACTTCATCAAAATCTAGATCTGGGAGCCCATATCTTCTAAATTTTCAAATGCAATCACATATGAGGACTCAATGAAAAGGGAATATTGGCTGATAGAGCCAGAGAGAGAGAGAGGGAAGACATATAACTATGAAGGCCAATTTCTGTTTGTAAATGATCTTGTTGGGGCATGAGTTATGATCCCCAGGGCATCTACTCAAAGAACAAAGGATGCCCATAAGAAGACTAGAGAATCTAGATTTGGGCACACCAAAAAAACCAGCACATATGCTAGGCATCAAGAAGAAGCTAATCTCTAGCGTCACGAAAATAATCCTCAGGCGCCCCCATATATCCGAGAACGATAAAACCCTGGCATTAGCATGGGTTGTGCGAAAGAATGAGGATCATGTTCTAAATATATAGTGGTGAAACCTATTAAGTTTATTCTTGGCCTATCTGAATGATGGGCAGTGATTCTGAGCTTTTAGCCAAATACATTGCTTTCACATCCAACTCTAAACAATCAAGCTTTATTGAATTGCGCCTTATTGTTTTTAGTATTCTAGATGTTTAAATGTCCATTGAGCATGCAAAGCTTGATGATATAGCGGAATGGCCAACTCTGTCTTGTTTGATCAATATGGCACCCCATATTAATACAGATCTTCTTCATGAGGCACCTCTTCCCCCTAATATATATCTGATCTCCCCTTCTCAGCTTCATGTTCTTCACTTATATTGGTGTCCATAAATCTTCCCATGGATTATAACGATACTATGTGATTACTTTGTGCCACGCATAGAATGGTCCCGTTTGCACGACGTTTTCACATGGAGACTCAAGGTGGGATGAAAAACCAGAATTGTTTTAATTTGATTGTGATGGAAAGGTTGCCTATCTATATATAAACAAATCGCATGTCGATTACATACCCAAGTTTGTGCGTTGAGACGAGAGAGACTAAAGCATCGTTGCCATGTCTTCTACTACCACTGCTGGAGTCCTCCTGGTAAGAACAATATTGGCGAGTTCTGAGTGCTAAAATTGTTAGTGTTTAATACTTTCTCACAACCGGCGTGTGTGTGTAGACTGTGGGCGGCGGCTTCTTCTCCAGAACTTCCACCGCCATCCAGTACAAGGACGGAAAGCTCTCCGCCTTGTGCCAGACTTCTGGCGGGGATCGGTTATCTGCGACTCTTGATTTGAATTATCATCTCGAGAACGTAGATGGTTCTTTCGCGTAGCCACCCAACCACCGGGCAACTTCCTGGCGTCGTGTGCAAATGTGACTCTGGAAGGCACGTCGATGTTCATGGGAAGCGCAAGGAGGAAGAATTCCAGTTTTTGGTGACTTTCCAGCAGCCGTTGGATGACTATGTCGCAAACGTTGAGGGAAAGCTGGTAGCTCTCTCTCTCTCTCTCACTGTGCTGCTGTTGTCGTCGTTTCTCGCCCAGCCCAATAGTGCGTGTGCTCTTGTTGCCAGAGCGTCATCATTTGTGTAACGTCTCGCAGGAAATCGGCGGAGGCTTCTTCTCCAGAACCTCATCGCAAATTAGGTTCACTAGCAGTGGGTGGCTGGAAGCGCTGTGCGAGACCACTTCCAGCGGCAGCGTGGCCACCTCCATCATCCTTAATTTCTACCTCGATAACATCAATGGCGTGCTGCAATTCGCAGACTCATCCCCCGGAAACTTTATGGCAACAGCTCGAAACGTAACACTGAACACCAGGACAATCAAGCTAACCAGCAGCGCGCAGAGGTTTGACTCGGGTTGGCAGAATTTCGAGTTGAACCTCGATTACAATGTTAAAAACATCGATGGAAGATTGGTGTGGCTGCTAAACCCACATGTGCCTTACTAGGCAGATGAAAATGGTAAGCAGCTTGGTTTATACCCACCTTCTTCTAAGTAGCAGCAATATGGTAATAAGTTATTTAGGCAGTAACAGCTGCATGGATGGTACCTTGTGTTTGTGGAACGGCGTAGGAAAGCTTTATATCCTCTCCTCTCCTCTACTCTCTACCAGTAAAAGTAACATAGTTCTAAGTTAACGCATGGTTATACCTTGTTGTCTGTGGAACGTCGTCGTCGTCCTCGTAGGGAGAGGTGGATTTGGTTCATACGATGCCTCAGACGACCCTGAACTTGTTGAGTATGCGAAGTCCATAATGGCGCATCGCCCACCACGTGACGTCCAGATTAGACCCCCCGGATCCCAAAAGGAGAAGATCGATATTGCACGCATCATCGCCAAGTGGGATTTGGACATCATGGACCGTGGTTGGGGTCAAGTAAGGCTTCTTCCCTACTCTACTCTACTACTATTATTGGAAGTTTATTGTTGGGATATTGATAGGCTTCTATGGAAATTTGCTGGTTTTTCTTTTTTTGCGAGGAACGTATGTATTATGATGTAAACAGTATTTATGTGTTCAAGGATTTTTTTCATGTTTCCTTTCTGTTTTCCCCTTTTTCTTTTGTAGACCACTCTTTTACAGTTTCCGAGAGAAATACCGGGCTGGAGGATCGATAATCAAGAGAATGGAGCGTTTGAGCTCAATGGGCTTCAGTACTATAGCATTGCCGTACAAAGGGGATCCAATGTTTATTCAAGTGTTTTGGTGCCAGTGGGCTATAATTTAGGCCGAACACGTATTCGGAATGCAATGCTTCGTAGTAGGGATGAGGGTTTCGGATATCTCCCCCACCACCTGCTGACCGACATCAACCTCCTCCGCAAAACGATCCAAGAATTGCCCAACTCTGGGTGCAGTCTCTTTCCTGGGTTGTTCTTGCAAGACTTGCCCTCATCTGTTTATGAAATGCTCCATAGATCATGGCATTTGGTGACCTAGCTGGTTTTTTTCACTGCCTACAGCATTGAAACTCTATTTATCTCATACTTCCATGAGAAAATGTGTTATTATTCTATATATTGGTACTCATATATGGACTTATATTGTCTCTTCAATCGAATTGTAACTCTCTTTTGGCTTCTAATTAAATATACTCGTATGATCTTGTTATCCTACTATAATATGTTTCAAAAGATGGGATTTAAGACAAAATTAAAGTTATGCAATAGCTATCTCTAGTCTTTGTGATCAAATATGAGTCTGTTTCTTTTGCTGAAGCACAAAATTCAAAACATTGGATGGCTGTTATGCAATAAAAATCTGATGCTATTATAAAGAATGGTACTTGGAATTTATGTGATTTTCCTTGAGGAAAAAAGGCCATTGGAACTAAATGGGTATATAAGCTGAAACATAAGCCTCATAGTGCAATTGATACATTTAAGGCTCGGATTGTTGGAAAAAGTTATGATCAAGAGAATCACATACGTTTTGATGAGACTTTTGCTCCAATCTGTTGAATGACCGCTATTTGTAGCATTTTTGCATTTATAGCATATCATAGTTGGAATGTAAATTAGTTGTATATTAAAATTACATTTCTAAATATTAAAAGTGTATGTATTTCCATCCCATGGTTTTGTATAGAAAGAGCATAAAAAAAAAGTGTGTAAGTTGAAAAAGGCATTGTATGGATTGAAGCAAGCTTCACATGCTTGGTCTAAAAAGATACATGCCAACTCGTTACCACATGTATTTGAGAACCATCTAACTAAGAACACCTTATATGTTAAGGATGCAAATGATGTACATATGATCATTGGTTTATATGTTGATTACTACTCCCAATGAGAAGCATACTACTCAATTTAAGGATTATTTCAATGCATTTTTTTGTGAGATTTGAGGCATTTGCATCATTATTTGCGCTTTAAACTTATGAAACTTAATAGCGGAATAGATTTTTGTCAAAAAAAGTACATTCATATTATTGCCATGTTTTGGCCTTAAATATTACCAAACTATTGCCATTCCAATGGAGACAAGTTCCATTTGAGTCTTCATGATGTACGAGATGCATTTGATGTTGTTTTCTATTAGCAAGTTGTTGGATGCTTGATCTACTTATGCATAAGTCCTCGTGATATTCAGTTTTTTCTCTCACATATGAGGAGGTATATGCCATTTGGGTGAAAAACATCCGAAGAAGGACCATTTGCTAATGACGGATTAGGAAGATTGACAACTAGGGTCTTTCCATGTGTACAAGAATATAACATTTTTGTCTCTTTTAATCGTATAAAGAAATGCTTTTTTTAAGAAAACATGCTTTAAAGCGCTTCTAAAGTGATGGAGTTTCTTGTATTCAATGTACATTTTTTTTTTATTTCAAACAAAAAAAGATATTTTTTGCACACCACACAATGAAAATCCTTATATTTCTAGTAGACAAATGACTTTTGAAGATACAACCTATTTTTGGGTTCACAAAATTCAATGATGTTTCGGTCATACTTGATACATCAAACCAAAAGATTGTGTTTCGCTTCCACATGTACAAAGTTTTTATGTCTATAAAAAGTCATGAAATTTGTGAATCTCGGTTTTCCACTTTGAGCCTTCTCTACTATTTCTGTGAGTGTTCGAATGGCTTCTACTTCTCATCATCCGTCCAAGATGTACCGTCATGTCAGGTCTACGATAGAAGAGAGGATTCTTTATGGAAACCTTTTTGTGTGAAGCTAAATGATTGGATGACTATGCTTCCTAGTGCTAGATTTTCCCCTAAAGTCAAGCATACTAAAGTTATGATCAAGAGAAAGTTATGCTTGTTGGCAAAAGTTATGGTCAAGAGAAAGGCAATTGTTTTGATGAGACTTTTGCTCCAATGTGTTGAATCACCGCTTTACCTAGCATTTTTTGCAGTTAAAGCTCATCATAGCTGAAATGTAAATTAGTTGTATATTAAAACTATATTTTTGCATATTAGAAGTGTATGTATTTTAGTCCCATGGTTTTGTAGAGAAAGGGCATAAAAACAAAGTATGCAAGTTAAAAAAGGCTTTGTATGGATTGAAGCGAACACCACATGCTTGGTAAGAAAAGATACATGCCTACTAGTTAGCACATGTATTTGAGAACCATCCAACTAAGAACACCTTATAGGTTAAGGATGCAAACGATCTATTTCTGATCATTGTTTTATATGTTGATGATATGTCGATCACTAGTCCTAATAAGAAGCATATTATTAAATTTAAGGTTTATTTGAATGGATTTTTTGTGAGATTTGGGCATTTGCATCATTATTTGGGCTTTAAATTTATGCCGTTTAATGGTGGAATAGATCCGTTTCAAACAAAATACATTGACATATTATTGCCACATTTTGGCCTTTCAGATTGCCAAGATTTTGCCACTCCAATGAAGAAAAGTTCATAGTTGAGTCTTCATGATGCATGAGATGGAATGCTTGGCCTACTTATGCATAACTCCTCGTGATATTCACTAAGAGATTCTTCTATCCATTTTTGATGCCAATGCATAGATGTGATTCGTTTTGGAGGCAGAACCATTTCAATCCTTGGACTGAAATATATCGACTCTTTTTTTTGCGTCATAATGGATGATTATCAGGAAAGAACGGTCGATGTTGAAGATGAATATTTTTGTTGAAATTCTCACTATAAATTGATCTTCATTAATCATCAAGGTAAGTACAAGATTTATATTCCTTAGTAGATATTCATGCATCCATGAAAACCATAAAAATATAACTACATTAAGTCCTACACACACAGACACACACACACACACACACACGCATATATATATATATATATATATATATATATATATATATATATATATATATATATATATATATATATATATATATATATATATATATATATATATATATATATATATATATATATATATATATATAATGAAAAAATACATTGTTACCTAAATAGATGCCATATCTTTGAAAACCGCATATAGTCAAGGCCACAATTCCATGAACCATAATGTGTCTTTGATTAATGCATTTTCATATATCAATGATATTTATACCTCTCTATAACTCTTGGATATTTTCAATGATAGGAGCAAGATATATAGTCATGTCTTTAACTTTTCTTTTTCCAAGAATTAACTCCAAAAGCATTAAATATTCTTTTTTAATTGTAAGGTATGGTAGGAGATTGTAGTTGATGACTAACATTGGCCATGTTGACCATTTACTAGATTTCATCCAAAATGGATTAGCCCCTCTAATGCAACACCTTGCTTTAGATTGCATGGCTCTTGTGCAAAATCACGCCATTTAGAATCATTATGTTGAAATGTTGTACTATCTGCTAGAATTCTCATTACTCCATCGTTACTTTTATGATGAGATCCTTATATCAAAAGCTTTGATAATTAAAGACTTTGAAGCATATGCTTAATTCGTGGACCTAATGGCAAATTTCTCAATACCTTTTTTGGGATATTATCATCTTCATCCTTATATCAAGGAGATTGACATTTTGGAGATATCGAAGAGTCTACCTATTCACCTCTATATAAAATACAATTTTTCGGACATGCATGAATACAATGATAATCTATACCAAGACTGTTGATTACTTTCTACATTTCATCATGTGATGTAGGAAGAATATTGTTTCTTGGTAAAATCTTCACAAATAGTAACGTGCAAGTTGATGAAAAAAAGTATTATTAATGAAAATAAATAAGTAAATATGTGTGTTTGTGTATGTGTATGTTTGTGTATGTGTATGTGTATGTATGTGTCTATATGTTTATATGTGTATGTATATATGTATGTATGTGAGTGTATGTATGTGTATGTATTGTTGAAGAATCACTCACTAATTAGACATAAAAGACATGAAGACATATGAAGGATGAAGGAAGACGAAGAGAAGCAGTAACAACGCATTCAAAAAACCTTAGTGAAGGGGCAAATTCACGACTGTAATATAGTTGATTGAAACTTCCAGAATTACGAGTTTTGAATCTTGGAACAAATATGTATATAAATGAGATAGAAGATCATAATAATATGTAGTCAGATGGAGAGTCTGAGAGGCCATAGATAGAGTCTGCTAAGCGAGTGAGAGAGAGCGCATAGAGTAGAAGGAAGTGCGCATATGTAGAGATGAATAGTAGAACCTGAACTATTGGGTATTCATCTGTAAGAGAGATGGTAAGGAGGAACTACTCAGCATAGGAGAGTTTTCCATGGCTATGAGCGAAGTAAGGTCCAGCAATTTTGTACACATCTTCTCTAATAGAAAACACATGTTTGTGTGGAAGAATTTGAGCGCATTCTTCTTGTGTGAAGAAATCTAAGTGGTTTCATGTTACTGTGAAATTTAGTTAACAGTTACATTTTTCTCAGCGCACATTTTATGGTACTTCTACAAGTTAGGTTTCATAGTATAGTGTAAAGTTTTCATGAGTGATAGATTATCTTGAATCTACTAGTCTCAACTACAAATTGATCAAAAGAGTTGTGTGAAACGGGACATGTACACACAGTACTATGTCTGACAGTAAAGGCATCCAGAACTGATGAAGTTTTCTCTCAACCTTCAGATAGAGTTCATTCACTAAAGAAAGCTCAGGTATTACTTCCTTACTTCATTTACAGATATTTGAAGTAACTACAACTAGAATTGTAGTTGATTCCGGTAACATTCTGGTACAATTACGATGAGATTATGGTGATAGTCCAATAACAGTTCGGTGAAGTTTTGATGATATTCTGGTGAGTTTAAAACACAGTTTTAGTACATCTAAGTGGTGGAAAGAATTTCTAATAGTAAGGAAGTACAGAGTTGTAAAGATTGAAGTAAATCAGATCAAAATCGAAGCCTGAAGAAAAGGCAAAGTTTTTGTAAAGTGAATTTCACATTTCACTAAAAACAGTTATAAAGTTTTCAGTTTCAGAAAAGTTGCTAAGCTATTGATGATTATAGAGGTGTTCTTCTATCACTCCAGCTTAGTTCTTGTGGCATGGCAAATTCCAAAGCTTAGTTTCACGTTTTTTGTCTCATCAACAAGTGGTATCAGAGCAGAAAGGTCCTTAAGAGTAGACAGAAGTGAAGATACAAGAAAATTTGAAGAATTCTTCATAAGAAAGGTGAACACTGAGATGATCAACAACAAATGGCACCAGAGATGCATTCTGAAGTCATTATCAAGGGTAAAGGTTTATGAAAGGTAAAATCTTTTAACATTATACTCAGTGACAACAACAGAAATAAGAAAACCATGGCAAATCATATTTCTGTTGACAAATTGAACATAGATAATTATCCCGCATGGGTAATAAGAATGGAAGCGTTACTTTTGAGTAAGGACTTAATGATATATGTGTTTGGAGAAGAAAAGAAGCCTACTTTTGGAAATGAAAGTCAACCAAAGAAAGAAGAGTTAGAAGCCTTGAAGTTGTGGCAGAAGAAAGATGCAACGACAAGAGCTTATATCTACAACACCATTACAGATCATTTGTTACCACATATTAGAGGTCTAGAAAAAGTGGAAGATATATGGAGTGTGTCGGAAGATCATTTCCAAAACACTAATAAAGCTAGGAAGGCTAGCTTATGGCCAAAATTTACAACGTTCAAGAAAAAACAAAGTCAAAGCATTAGTGATGTCACTAAGATGAAGGACTTGGCAGACACTCTTGGATCTATTGATGAGGATATTGAAGACCACAGGTTAATAGCACAAGTGCTTGCAGGATTAAAGAGGAGATGAAAGGTGGAAACCTTTTGTACTCTCAATTGAACTTTCATTAAATCATTTTGTACCAGATTTAAATTAGTTGCATGGACTAATGCTAACCTTTGAGCAAGATTTGAAGACAGATGGAGATAAAGGACATAGTTCGGCTATGTACGTCAAGTGGAAGAAGAAAGGTGATAAAGGAAAAGAAAAAGATGAAGAAGAGATGACTACTCAAGCAAATTATGTAAGAGGTAGAGGTAATGTCAAAAGTAAAAGTAGAGGTAATACAAAAGGAAAAGGTAATCATAATAACAACAAGAAGTCTTGTTGGATCTGTGGATTAAGGAATCAGTTGGCTCATGATTGCTGGCATAATTCTCAAGGATCAAGTTAGAATTAGAATAAAAATAGCAGAGGTAGAAGCGGAAGATATCAAAGAGGTAGACAAAGCCAAAGAGGCGGATATGGTAGACGTGGAGCAAGAAGTTGGGGACAGAATCAGTCTTACAACACTACCTACTACAACTTTGCAAATGATACACAAAGACAATCATACAACATTGATGATGAATTCGATAAGTGTGTTAGAGAATGAAGATCTAAAGGTATTCTATGTTGACTCTGGTTGTTCAAATCATTTATCAAGAAAGATAGAATTGTTATCCGAATTGGAATGAGGTATTTCAAATCATACAATACAAACAGGTGATAACACAAAACATTATGTGCGGTCAATTGGAAAAGTAAAGTGTAAGAATGGAGCTGACCTACTAACAAATGTTTTGTATGTTCCAACAATCCCAAAGAATCTAATCAGCGTAGAACAGATAGTAGTAAAAGGTTTTCAAGTGAGGTTTACAAATGAAGGAGTATTTGTTGAAGATCTAGAGAATGGATACAATCAAATTGTCTACGGTAAAAAGGAAGGTAGAATTTTTACTCTTTAAGTATAAGGGAATGTTGGTCAAGCCTTGATCACACATGGTGATGAAGTATTTACAGAATTAGACCTCTGGCATAAGAGGTTAGGACACTTTAATGAAAAAGGAATCAAAACTATGGTGGAAAAACAATCCGTAAGAGCATTACCAAATATGAAGAATCAACATATGATTCACAAATGTGAAGCCTTTCAGATGGGAAAAGCACACAGGTTACTCATTGAGAAGAAGAGTTACAAACATGATGGTTTGCTAGAACTCATACATACAGATGTATGGGGACCGACAAAAGAAGGATCTATCAATGGCTCAAGGTATTATGTTCTTTTTATTGATGATGCAACAAGATGGATAACTCTTTATGTTTTGAAAGAGTTATCAGAAGTGTTTGGAGTTTTCAAGCATTTTCATGCATATGCTGAAAGACTTACAAGACAAAAACTCAAAAGGCTAAGGTCTGATGGAGGAGGAGAATAATTTTCTCAAGAATTCAATGATTATCTGTGGAATGCAGGTATCGAAAGAAAAATAACTTGCAGGTATACACCGCAACAAAATGGAGTAGCAGAAAGGAGAAACCGAACTCTAGTTGAGTTTGCTATAGCTCTATTAAAGGAGAAGAATTGTCCAAATTATCTCTGGGCTGAGGCTGTAAATATAGCCACATATCTTGTAAACACATTAACATGTGCAACTTTAAATGGAATGACCCCCTATGAAGCTTGGTGGGGTAAGAAACCAACACTTGATCATTGCAAAGTGTTTGGATCAGTTGCTTATGCTTATGTACCATCACAGCTTAGACATAAGCTTGAACCAAAAGCTGAAAAATATGTATTCATTGTATATGATGAAAAGCAGATGGGTTATAGGTTATGGAGTCCTTTAACCAAACAATTCATTGTTTCCAGAGATGTGACATTTGATGAAGGGAAGAGTTGGTATGGAGATAAAGAGCATAATGATGAAATATTTGAAGAAGAGATAAGAAGAAATGAAAAACGTAAATCACATATGCAGGTGAATGGAGATGAAGATTATATGAAGAAAAGTACATCCAGGATTGGATCAACTATGAGAAATGAAGATGGACCGAGATTCCATGAAGACGTGTATTCAGATACACATGAAGAGTATGAACCAAGAAGGTCAAGCAGACTAAAGAAACAACCAACAAGGTATTCTTATGATACTTCTTATTTGACTTACAAAAACTATGCTTACTTACTAAAGGAAGATGAAGAACCTCAGAATTACAGTGAAGCAAAAGGTAAGGAAAAATGGGAAGAAGCAATGAAGGAGGAGTTCAATGCGCTTGAAGAGAAAAAGACTTGGGAACTTGTTCCAAAACCAAATGGTAAGAAAGTGATTGGAAATAAATGGGTTTCCAAAGTTTAGAATCTTGCAGATGGAAGAATAGCCAGATACAAAGCTAGACTGGTAGTAAAAGGTTATGCTCAAATGCATGGCATAGATTATGATGAGACATTCAGTCCGGTGGCAAAGATGTCAACCATAAGGACAATTACTGCTATAACAGCATCAAAAGGATGGATGCTAACCCAATTGGATATAAAGAATGCATTTCTAAATGGATATATTTCAAATGAAGTCTACATGGAACAACTTGAAGGGTTTGTAAGTTCCAGTTACCCAAATCATGTTTGCAGATTAAGAAGAGAACTCTATGGATTAAAGCAAGCTCCATGAGCTTGGAATTACAGACTCGTAAAGTATCTTAATGATCTTGGATACCAAAGTTCAAAGGCATATGCAAGTCTACTCATTAAGAAAAGAGATGAAGGTATGATCTACATTTGTATTTATGTAGATGATATTATAATCACAAGTACGTCAGATAAAGGAATCAAGGAGGTAAAGGGATTGCTTGAAAAAGAGTTCGAGATCGGTGATCTAGGAAAGTTATCATACAGATCATGGTGTATATGTTTCGCAAGAAAGGTATCTTCTCAACTTGCTGAAGAAGTTTAACATGGAGAATTGCAGAGAAGCTTCAACACCACTTGAGGTCAATCATAAACTTAGCAAATATGATGGTGCAGAGTTTAAAGATATGAGGAAGTATCAATCTTTAGTGGGAAGCTTGATTTATTCTATGTTAACAAGACCAGATCTTAGTTATGCAGTAGGAGTTCTCTCACAGTTTATGCATTGTCGGAAGGATCAACATTGGGTCGCAGGACAGAGAGTTCTTAGATATATGAAAAGAGCTATCGAAGAAGGATTATATTATCCTCTTACATCAGATATAAATATGAGAGCATACAGTGACTCAAACTAGGCAGGAAGTCAAGATGACAGAAGGTCAACACATGGGTATATGATATACCTAGGAGATAAGCTTGTCAGTTGGTGTTCAAAGAAGCAGCATATAGTGGCTTTATCGTCAGGTGAAGGTATCAATGCTAGCTAGTTTGTTATGCACAAAAGCATTTGTGTCATTGACAAAGAGTCTCATGATCATGTGGTCTTGATTGAGGGGAAGAAAGAGGCCTTGAATAAGACCTAAGCATGTGTGATGTTTAACAAGACAGTTGAGACCATCAACAACAATTGCAAAGAGAAGAGCCAAGGGACATCCTTGCTTGATAGAACATTTTAAACGAATAGCTTGAGAATCTCGCCATTGATTTTTATATAAGCTAAGGCATTTCCTAGTAATGTTGAGATCATCTTTATAAAGTTTTGGCTACAACCAAGTTCTTTTAGATATTAGAGAATGAAATCCCACTCGAGTGTGGCATTAAGCTTTGTCAAAGTCAATATGAAGGAGGAGGACCGGATTCTTGAGCAAAAAGCCAAGCATTCTTAAACATCAATGATAGCCTCAAGGATGGACCTCCCCTTAATGAACCCCTTCTAATTCTCATTGATCTAGTTTGGTATGTGATAATCAATGTGATTAGCAATGATCTTTATGAGGATCTTGTAGCCAATTTGTAACATCATAATTGGACACAAATTTTTTGCTACCTTTTTTGCGAATAAACTTGATAATGCCTTCATTGAGATAGTCTGGGCATCATGCCAAAAGACACGATCTCTTGCCACACCAAACATAATGAAATAGTCACCATGTACTTGACGATCTTGAAGAACTCGTTGGTGAGGCCATCTAGCCCTTGGTTTTGCCATTAGGATGTGAATCAATAGCTTCAAAAATCTCATTATCCGAAATGGGAGTTCTAAGAGGAGGAAATATATTTTGTAGAATTCTTTCAGTTGTGACTCTAGAGATCGCTCCCATGCAATCACACCTATGAGGAGACAGAAGTGTAGAAACCCCCAATAGCTGGGTAAAGTGATTGACAAACACTGACACACTATTTTCTTCATCCATCTTGCATTGAACACCATGGATATCCACCATGAAAGAGATCGCTTCCTTTGATTGCTTCGTCTTAAGGAGACCACATATCTCTTTAATAAGTTTGTCGGCTTTTCCGGCCCACCAGTCTTTAAAATATATATGAGATTCTTTCTTTGAATTTCCTCTTCATACCTTAACATGATTTTGATTTTCCAAAGCCCTCTCGGGTATTGAGAGTGGAGTTTGTTGACTTATATCCTCAAGATGCCTAAGCCTTCAATAAAGATTTTCTCTTCTAGCACAAGGAATGTTTTGAACATTCTTATGAGTCTTAACAACATGAGATGTGTCTTCATGACTACCTTCCTCCAGCTTTTGGATAGAGAGGAATGGGAGGCAAAGGTCCAATTCTAGGTAGTGGCAATCTCCTTCTATACTGACGGGAATTAGAGGGTCGTCAGATCAGCATGAAACCAAGGGGCTTTCTTGAGATTGATATATGGCTTGAAGATGAGCACAATCAGGTAGTGATTAGAGACAACAAGATCCACACATTTCAAGAGTGAAGGAGGGGCCAATGTATTGATGATATTCTACAAAATATAGATCTAATCAAGTCTAGCTTCACTCAAGTCAACTCCATACTAGATGTTCCATCATGAGAAACCAACCTTGTCTTTGATCTCCACTAGATCAAGGTGGATCTTCAATTGGTCCTAGACCTCCTTCTCACGACCACCAATAAACCACTCTCTTTTCCCCATGTGTTAGAAAGAACCTCCACCATATTAAAGTCCCCTCAAAGAACAATGTTGAGGGTCAAAGAGTCCAATGAGTGTTAAGTTCCAAGTCTCCAAATAGGTATTTAGTACATAAAGAGAGACTATCGTTTCCCTTGGGGTGCAGGGTGGAGAGCCAAACATGAGATGAAGAAATACATTTCAATCTCTTTTGAATCTCCTTACAATCATTTTTTATCTCTAGAAGATAGATGAAGTCTCAGTTAAAGATTTTATTACACATCCACTCGCCAATAATGATTGCTCTTGAGGGGTCACACAACCCTCCAACATTAAAAGAAAGAATGATCACTATCAGAGGGTAAGTTCTTTGTGGGGAGGGGCCTCGTCCCTCGTTTTGTTGTTTTTCTCATCATTCTCTTTCCTCGAGGTGGAGGTGTCCTAGCATAGGATTTATCCTTAAGGGGGCTCTTCAATGGTATCTTAGTGGGTTGATTTTTTATGAGAATTCTTCTTCAAAAATAAATCTAGTATCGTATCAAAATTTATGAAATGTTCAAGATTCACTATACTAGTTATGAGCATTATTGGTGGTGAATCCATCCTCTTTGCTATTGGTGTATCCTTCTTGGTTTTCTTCCTTGCTAGTGGAATGCTTTGAAATTATCGCATCATTGCGGGAGTCATAGAGTTTCATTGCCCCTAGATAATCCAAATCATTGACCTCTTTCTCCTACTTACGAAAAATGTTTGTTTATAGAGCTGTGCAAGAGGGACTCATCTCAATATTACCCTTAGCCTTTTTCTCCTTCTTTGTCTCACTTCTGCAAAGCCTTCTCGGCTCATGACCAGGACTTGTATTTGCTTCACTTTCTCAGCCTCCACAAGATGATTTTTTTACATGCATGGGGCATTGCTTAAGGTTACTACAACTTCTTTGCTTATCGTTACATTAGCCTTTTCCAGATTTAGTTTGTTCTTAATGGATTTCTATCTCAAAGGACAATCTTTTATTATGTGGCCCTGTGGTTATGTGGCCCTGCAAACCACAGTGAAAGGAAGAATTTGGCAACTTCTTCTATAAAACACTTCTTTGCTTAAGGTTACCACATTGAAAGGAAGCGTTTGGCCAGTTCTTCTATAAAACTGCCTACGTAATGATTTTCTATTTTCTAATGTCTAAAGAGAATCTTTGGAGGGGAGATCTTTGTTTAGGTATGCTTCAACACAAATCTGCAGGTGCCATCTCTGCTACAGCGTGCCAGGGATACCACACATTCGTGATGGACAAACCACACATTTTCCCGGCACAGCAATAGCATTCTCTTCAAATTCTCTTTTCTTCAAAACAGTCCATATTCCATATATGTAATATGGAAATAAATTAAGAATTAAAGGAGAAGACGGACCTAATCTCGTTTTAAGATCTGCACTCCCATCTACCCAAGCAATGAGAATCTGATGTTTTCCCTTCCACAGCAAAGTTCCTCCTCTGTCTTCACCGTCTGAATAGAAGTGCCAATGTCACGCCTCATCCCATGAGCAACCTCTTATTTATCTTCTCTGCCACACAGCTGCAAAGATTGCTCAGCTCTTCCCTTCGTTAAAGAGAGAAGCTGCCTTTAGTCACTCCACTCCATCTTCCATGATCTCTTGCTAGCAAACGAATTGCATAGTTTGGTGCACGAATCTCTGCACTTAACTCATTTGAAAACTCTCTTTCATGTGTTTTCATGCACTTTGAATGAAATAGAATGCACTCTCTTCCTTTTCCGTATGCACTCTCTTCCAAGAAACAATGATCCCTTGTTCTTATTGCACGACGTTTTCACATGGAGAATACGTTTTCACAATGATCCCTTGTTCTTATTGCAAAATGACATATTAGTTCGTCTACACAACTTCACATGAAGATATTATTTTATACTTCGATAACTGTTCTCCACTTTATCAAGAACTTTTCTATATTCCATAGTCCCTTCGCTATCAATACGTGAGGCATCACATATGTCCAAAATGGCTTATCAGTACCATGAACCTATCATCAATTGCTAGGATACGGAATACATCACTGCTTTCAGCCATGGCCATTGACTAAATGCACAAAAATGAGTATATCTCAAGACGTTAAACAGAACCACCTTGTTGATCTCTGTTAAAATTACAGCAGACATCAAAGAGCTTGTATTGGAAAACCGAAACCTGTAGATATGTTTGGCACAAAAAGACGAAATTGCCAACAGAGGCATTGTGATAATGCGTTTGGAGGCTGAAACCAACTCAGATAAAAGCTGTAAGATGCACCACAACAAAGCTGTTTTGAACTCCTAATTGCCTCGGGTATGCTCACCAATTTTCGTACGATTTTGAGTCTATGACCGAGGGGTGTTGACGATGCCGTAGAGGAAAAGGTGACCTCCTCTGATACAAATTGTGAGAGTTTGATGTCTACGCAAGCATGCAAACAACATTAAGGAAGGAGAAGAAGCTTGGAGCATAAAACAACACTGAATGAATTACCACATGAATGTATAGAGAAAAGGAACCCATTACAGTTATAGGTTTATATACAAGGCGGGGGGAAAACCTCTTAAAGAGAAAAAAGAAATACCTCGACGATCCTACGTGCCTTCGCACACATCACTACCAAAATATATCAACATCTCTTTGCATGATGAAAATTCAATTAAAGCTTACTACTCAATTGATACCAAAGAATCATTTGAAATTCTCCACCTCTAGGAAGAACTTGTAGATACTTCATCAAAATCTAGATCTAAGAGCCCATATCTTCTAAATTTCCAAATGCAACCACATATGAGGACTCAATGAAAAGGGAATATTGGCTGATAGAGCCAGAGAGAGACAGGGAACAAATATAACTATGAAGGCCAATTTGTGTTTGTAAATGATCTTGTTGGGGCATGGGCTATGATCCCCAAGGCATCTACTCAAAGAACAAAGGATGCCCATAAGAAGACTAGAGATTCTAGATTTAGGCACACCAAAAAA
The DNA here is from genome assembly GCA_020310875.1 of Ceratopteris richardii. NCBI lineage: Eukaryota > Viridiplantae > Streptophyta > Polypodiopsida > Polypodiales > Pteridaceae > Ceratopteris > Ceratopteris richardii. Next base: position 25,137 of record MU260130.1, on the reverse strand, counting down.
ACCACCACATATGCTAGGCATCAAGAAGAAGCTAATCTCTAGGGTCACGAAAATAATCCTCAAGCGCCCCCATAGATCCAAGAACGATAAATCCCTGGCATTTGCACGGGTTGTGCGAAAGAATGAGGATCATGTCTTAAATATTAGAGAATGAAGTCCCACTCGAGTGTGGCATTAATCTTTGTCAAAGGCAATCTTAAGGAGGAGGAACGGATTCTTGAGCAGAAGCTAAGCATTCTTAAACATCAATGATATCTTCAAGGATGGACCTCCCCTTAATGAACCGCTTCCAATCCTCATTGATCTAGTTTTGTATGTGATAATCAATGTGATTAGCAATGATCTTTATGAGGATCTTGTAGCCAATTGGTAACATCATAATTGGACACAAATTTTTTGCTACCTTTTTTGCAAATAAACTTGATAATGCCTTCATTCAGATAGTCTAGGCATCATGCCAAAAGACACGATCTCTTGCCACACCAAACATAATGAAATAGTCACCATGTACTCGAAGGTCTTGAAAAACTTGTTGGTGAGGCCATCTAGCCCTTGGTTTTTCCATTAGGATGTGAATCAATAGCTTCAAAAATCTCATTATTTGAAATGGGAATTCTAAGAGGAGGACTCATATTTTGTGGAATTCTTTTAGTTGTGACTCTAGAGATCGCTGCCATGCAATCACGCCTATGAGGAGACAGAAGTGTAGAAACCCCCAATAGCTGGGTAGAGTGATTGACAATCACACTGACACACTATTTTCTTCATCCATCTTGCATTGAACACCATGGATATCCACCACTAAAGAGATCGCTTCCTTTGATTGCTTCGTCTTAAGGAGACCGCATATCTCTTTAGTAAGTTTGTCGGCTTTTCCGGCCAATCATTTTTTAAAATATATATGAGATTCTTTCTTTGAATTTCCTCTTCATATCTTAACATGATTTTGATTTTCAAAAGCACTCTTGTGTATTGAGAGTGGAGTTTGTTGACTTATATCCTCAAGATGCCTAAGCCTTCAATAAAGATTTTCTCTTCTAGCACAAGGAATGTTTTGAAGATTCTTATGAGTCTTAACCAAGATGAGATGCGTCTTCATGACTACCGTCCTCCAACACTTGGATAGAGAGGAATGGGAGGCAAAGGTCCAATTCTAGGTAGTGGCAATCTCCTTCTAGAGTGACGGGAATTAGACCAATACAACAATCGTTTGATCCGTAAGGGTATCCACAAGTAGAGCACCAACTTCTTATAATGTCGATTTCCGAGCCTCCATTTCCCTTGGGGTGTAGGGTGGAGAGCCAAACATGAGATGAAGAAATACATTTCAATCTCTTTTGAAGCTCTTTACAATCATTTTTTATCTCTAGAAGATAAATGAAGTCTCTGCTAACGATTTTATTACAGATCCACTCACCAATAATGATTGCTCTTGAGGGGTCACACAACCATATAACATGAAAAGAAAGAATGATCACTATCAGAGGGTAAGTTGTTTTTGGGGAGGGGCCTTGTCCCTCTTTTCGTTCTTTTTCTCATCATTCTCTTTCCTTGAGGTGGAGGGGTCCTAGCATAGGATTTATCCTTAAGGGGGCTCTTCCATCGTATGTTAGTGGGTTGATTTTTTGTGAGAACTCTTCTTCAAAAATAAATCTAGTATCGTATCAAGATTTATGGATGCAATGTTCAAGATTCACTATACTGCTTATGAGCATTATTGGTGGTGAATCCATCCTCTTTGCTAGTGGTGCATCCTTCTTGGTTTTCTTCCTTGCTAGTGGAATGCTTTGAAGTTATCGCATCATTGCGAGAGTCATAGAGTTTCATTGCCCCTAGATAATCCAAGTCATTGACATCTTTCTCCTAATTACGAAAAATGTTTGTTTATAGAGTTGTGCAAGAGGGACTCATCTCAATATTACCCTTAGGACTTTTTCTCCTTCTTTATCTCACTTCTGCAAAGCCTTCTAGGCTCATGACCATGACTTGTATTTGCTTCATTTTCTCAGCATCCAGAGGATGATTTTGTGACATGCATGGGGCATTGCTTAAGGTTACTACAACTTCTTCGCTTATTCTTATAGTAGCCTTTTCCAGATTTAGTTTGTTCTTAATGGATTTCTGGCTCAAAGGACAATCTTTTGAAATGTGGCCTTGAAAACCACAGTGACGGCAAGTTCTTCTATAAAATCGCCTACTTAATGATTTTCTGTTTTCTAATGTCTATGGAGGAATTTTGGAACGGAGATCTTTGTTTAGGTATGCTTCGACACAAATTTGCAGGTGCATCTCTGCTACGGCGTGCGAGGGATAGCACACATTCGTGATGGACAAACCACACATTTTCCCGGCACAGCAATAGCATTCTCTTCAAATTCTCTGTTCTTCAAAACAGTCCATATTCGATATATGTAATATGGAAATAAAGTAAGAATTAAAGGAGAAGACGGACGTAATCTGCTTTTAAGATCTGCACTCCCATCTACTCAAGCAATGAGAATCTTGATGTTTTCCATTCCACAGCAAAGTTCCTCCTCTGTCCTCACCGTCTGAATAGAAGCGCCAATGTCACGCTTAATCCCATGAGCAACCTCTTATTTATCTTCTCTGCCACACAGCTGCAAAGATTGCTCAGCTTTTCCCTTCGTTAAAGAGAGAAGCTGCCTTTAGTCACTCCACTCCATCTTCCATGATCTCTTGCTAGCAAACGAATTGCATAGTTTGGTGCACGAATCTCTGCACTTAATTCATTTGAAAACTCTCTTTCATGTGTTTTCATGCACATTGCATGAAATATAATGCACTCTATTCCTTTTCCGTATGCACTCTCTTCCAAGAAACAATGATCCCTTGTTCTTATTGCACGACGTTTTCACATGGAGAATACGTACGTTATTGACTTTATTGCAAAATGACATATTAGTTCGTCTACACAACTTCACATGAAGATATTATTTTATACTTCGATAATTGTTCTCCACTTTATCAAGAACTTTTCTATATTCCATAGTCCCTTCGCTATCAATACGTGAGGCATCATATATGTCCAAAATGGCTTATTAGTACCATGAACCTATCATCAATTGCCAGGATACGGAATACATCACTGCGTTCAGCCATGGTCATTGACTAAATGCACAAAAATGAGTATGTCTCAAGACGTTAAACAGAACCACCCTGTTGATCTTTGTTAAACCTACAACACACATCAAAGTGCTTGTATTGGAAAACGGAAACCTGTAGATATGTTTGGCACAAAAAGATGAAATTGCCTACAGAGGCATTGTGATAATGCATTTGGAGGCTGAAACCAACTCAGATAACAGCGTTTAGATGCCCCACAATGAAGCTATTTTGAACTCCTAATTGCCTCGCGTATGCTCACCAATTTTCGTACGATTTTGAGTCTATGACTAAGGGGTGTTGATGATGCCCTAGAAGAAAAGGTGACCTGCTCTGATACAAATTGTGAGAGTTTGATGTCTACGCAAGCATGCAAACAACATTAACGAAGGAGAAGAAGCTTGGAGCATAACACAATACTAAATGAATTACCACGTGAATGTAGAGAGATAAGGAACCCATTAGAGTTATAGGTTTATATACAAGGCGGGGGGAAAACCTCTTAAAGAGAAAAAAGAAATACCTCGACGATCCTACGTGTCTTCACACACATCACTACCAAAATATATCAACATCTCTTTGCATGATGGAAATTCAATTAAAGCTTACTACTCAATTGACACCAAAGAATCATTTGGAATTTTCCACCTCTAGGAGGAACTTGTAGATACTTCACCAAAATCTAGATCTGGGAGCCCATATCTTCTAAATTTCCAAATGCAATCACATATGAGGACTCAATGAAAAGGGAATATTGGCTGATAGAGCCAGAGAGAGAGAGAGAGGGAAGACATATAACTATGAAGGCCAATTTCTGTTTGTAAATGATCTTGTTGGGGCATGAGCTATGATCCCCAGGGCATCTACTCAAAGAACAAAGGATGCCCATAAGAAGACTAGAGAGTCTAGATTTGGGCACACCAAAAAAACCAGCACATATGCTAGGCATCAAGAAGAAGCTAATCTCTAGGTTCACGAAAATAATCCTCAAGCGCCCCCATAGATCCGAGAACGATAAAACCCTGGCATTAGCATGGGTTGTGCGAAAGAATGAGGATCCTAAATATATAGTGGTGAAACCTATTAATCTCATCTGGGATTCCCAATGCATGGAAAAGCCTCTAAAGAAAGACATCATGAAATAAATCTCCAGCTAGTTGGTTTGGTTTATTCTTAGTCTATCTGAATGATGGGCAGTGATTCTGAGCTTTTAGCCAAATACATTGCTTTCACATCCAACTCTAAACAATCAAGCTTTATTGAATTGCGCCTTATTGTTTTTAGTATTCTCTTCTAGATGTTTAATTGTCCATTGAGCATGCAAAGCTTGATGATATAGCGGAAGGGCCAACTCTGTCTTGTTTGATCAATATGGCACCCCATATTAATACAGATCTTCTTCATGAGGCACCTGTTCCCCCTAATATATATCTGATCTCCCCTTTGCTCAACACTATCAAGTACGACGTTTACTCAGAGTAGCCTCGTGGGCATTATTTACAGGCTCAAATCCCTTCTAGTCTTGACGTCGAAAGACTACTTTAGATTCCATGTCCCTATGTATGTTAATTATACACACCTCGCTGGTGCGTACTTGCTCCCCTAAAATTTGTTTACTATGCGAGCTAGTCCTAACATTCTTTGAATGGTGCCGAAAAGTCTTCCTATACATAATAAAATCGATTGCTTTTTTGACACCTATAGAGTGGAGGACACTATTGGTGTCCATAAATGTTCACATGGATAACGATAGTATTCGGCTACTGTATACCGCGCATACAATGGTCCCATGAGCATTTCTCAGCTTCATGTTCTTCACTTTATATTAGGTGGGAGAACACTTATATTGGTGTCCATAAATCTTCCCATGGATTATAACGATACTATGTGATTACTTTGTGCCACGCATAGAATGGTCCCGTTTGCACGACGTTTTCACATGGAGATTCAAGGTGGGATGAAAAACCAGAATTTTTTTAATTTGATTGTGATGGAAAGGTTGCCTATCTATATA
>MU260130.1:0-15000 GCA_020310875.1 Ceratopteris richardii | reverse complement strand
AATCAATAGCTTCAAAAATCTCATTATTTGAAATGGGAACTCTAAGAGGAGGACTCATATTTTGTGGAATTCTTTTAGTTGTGACTCTAGAGATCGCTACCATGCAATCACGCCTATGAGGAGACAGAAGTGTAGAAACCCCCAATAGCTGGGTAAAGTGATTGACAATCACACTGACACACTATTTTCTTCATCCATCTTGCATTGAACACCATGGATATCCACCATTAAAGAGATCGCTTCCTTTGATTGCTTTGCCTTAAGGAGACCACATATCTCTTTAGTAAGTTTGTCGGCTTCTCCGGCCCATCAGTTTTTAAAATATATATGAGATTCTTTCTTTGAATTTCCTCTTCATATCTTAACATGATTTTGATTTTCAAAAGGCCTCTTGTGTATTGAGAGTGGAGTTTGTTGACTTATATCCTCAAGATGCCTAAGCCTTCAATAAAGATTTTCTCTTCTAGCACAAGGAATGTTTTGAAGATTCTTATGAGTCTTAACCAAGATGAGATGCGTCTTCATGAATACCGTCCTCCAACACTTCGATAGAGAGGAGTGGGAGGCAAAGGTCCAATTCTAGGTAGTGGCAATCTCCTTCTAGACTGACGGGAATTAGACCAATACAACAATCGTTTGATCCGTAAGGGTATCCACAAGTAGAGCACCAACTTCTTTTAATGTCGATTTCCGAGCCTCCATTTCCCTTGGGGTGTAGGGTGGAGAGCCAAACATGAGATGGAGAAATACATTTCAATCTCTTTTGAAGCTCTTTACAATCATTTTTTATCTCTAGAAGATAGATGAAGTCTCAGCTAAAGACTTTATTACAGATCCACTCACCAATAATCATTTTGCTCTTGAGGGGTCACACACCCATCCAACATTAAAAGAAAGAATGATCACTATGAGAGGGTAAGTTGTTTGTGGGGAGCGGCCTTGTCCCTTTTTTTGTTATTTTTCTCACCATTCTCTTTCCTCGAGGTGCAGGGGTCCTAGCATAGGATTTATCCTTAAGGGGGCTCTTCCATCGTATCTTAGTGGGTTGATTTTTTGTGAGAATTCTTCTTCAAAAATAAATCTAGTATCGTATCAAGATTTATGGATGCAATGTTCAAGATTCACTATACTGCTATGAGCATTATTGGTGGTGAATCCATCCTCTTTGCTAGTGGTGTATCCTTCTTGGTTTTCTTCCTTGCTAGTGGAATGCTTTGAAGTTATCGCATCATTGCGAGAGTCATAGAGTTTCATTGCCCCTAGATAATCCAAGTCATTGACATCTTTCTCCTAATTACAAAAAAAGTTTGTTTATAGAGCTGTGCAAGAGGGACTCATCTCAATATTACCCTTAGGACTTTTTCTCCTTCTTTATCTCACTTCTGCAAAGCCTTCTAGGCTCATGACCATGACTTGTATTTGCTTCATTTTCTCAGCATCCAGAGGATGATTTTGTGACATGCATGGGGCATTGCTTAAGTTTACTACAACTTCTTCGCTTATTCTTATAGTAGCCTTTTCCAGATTTAGTTTGTTCTTAATGGATTTTAGGCTCAAAGGACAATCTTTTGAAATGTGGCCTTGAAAACCACAGTGACGGCAAGTTCTTCTATAAAATCGCCTACTTAATGATTTTCTGTTTTCTAATGTCTATGGAGGAATTTTGGAATGGAGATCTTTGTTTAGGTATGCTTCGACACAAATTTGCAGGTGCATCTCTGCTACAGCGTGCGAGGGATAGCACACATTCGTGATGGACAAACCACACATTTTCCCGGCACAGCAATAGCATTCTCTTCAAATTCTCTGATCTTCAAAACAGTCCATATTCCATATATGTAATATGGAAATAAAGTAAGAATTAAAGCAGAAGACGGACGTAATCTCCTTTGAAGATCTGCACTCCCATCTACCCAAGCAATGAGAATCTGATGTTTTCCCTTCCACAGCAAAGTTCCTCCTCTGTCCTCACCGTCTGAATAGGAGTGCCAATGTCACGCTTAATCCCATGAGCAACCTCTTATTTATCTTCTCTGCCACACAGCTGCAAAGATTGCTCAGCTTTTCCCTTCGTTAAAGAGAGAAGCTGCCTTTAGTCACTCCACTCCATCTTCCATGATCTCTTGCTAGCAAACGAATTGCATAGTTTGGTGCACGAATCTCTGCACTTAATTCATTTGAAAACTCTCTTTCATGTGTTTTCATGCACATTGCATGAAATATAATGCACTCTCTTCCTTTTCCGTATGCACTCTCTTCCAAGAAACAATGATCCCTTGTTCTTATTGCACGACGTTTTCACATGGAGAATACGTACGTTATTACTTTATTGCAAAATGACATATTAGTTCGTCTACACAACTTCACATGAAGATATTATTTTATATTTGATGTCTTGGCAAGCATGCAAACAACATTAAGGAAGGAGAAGAAGCTTGGAGCATAACACAACACTAAATGAATTACCACGTGAATGTACAGAGATAAGGAACCCATTAGAGTTATAGGTTTATATACAAGGCAGGGGGAAAACCTCTTAAAGAGAAAAAAGAAATACCTCGACGATCCTACGTGTCTTCACACACATCACTACCAAAATATATCAACATCTCTTTGCATGATGGAAATTCAATTAAAGCTTACTACTCAATTGACACAAAAGAATCATTTGGAATTTTCCACCTCTAGGAGGAACTTGTAGATACTTCATCAAAATCTAGATCTGGGAGCCCATATCTTCTAAATTTTCAAATGCAATCACATATGAGGACTCAATGAAAAGGGAATATTGGCTGATAGAGCCAGAGAGAGAGAGAGGGAAGACATATAACTATGAAGGCCAATTTCTGTTTGTAAATGATCTTGTTGGGGCATGAGCTATGATCCCCAGGGCATCTACTCAAAGAACAAAGGATGCCCATAAGAAGACTAGAGAATCTAGATTTGGGCACACCAAAAAAACCAGCACATATGCTAGGCATCAAGAAGAAGCTAATCTCTAGGGTCACGAAAATAATCCTCAGGCGCCCCCATATATCCGAGAACGATAAAACCCTGGCATTAGCATGGGTTGTGCGAAAGAATGAGGATCATGTTCTAAATATATAGTGGTGAAACCTATTAAGTTTATTCTTGGCCTATCTGAATGATGGGCAGTGATTCTGAGCTTTTAGCCAAATACATTGCTTTCACATCCAACTCTAAACAATCAAGCTTTATTGAATTGCGCCTTATTGTTTTTAGTATTCTAGATGTTTAAATGTCCATTGAGCATGCAAAGCTTGATGATATAGCGGAAGGGCCAACTCTGTCTTGTTTGATCAATATGGCACCCCATATTAATACAGATCTTCTTCATGAGGCACCTCTTCCCCCTAATATATATCTGATCTCCCCTTCTCAGCTTCATGTTCTTCACTTTATATTGGTGTCCATAAATCTTCCCATGGATTATAACGATACTATGTGATTACTTTGTGCCACGCATAGAATGGTCCCGTTTGCACGACGTTTTCACATGGAGACTCAAGGTGGGATGAAAAACCAGAATTGTTTTAATTTGATTGTGATGGAAAGGTTGCCTATCTATATATAAACAAATCGCATGTCGATTACATACCCAAGTTTGTGCGTTGAGACGAGAGAGACTAAAGCATCGTTGCCATGTCTTCTACTACCACTGCTGGAGTCCTCCTGGTAAGAAGAATATTGGCGAGTTCTGAGTGCTAAAATTGTTAGTGTTTAATACTTTCTCACAACCGGCGTGTGTGTGTAGACTGTGGGCGGCGGCTTCTTCTCCAGAACTTCCACCGACATCCAGTACAAGGACGGAAAGCTCTCCGCCTTGTGCCAGACTTCTGGCGGGGATCGGTTATCTGCGACTCTTGATTTGAATTATCATCTCGAGAACGTAGATGGTTCGTTCGCGTAGCCACCCAACCACCGGGCAACTTCCTGGCGTCGTGTGCAAATGTGACTCTGGAAGGCACGTCGATGTTCATGGGAAGCGCAAGGAGGAAGAATTCCAGTTTTTGGTTACTTTCCAGCAGCCGTTGGATGACTATGTCGCAAACGTTGAGGGAAAGCTGGTAGCTCTCTCTCTCTCTCTCACTGTGCTGCTGTTGTCGTCGTTTCTCGCCCAGCCCAATAGTGCGTGTGCTCTTGTTGCCAGAGCGTCATCATTTGTGTAACGTCTCGCAGGAAATCGGCGGAGGCTTCTTCTCCAGAACCTCATCGCAAATTAGGTTCACTAGCAGTGGGTGGCTGGAAGCGCTGTGCGAGACCACTTCAAGCGGCAGCGTGGCCACCTCCATCATCCTTAATTTCTACCTCGATAACATCAATGGCGTGCTGCAATTCGCAGACTCATCCCCCGGAAACTTTATGGCAACAGCTCGAAACGTAACACTGAACACCAGGACAATCAAGCTAACCAGCAGCGCGCAGAGGTTTGACTCGGGTTGGCAGAATTTCGAGTTGAACCTCGATTACAATGTTAAAAACATCGATGGAAGATTGGTGTGGCTGCTAAACCCACATGTGCCTTACTAGGCAGATGAAAATGGTAAGCAGCTTGGTTTATACCCACCTTCTTCTAAGTAGCAGCAATATGGTAATAAGTTATTTAGGCAGTAACAGCTGCATGGATGGTACCTTGTGTTTGTGGAACGGCGTAGGAAAGCTTTATATCCTCTCCTCTCCTCTACTCTCTACCAGTAAAAGTAACATAGTTCTAAGTTAACGCATGGTTATACCTTGTTGTCTGTGGAACGTCGTCGTCGTCCTCGTAGGGAGAGGTGGATTTGGTTCATACGATGCCTCAGACGACCCTGAACTTGTTGAGTATGCGAAGTCCATAATGGCGCATCGCCCACCACGTGACGTCCAGATTAGACCCCCCGGATCCCAAAAGGAGAAGATCGATATTGCACGCATCATCGCCAAGTGGGATTTGGACATCATGGACCGTGGTTGGGGTCAAGTAAGGCTTCTTCCCTACTCTACTCTACTACTATTATTGAAAGTTTATTGTTGGGATATTGATAGGCTTCTATGGAAATTTGCTGGTTTTTCTTTTTTTGCGAGGAACGTATGTATTATGATGTAAACAGTATTTATGTGTTCAAGGATTTTTTTCATGTTTCCTTTCTGTTTTCCCCTTTTTCTTTTGTAGACCACTCTTTTACAGTTTCCGAGAGAAATACCGGGCTGGAGGATCGATAATCAAGAGAATGGAGCGTTTGAGCTCAATGGGCTTCAGTACTATAGCATTGCCGTACAAAGGGGATCCAATGTTTATTCAAGTGTTTTGGTGCCAGTGGGCTATAATTTAGGCCGAACACGTATTCGGAATGCAATGCTTCGTAGTAGGGATGAGGGTTTCGGATATCTCCCCCACCACCTGCTGACCGACATCAACCTCCTCCGCAAAACGATCCAAGAATTGCCCAACTCTGGGTGCAGTCTCTTTCCTGGGTTGTTCTTGCAAGACTTGCCCTCATCTGTTTATGAAATGCTCCATAGATCATGGCATTTGGTGACCTAGCTGGTTTTTTTCACTGCCTACAGCATTGAAACTCTATTTATCTCATACTTCCATGAGAAAATGTGTTATTATTCTATATATTGGTACTCATATATGGACTTATATTGTCTCTTCAATCGAATTGTAACTCTCTTTTGGCTTCTAATTAAATATACTCGTATGATCTTGTTATCCTACTATAATATGTTTCAAAAGATGGGATTTAAGACAAAATTAAAGTTATGCAATAGCTATCTCTAGTCTTTGTGATCAAATATGAGTCTGTTTCTTTTGCTGAAGCACAAAATTCAAAACATTGGATGGCTGTTATGCAATAAAAATCTGATGCTATTATAAAGAATGGTACTTGGAATTTATGTGATTTTCCTTGAGGAAAAAAGGCCATTGGAACTAAATGGGTATATAAGCTGAAACATAAGCCTCATAGTGCAATTGATACATTTAAGGCTCGGATTGTTGGAAAAAGTTATGATCAAGAGAATCACATACGTTTTGATGAGACTTTTGCTCCAATCTGTTGAATGACCGCTATTTGTAGCATTTTTGCATTTATAGCATATCATAGTTGGAATGTAAATTAGTTGTATATTAAAATTACATTTCTAAATATTAAAAGTGTATGTATTTCCATCCCATGGTTTTGTATAGAAAGAGCATAAAAAAAAAAGTGTGTAAGTTGAAAAAGGCATTGTATGGATTGAAGCAAGCTTCACATGCTTGGTCTAAAAAGATACATGCCAACTCGTTACCACATGTATTTGAGAACCATCTAACTAAGAACACCTTATATGTTAAGGATGCAAATGATGTACATATGATCATTGGTTTATATGTTGATTACTACTCCCAATGAGAAGCATACTACTCAATTTAAGGATTATTTCAATGCATTTTTTTGTGAGATTTGAGGCATTTGCATCATTATTTGCGCTTTAAACTTATGAAACTTAATAGCGGAATAGATTTTTGTCAAAAAAAATACATTCATATTATTGCCATGTTTTGGCCTTAAATATTACCAAACTATTGCCATTCCAATGGAGACAAGTTCCATTTGAGTCTTCATGATGTACGAGATGCATTTGATGTTGTTTTCTATTAGCAAGTTGTTGGATGCTTGATCTACTTATGCATAAGTCCTCGTGATATTCAGTTTTTTCTCTCACATATGAGGAGGTATATGCCATTTGGGTGAAAAACATCCGAAGAAGGACCATTTGCTAATGACGGATTAGGAAGATTGACAACTAGGGTCTTTCCATGTGTACAAGAATATAACATTTTTGTCTCTTTTAATCGTATAAAGAAATGCTTTTTTTAAGAAAACATGCTTTAAAGCGCTTCTAAAGTGATGGAGTTTCTTGTATTCAATGTACATTTTTTTTTTATTTCAAACAAAAAAAGATATTTTTTGCACACCACACAATGAAAATCCTTATATTTCTAGTAGACAAATGACTTTTGAAGATACAACCTATTTTTGGGTTCACAAAATTCAATGATGTTTCGGTCATACTTGATACATCAAACCAAAAGATTGTGTTTCGCTTCCACATGTACAAAGTTTTTATGTCTATAAAAAGTCATGAAATTTGTGAATCTTGGTTTTCCACTTTGAGCCTTCTCTACTATTTCTGTGAGTGTTCGAATGGCTTCTACTTCTCATCATCCGTCCAAGATGTACCGTCATGTCAGGTCTACGATAGAAGAGAGGATTCTTTATGGAAACCTTTTTGTGTGAAGCTAAATGATTGGATGACTATGCTTCCTAGTGCTAGATTTTCCCCTAAAGTCAAGCATACTAAAGTTATGATCAAGAGAAAGTTATGCTTGTTGGCAAAAGTTATGGTCAAGAGAAAGGCAATTGTTTTGATGAGACTTTTGCTCCAATGTGTTGAATCACCGCTTTACCTAGCATTTTTTGCAGTTAAAGCTCATCATAGTTGAAATGTAAATTAGTTGTATATTAAAACTATATTTTTGCATATTAGAAGTGTATGTATTTTAGTCCCATGGTTTTGTAGAGAAAGGGCATAAAAACAAAGTATGCAAGTTAAAAAAGGCTTTGTATGGATTGAAGCGAACACCACATGCTTGGTAAGAAAAGATACATGCCTACTAGTTAGCACATGTATTTGAGAACCATCCAACTAAGAACACCTTATAGGTTAAGGATGCAAACGATCTATTTCTGATCATTGTTTTATATGTTGATGATATGTCGATCACTAGTCCTAATAAGAAGCATATTATTAAATTTAAGGTTTATTTGAATGGATTTTTTGTGAGATTTGGGCATTTGCATCATTATTTGGGCTTTAAATTTATGCCGTTTAATGGTGGAATAGATCCGTTTCAAACAAAATACATTGACATATTATTGCCACATTTTGGCCTTTCAGATTGCCAAGATTTTGCCACTCCAATGAAGAAAAGTTCATAGTTGAGTCTTCATGATGCATGAGATGGAATGCTTGGCCTACTTATGCATAACTCCTCGTGATATTCACTAAGAGATTCTTCTATCCATTTTTGATGCCAATGCATAGATGTGATTCGTTTTGGAGGCAGAACCATTTCAATCCTTGGACTGAAATATATCGACTCTTTTTTTTGCGTCATAATGGATGATTATCAGGAAAGAACGGTCGATGTTGAAGATGAATATTTTTGTTGAAATTCTCACTATAAATTGATCTTCATTAATCATCAAGGTAAGTACAAGATTTATATTCCTTAGTAGATATTCATGCATCCATGAAAACCATAAAAATATAACTACATTAAGTCCTACACACACAGACACACACACACACACACACACACACACATATATATATATATATATATATATATATATATATATATATATATAATATATATATATATATATATATATATATATATATATATATATATATATATATATATATATATATAATGAAAAAATACATTGTTACCTAAATAGATGCCATATCTTTGAAAACCGCATATAGTCAAGGCCACAATTCCATGAACCATAATGTGTCTTTGATTAATGCATTTTCATATATCAATGATATTTATACCTCTCTATAACTCTTGGATATTTTCAATGATAGGAGCAAGATATATAGTCATGTCTTTAACTTTTCTTTTTCCAAGAATTAACTCCAAAAGCATTAAATATTCTTTTTTAATTGTAAGGTATGGTAGGAGATTGTAGTTGATGACTAACATTGGCCATGTTGACCATTTACTAGATTTCATCCAAAATGGATTAGCCCCTCTAATGCAACACCTTGCTTTAGATTGCATGGCTCTTGTGCAAAATCACGCCATTTAGAATCATTATGTTGAAATGTTGTACTATCTGCTAGAATTCTCATTACTCCATCGTTACTTTTATGATGAGATCCTTATATCAAAAGCTTTGATAATTAAAGACTTTGAAGCATATGCTTAATTCGTGGACCTAATGGCAAATTTCTCAATACCTTTTTTGGGATATTATCATCTTCATCCTTATATCAAGGAGATTGACATTTTGGAGATATCGAAGAGTCTACCTATTCACCTCTATATAAAATACAATTTTTCGGACATGCATGAATACAATGATAATCTATACCAAGACTGTTGATTACTTTCTACATTTCATCATGTGATGTAGGAAGAATATTGTTTCTTGGTAAAATCTTCACAAATAGTAACGTGCAAGTTGATGAAAAAAAGTATTATTAATGAAAATAAATAAGTAAATATGTGTGTTTGTGTATGTGTATGTCTGTGTATGTGTATGTGTATGTATGTGTCTATATGTTTATATGTGTATGTATATATGTATGTATGTGAGTGTATGTATGTGTATGTATTGTTGAAGAATCACTCACTAATTAGACATAAAAGACATGAAGACATATGAAGGATGAAGGAAGACGAAGAGAAGCAGTAACAACGCATTCAAAAAACCTTAGTGAAGGGGCAAATTCACGACTGTAATATAGTTGATTGAAACTTCCAGAATTACGAGTTTTGAATCTTGGAACAAATATGTATATAAATGAGATAGAAGATCATAATAATATGTAGTCAGATGGAGAGTCTGAGAGGCCATAGATAGAGTCTGCTAAGCGAGTGAGAGAGAGCGCATAGAGTAGAAGGAAGTGCGCATATGTAGAGATGAATAGTAGAACCTGAACTATTGGGTATTCATCTGTAAGAGAGATGGTAAGGAGGAACTACTCAGCATAGGAGAGTTTTCCATGGCTATGAGCGAAGTAAGGTCCAGCAATTTTGTACACATCTTCTCTAATAGAAAACACATGTTTGTGTGGAAGAATTTGAGCGCATTCTTCTTGTGTGAAGAAATCTAAGTGGTTTCATGTTACTGTGAAATTTAGTTAACAGTTACATTTTTCTCAGCGCACATTTTACGGTACTTCTACAAGTTAGGTTTCATAGTATAGTGTAAAGTTTTCATGAGTGATAGATTATCTTGAATCTACTAGTCTCAACTACAAATTGATCAAAAGAGTTGTGTGAAACGGGACATGTACACACAGTACTATGTCTGACAGTAAAGGCATCCAGAACTGATGAAGTTTTCTCTCAACCTTCAGATAGAGTTCATTCACTAAAGAAAGCTCAGGTATTACTTCCTTACTTCATTTACAGATATTTGAAGTAACTACAACTAGAATTGTAGTTGATTCCGGTAACATTCTGGTACAATTACGATGAGATTATGGTGATAGTCCAATAACAGTTCGGTGAAGTTTTGATGATATTCTGGTGAGTTTAAAACACAGTTTAGTACATCTAAGTGGTGGAAAGAATTTCTAATAGTAAGGAAGTACAGAGTTGTAAAGATTGAAGTAAATCAGATCAAAATCGAAGCCTGAAGAAAAGGCAAAGTTTTTGTAAAGTGAATTTCATATTTCACTAAAAACAGTTATAAAGTTTTCAGTTTCAGAAAAGTTGCTAAGCTATTGATGATTATAGAGGTGTTCTTCTATCACTCCAGCTTAGTTCTTGTGGCATGGCGAATTCCAAAGCTTAGTTTCACGTTTTTTGTCTCATCAACAAGTGTATCAGAGCAGAAAGGTCCTTAAGAGTAGACAGAAGTAAAGATACAAGAAAATTTGAAGAATTCTTCATAAGAAAGGTGAACACTGAGATGATCAACAACAAATGGCACCAGAGATGCATTCTGAAGTCATTATCAAGGGTAAAGGTTTATGAAAGGTAAAATCTTTTAACATTATACTCAGTGACAACAACAGAAATAAGAAAACCATGGCAAATCATATTTCTGTTGACAAATTGAACATAGATAATTATCCCGCATGGGTAATAAGAATGGAAGCCTTACTTTTGAGTAAGGACTTAATGATATATGTGTTTGGAGAAGAAAAGAAGCCTACTTTTGGAAATGAAAGTCAACCAAAGAAAGAAGAGTTAGAAGCCTTGAAGTTGTGGCAGAAGAAAGATGCAACGACAAGAGCTTATATCTACAACACCATTACAGATCATTTGTTACCACATATTAGAGGTCTAGAAAAAGTGGAAGATATATGGAGTGTGTCGGAAGATCATTTCCAAAACACTAATAAAGCTAGGAAGGCTAGCTTATGGCCAAAATTTACAACGTTCAAGAAAAAACAAAGTCAAAGCATTAGTGATGTCACTAAGATGAAGGACTTGGCAGACACTCTTGGATCTATTGATGAGGATATTGAAGACCACAGGTTAATAGCACAAGTGCTTGCAGGATTAAAGAGGAGATGAAAGGTGGAAACCTTTTGTACTCTCAATTGAACTTTCATTAAATCGTTTTGTACCAGATTTAAATTAGTTGCATGGACTAATGCTAACCTTTGAGCAAGATTTGAAGACAGATGGAGATAAAGGACATAGTTCTGCTATGTACGTCAAGTGGAAGAAGAAAGGTGATAAAGGAAAAGAAAAAGATGAGAAGAGATGACTACTCAAGCAAATTATGTAAGAGGTAGAGGTAATGTCAAAAGTAAAAGTAGAGGTAATACAAAAGGAAAAGGTAATCATAATAACAACAAGAAGTCTTGTTGGATCTGTGGATTAAGGAATCAGTTGGCTCATGATTGCTGGCATAATTCTCAAGGATCAAGTTAGAATTAGAATAAAAATAGCAGAGGCAGAAGCGGAAGATATCAAAGAGGTAGACAAAGCCAAAGAGGCGGATATGGTAGAGGTGGAGCAAGAAGTTGGGGACAGAATCAGTCTTACAACACTACCTACTACAACTTTGCAAATGATACACAAAGACAATCATACAACATTGATGATGAATTCGATAAGTGTGTTAGAGAATGAAGATCTAAAGGTATTCTATGTTGACTCTGGTTGTTCAAATCATTTATCAAGAAAGATAGAATTGTTATCCGAATTGGAATGAGGTATTTCAAATCATACAATACAAACAGGTGATAACACAAAACATTATGTGCGGTCAATTGGAAAAGTAAAGTGTAAGAATGGAGCTGACCTACTAACAAATGTTTTGTATGTTCCAACAATCCCAAAGAATCTAATCAGCGTAGAACAGATAGTAGTAAAAGGTTTTCAAGTGAGGTTTACAAATGAAGGAGTATTTGTTGAAGATCTAGAGAATGGATACAATCAAATTGTCTACGGTAAAAAGGAAGGTAGAATTTTTACTCTTTAAGTATAAGGGAATGTTGGTCAAGCCTTGATCACACATGGTGATGAAGTATTTACAGAATTAGACCTCTGGCATAAGAGGTTAGGACACTTTAATGAAAAAGGAATCAAAACTATGGTGGAAAAACAATCCGTAAGAGCATTACCAAATATGAAGAATCAACATATGATTCACAAATGTGAAGCCTTTCAGATGGGAAAAGCACACAGGTTACTCATTGAGAAGAAGAGTTACAAACATGATGGTTTGCTAGAACTCATACATACAGATGTATGGGGACCGACAAAAGAAGGATCTATCAATGGCTCAAGGTATTATGTTCTTTTTATTGATGATGCAACAAGATGGATAACTCTTTATGTTTTGAAAGAGTTATCAGAAGTGTTTGGAGTTTTCAAGCATTTTCATGCATATGCTGAAAGACTTACAGGACAAAAACTCAAAAGGCTAAGGTCTGATGGAGGAGGAGAATAATTTTCTCAAGAATTCAATGATTATCTGTGGAATGCAGGCATCGAAAGAAAAATAACTTGCAGGTATACACCGCAACAAAATGGAGTAGCAGAAAGGAGAAACCGAACTCTAGTTGAGTTTGCTATAGCTCTATTAAAGGAGAAGAATTGTCCAAATTATCTCTGGGCTGAGGCTGTAAATATAGCCACATATCTTGTAAACACATTAACATGTGCAACTTTAAATGGAATGACCCCCTATGAAGCTTGGTGGGGTAAGAAACCAACACTTGATCATTGCAAAGTGTTTGGATCAGTTGCTTATGCTTATGTACCATCACAGCTTAGACATAAGCTTGAACCAAAAGCTGAAAAATATGTATTCATTGTATATGATGAAAAGCAGATGGGTTATAGGTTATGGAGTCCTTTAACCAAACAATTCATTGTTCCAGAGATGTGACATTTGATGAAGGGAAGAGTTGGTATGGAGGATAAAGAGCATAATGATGAAATATTTGAAGAAGAGATAAGAAGAAATGAAAAACGTAAATCACATATGCAGGTGAATGGAGATGAAGATTATATGAAGAAAAGTACATCCAGGATGGATCAACTATGAGAAATGAAGATGGACCGAGATTCCATGAAGACGTGTATTCAGATACATATGAAGAGTATGAACCAAGAAGGTCAAGCAGACTAAAGAAACAACCAACAAGGTATTCTTATGATACTTCTTATTTGACTTAGAAAAACTATGCTTACTTACTAAAGGAAGATGAAGAACCTCAGAATTACAGTGAAGCAAAAGGTAAGGAAAAATGGGAAGAAGCAATGAAGGAGGAGTTCAATGCGCTTGAAAGAGAAAAAGACTTGGGAACTTGTTCCAAAACCAAATGGTAAGAAAGTGATTGGAAATAAATGGGTTTCCAAAGTTAAGAATCTTGCAGATGGAAGAATAGCCAGATACAAAGCTAGACTGGTAGTAAAAGGTTATGCTCAAATGCATGGCATAGATATGATGAGACATTCAGTCCGGTGGCAAAGATGTCAACCATAAGGACAATTACTGCTATAACAGCATCAAAAGGATGGATGCTAACCCAATTGGATATAAAGAATGCATTTCTTAATGGATATATTTCAAATGAAGTCTACATGGAACAACTTGAAGGGTTTGTAAGTTCCAGTTACCCAAATCATGTTTGCAGATTAAGAAGAGAACTCTATGGATTAAAGCAAGCTCCATGAGCTTGGAATTACAGACTCGTAAAGTATCTTAATGATCTTGGATACCAAAGTTCAAAGGCATATGCAAGTCTACTCATTAAGAAAACAGATGAAGGTATGATCTACATTTGTATTTATGTAGATGATATTATAATCACAAGTACGTCAGATAAAGGAATCAAGGAGGTAAAGGGATTGCTTGAAAAAGAGTTCGAGATCGGTGATCTAGGAAAGTTATCATACAGATCATGGTGTATATGTTTCGCAAGAAAGGTATCTTCTCAACTTGCTGAAGAAGTTTAACATGGAGAATTGCAGAGAAGCTTCAACACCACTTGAGGTCAATCATAAACTTAGCAAATATGATGGTGCAGAGTTTAAAGATATGAGGAAGTATCAATCTTTAGTGGGAAGCTTGATTTATTCTACGTTAACAAGACCAGATCTTAGTTATGCAATAGGAGTTCTCTCACAGTTTATGCATTGTCGGAAGGATCAACATTGGGTCGCAGGACAGAGAGTTCTTAGATATATGAAAAGAGCTATAGAAGAAGGATTATATTATCCTCTTACATCAGATATAAATATGAGAGCATACAGTGACTCAAACTAGGCAGGAAGTCAAGATGACAGAAGGTCAACACATGGATATGATATACCTAGGAGATAAGCTTGTCAGTTGGTGTTCAAAGAAGCAGCATATAGTGGCTTTATCGTCAGCTGAAGCTGAGTATAAAGGACTTGTGGAAGCAGCTAAAGAAGTGATGTGGATGCATACTTTAGTACCCCCCCGCCCCGTCACGCGTACACACTCCCCCCCTCTCTCTCTCTCTCTCTCTCTCTCTCTCTCTCTCTCTCTCTCTCTCTCTCTCTCTCTCTCTCTCTCTCTCTCTCTCTCTCTCTCTCTCTCTCCCCTCCCCGCCACCTTCCCCGCTGCCCGCAAGCCCCCCTCACTTGCGCCTGCCCTCACAAACTCACACACATGCACATATGCACTCACACACATGTACCTACACACTCACCACATACATGCACACATGTGCACGTTCACACACATACATGCACACATGCACACATTCACATGCACA
>MU260129.1:387500-397500 GCA_020310875.1 Ceratopteris richardii | reverse complement strand
GAAGGAGAACACGCAGAAACATCGGGCGCAAAACTTTTCATTTACTCAGAGAAAATACAACTGAGTGATGAGAGCTAACACAAACTCACTTTCCTCTATCTTATGACTTCTATCTCCCTCATTCTTGACATCTGACTAATGTCACATAAGCTCTCATTTGCTCTCATACATGCCCCGACTTTTCTCAAGGTATTTATAGATAATTTGTACATAATTCTTACTGAACAAAATGATCTAAGTCATCTATGACTATGCTAATGTACATATGTGTACACTTCTCTTGTCCTCTGAATATGATCTTCTTCCATACTTTAGGAATTGATTCTTCCTTCATCATTTGATCTTCCAAGCCTTCAATTGGTGATTGGTATGCACCAACAGCTCCCCCTCAATCATCAATTGAGGTTTTCTCTGTCTTCTTTATACTTGCCATGTCCTTGAACCTTTGTAACTTAGGTCCATCCAAACTCTTTGTCATCATATCTGCCACCTGTTCTTTTGTTGGAGTGTACATCACTTCAATCTCTTTATCAAGTACCTTTTCCCTCAAGAAATGATACTGAATCTCTATATGCTTAGTCCTGGCATGAAAAACAGGGTTAGCTGCCAAATACAAAGAACTCATGTTGTCTCCAAAAATTATTGGAGTACTATGATCAAACTCAAAACTCTTCATCAAGGTCTTCAACCATATGACTTCTTTTGCAGCTTCTACCATTCCCTTATACTCAGCTTCTGTGGATGATAAAGCAACTGTGTGTTGCTTCTTTGAACACCAAGACACTAACTTGTCTCCAACATAACATAGATATCCATGGGTAGACCTTCTATCATCTGAGTCACCTGCCCAATCTGCATCACTAAACACTTTGATTCTTGTGTCAGAAGTGAAACCATAATACAACCCTTCACTTAGGGTTCCTTTGATATATCTGAGTACCCTTTGGGCTGCAATCCAATGAGTCTTCTTTGGACAATGCATGAATTGTGACAACACACCTACTGCATATGATAGATCTGGCCTTGTCAAGGTAGCATAAATTAGACTACCTACCAAACTCTGATATTTCTTCATGTCATTGAACTCTTCACCTCCATACCTGCTTAATTTATGATTTACCTCCAATGGTGTAGTTGAGGTCCTGCTGTCTTCCATGTTAAACTTGACTAGAAGATTCTTCAAGTATCTCTCTTGTGAAACATATACTCCATGTTGAGTATACACAATCTGCATTCCTAGAAAATAAGATAAGTTTCCCAAGTCACTTATCTTAAACTCCTTCTCTATTTGCTTCTTGAGTTCATTGATTCCTTGAGCATCTGTTCCTGTAACAATAATATCATCAACATAAATGCACATGTAAATATATCCATTTTCACTTGCCTTCACTAGCAAGCTACTATCTGCCTTTGATGCTTGAAAACCACATTCATTCAAGAACTTGACCAATCTGTAATTCCAAGCTCTTGGGGCTTGCTTCAACCCATATAAAGCTTTCTTGAGCTTACACACATAATCTGACCCAATTGATTCCATGAAGCCTTCTGGTTGCTCCATATATACTTCATCTGCAATGTAACCATTTAGAAATGCATTTTTCACATCCAATTGTGATAATTTCCATCCTTTGCAAGCAGCAATAGCAATCAATGTCCTAATTGTAGACATCTTAGCAACAGGACTAAAGGTTTCATCATAATCTATCCCATGAGTTTGGGCATAACCTTTGACCACAAGTCTAGCCTTATATCTAGACACCTTACCATCTGCAAACCTCTTTGTTTTATATACCCACTTGCATCCAATAACCTTCTGATTCTTTGGTCTTGGTACTAGTTCCCAAGTTTCATTTTCAAGTAGAGCATCATACTCTTCTTGCATTGCCTTCTCCCAATTCTGTTTACCTTTGGCTTCTTCATAAGTAATTGGGTCTTCTTCTGTTTTCACAATGTAGGCATAATCTTTTGTTGTTAGGAAAGATGTATCATAACTATACCTTATAGGCTCTTTCCTTTCTCTTGTAGATCTCCTGATTTCTGCACTTCTTGAAGTTTCAGCCTCATTTGATTCTGGATCAAATCTTGGCCCTTCTTCTACATGATCCTGCACTCTACATCTAGTGTCAACTTCATCAACAATTTCTTCACAAACTTTTACCTTTGCCTTTCCTTTCCTTTGAATTTCTTCAACACCTGTATACTCATTTGGTGATCCTGTATACCACATGTTTTGCTCATCAAATGTTACATCTTTAGTAACAAGAAATTGCTTTGTGGATGGACTCCACAACCTGTAACCCATTTGTCTATCATCATATCCAATAAACACATACTTCTCTGCTTTTGGTTCTAGCTTATGTCTTAATTGTGAAGGAACATAAGCATATGCAATACATCCAAATACTTTACAATGATCAAGACTAGGCTTCTTACCCCACCATGCTTCATAAGGGGTTCCTCCATCCAAAGCTTTGCAAGGCAACCTATTCACAAGGTATGTTGCAGTGTTAATGGCCTCTGCCCATAAGTAATTTGGACAATTCTTTTTCTTCATCATGGCTCTTGCAAACTCTACAAGAGTCCTATTCCTCCTTTCTGCTACTCCATTTTGTTGAGGGGAGTACCTGCAAGTCACTTCTCTTTTGATACCTGCATTCCACAAATAATCATCAAACTCTTTTGAGAAATACTCTCCCCCTCCATCTGATCTTAACCTCTTTAGCTTTTGTCCTGTGATCCTTTCTGCATAAGCATGAAAGTGTTTGAATGTCTTAAAGACTTCTGATTTGTCCTTGATTACATACAAAGTAATCCACCTGGTTGCATCATCAACAAACAACACATAATATCTGGATCCATTTATGCTATAGTCCCTTGAGGGTCCCCATACATCTGTATGAACCAATTCAAGCATATTTGAATGCTTGTACCCTGGTTTGTTATAAGAACTTTTATGTGCTTTACCTAATTGACAAGCTTCACACTTGTACACCATATGTTGCCCTTCAATGTTTGGCAATCCAAGCACTACCTGATTCTTTGACATCTCCTTTATAGCTCTCTCATTGAAATGACCTAGCCTTGTATGCCATAGGTCTAATTCAGACACCTTTTGACCTCCATAGGTAAACAATGCATGTCCCACATTACCTTGGACTTTGAGAGTGAACAATCTTCCTTCCTTTTTTCCTGCAATTATGGTTCTATATCCCTGATTTGGATCTTGTACATAGACACCATCATTTGTGAATCTTACCTCATATCCTTTCTCCACAATTTGCCCTACACTTATCAAATTTTTAGGAATAGTAGGAACATAAAGTACCTTACTCAGAAGTGTACTTCCACTCTTTGTCTTCACTGATCCAATGCTCTCCACTTTATGTTTGGTATTGTCACCTGTTTGAACTGTATGTCCATTCACCCTAGCTTCCATATCAGTCATCAAAGATAGATTCCCACTCAGATGGTTACTGCACCCTGAGTCAATATAAAACACTCTTTGATCTTCTCCCATTGATTCATGAGTTGCATTCAAGATAAGAGTCATGTCATCCTTCTGATCTGATGCATAATTGTAATAATTATTGTTGTAGGACTGAGATTGGAAGTTTCTTCCACCTCCTCTACCATATGATGTCCTACCACCTCTTCCTCTGAAGTTACCTCTTTGGTTTCTGCCTCCTCTACCTCTTTGACTATAATTCTGATTGTTGTATCCTCCACTTTGATTATTATACCAACAATCATTTGCCAAATGATTTGTTCTGCCACAAATCCAACAAGCTTTAGCATTATCTTTGTTCTTACCTCCTCTTCCTTTACCTCTGAAATTTGTCTTCCCTTTTGTGAAGTTGGCTTGATTTGAATTCCCTTCATCATCATTTGATTGCTTTCCTTTGCCATTCTTTTTCTTGTCCTTGGAGTACATGGCTTGACTTGTACTTCTATCATTGTCTCCTTTAAGATCCTGCTCAAAGGTTAGCATATGTCCTAGCAATTGATTAAGGTCAGGAGTAAAGTGATCAAGTGACAACTCTATGGACAATATAAAAGGCTTCCACTTCTCATCTCCTCTCAAACCTGTAAGTATTTGTCTTACCAACTTTTCCTCTTCAATGTCTTCATCCACTGCTCCCAAGCTATCTGCAATATCTTTCATCTTTGCCACATAATCTGAAATTGATTGTGAACTCTTCTTCTTGAAGGTTGTGAACTCAGCCCATAGTGAGGACTTCCTTGACTTAGTTGTATTTTGGAAATGCTCTTCCAAGGCATTCCAAACATCTGTAGCACTTTCTAAACCTCTGATGTGAGGTAAAAGGTAATCATTTACAGCCATGTAGATGATACTCCTTGCTTGAGCATCCTTTCTCATCCAAGTCTTCAACATTGCAAGTTCTTCCCTTGTAGGAATACTTGGATCTGCAAACTCTGGTTTTTCTTCATCTCCTGTAATAAATGATATAAGATCTTTGCTCATGAGGTGTGCTTCCATCCTCATGGACCATGCTGGATAGTTCTCCCTATCTAGCTTATCAATCTGCAAGCTTTCTCCCATCTTGTATCCACCTGTGTATTGAAACTTCAAGCTTTACAAACAATGTATGTACCTTTACTTCGAATTGAACTCCTTTTGCCTTTCTTGATGTCAATTTGTCTTCTCCTCGAGCTTTGACTCCAAGCTTTCACTTCTTGATCCTTCAAATGTTGAATCTCTTGAATCTACAGCAGTCGGGATCCTTCTTTCTTCAAATTTCTTCAAATTGATGTCTCCTGCTCTGATACCACTGATGGAGAGTGTTAATCTCCAAAAGAACAACTTACTTTTGTGATTAGAGCACCTCTATACCAAAAGTAAGTCAAACACTTCACTAATTTAGAGGATCATTTGCTAATTATCAAAAATTAACAAATCTGTGAAGAAGATGAAACATAGAAAAGTCTGCTGCACTGTATCTTCACATTGATCTATCAAACGTGTAAAGTTTTTGATAAAACTTTGTACGAAGTATCTCCTAGAGATTGCGCATCTACTCCAAGTTGAATCTCTTCAAAAGATTAAGTATAACTTGAGAAATCAACTTCTCAAGTTACCTATGTCAGAAACTGTCATCCAGAACAGTCGACTTTACACCTATAACTTTTAAGACTTGGTTCTCCTTGAATAGAACCCGTTTTACAAAATGCTTCTGGAAATAAGTAGCTTATCTTCCAACTTAAAGATTAAGCCCTCACTCATGCAAAACTTTAAACTGTGCTAGGAGAAATGACCAAAACATTGACTTCGAAATCTGCGCCTGTTTTAGGAACCAGTGAATACACTTCACATATGAATGTTCCTACACTCAATTCACTCAGCCTGATTACAATTGGAAGCTGAAACTTTGCACAGAGGTCAAGCAACTCTCAACTTAGACTTGTACAAAAGCATTTCACAATTGATCTACTGTAGAAGGAGAACACGCAGAAACATCGGGCGCAAAACTTTTCATTTACTCAGAGAAAATACAACTGAGTGATGAGAGCTAACACAAACTCACTTTCCTCTATCTTATGACTTCTATCTCCCTCATTCTTGACATCTGACTAATGTCACATAAGCTCTCATTTGCTCTCATACATGCCCCGACTTTTCTCAAGGTATTTATAGATAATTTGTACATAATTCTTACTGAACAAAATGATCTAAGTCATCTATGACTATGCTAATGTACATATGTGTACACTTCTCTTGTCCTCTGAATATGATCTTCTTCCATACTTTAGGAATTGATTCTTCCTTCATCATTTGATCTTCCAAGCCTTCAATTGGTGATTGGTATGCACCAACATGTAGCTATGGCAAGACCTCTATATTCAGCTTCAGTAGAAGAGAGAGCAACTGTGGGTTGCTTCTTGGATAACCTTGAAATAAGCTTTGAACCTGCAAAGGTAAGATAACCTGAAGTGCTCCCTCTATCTTCCTTGGAGCCAGCCCAATCTGCATCAGAAAATAGCTTCAAACCTAAATCAGATACATAAGGATAATAAAGTCTTTCATTTATGGTTCCTTTGAGATACTTGAGAATCCTTTTGGCAGCATCCATATGTGGTTTCCTTGGTGTGTGCATAAATTGACTTAGCACACTCACACTGTAACATATATCTACTCTTGTCAATGTGGCATAGTTGAGACTACCCACTAGACTTTGATATGATGTGATGTCCTCTATGAGTTCACCTTCATGTGAGCTCAATTTGTGATTGACCTCCATTGGAGTACCTGCAATCTTACAATCTTGCATCTTGAATTTTGCCAACATGTCCTTAATGTACTTTCTTTGAGTGAGAAACAAACCATGATCTTTGTAGACAACTTCCAAACCTAGGAAGTAGGTAAGTGAACCCAAATCACTTATCTTGAACTCTTCTCTCATCTGATCTTTGATCTTCTTCATACCATCTGCATCATTTCCTATCAATATAATATCATCTACATATACACATAGGTAGAGGACCTCAGAGTTACTCTTTTTAATAAAGAGTGAAGGATCTGCCTTGCTTGGTTGAAAGCCTTTGTCCTACAAGAATGAAACAAGCCTGAAATTCCAAGCTCTTGGAGCTTGCTTGAGACCATACAATGCTTTGTTAAGTTTACACACATAATCAGGATAAACTTGGTTCTCAAAACCAGGTGGTTGTGCCATATATACCTCTTCTGTTATCCAACCATTCAAGAATGCATTCTTTACATCGAGTTGAAGTATCTTCCAATTCTTGGAAGAGGCAATACTAAGCAAAACCCTGATAGTAGGCATCTTTGCCACAGGAGAGAAGGTCTCCTCATAATCAATTCCCTGAGTTTGTGCAAAGCCTTTTGCTACAAGCCTTGCCTTATACCTATAAATTGAACCATCAGAATTCTTCTTGAGTTTATAGACCCATCTTGAGCCTATTACCTTCATGGATGAAGTCTTGGGCACCAAATCCCAAGTGTTGTTTTCCTCAAGTGCTTCAATCTCTTCCTTCATTGCATGCTTCCATTCTGTTTTTGCTTTGGCCTCTTCAAATGATGATGGCTCCTCTTGGTTTATGTCCTGTGCTATGTAGATAGAATGTTTAGTTACTAATGAGGTGTCAAACCCATACCTTTCTGGTTTTTTCTTTTCCCTCATAGATCTTCTTAGGCCATGATGTGATGATTCTGCCTCATGTCCAAGTTCCTGCAATTTTGCTTTACCTTTAGACTTCCATGCTTTGATCTTTTCCATGTGAGATTCTTCATCATCCTCTGAGGTGTCTTGTTCTTCAATCTTCTGTTGTTCTCTACCAAGCTTTGGAAAATCTTCTTCAAGATTATATGGTAAATTGACCTTCCTGCATGAATCTTCATACCATGAATTGTTCTCATAAAAAACTACATCTTTGCTTACCAAGAATCCTTTGTTGGTAGGGTTGTATAACCTGTAGCCCTTTTGATTGTTGTCATATCCAATAAATACACACCTTTCTGCCTTTGGATCCATCTTGCCTCTAACCTGTGAAGGAACATGAGCAAAAGCAATACATCCAAAAATTTTACAATGATCTAAGCTTGGTCTTCTTCCATTCCAAGCCTCATATGGAGTCATCCCATCAAGGGATTTTGAAGGCAACCTGTTAATCAAGTAAGTAGCTGTAGATACAACCTCAGCCCATAAGTAATTAGGTAAATGCTTTTCATTTAACATAGACCTTGCAGCTTCAACAATTGTCCTATTCCTCCTTTCTGCCACTCCATTTTGCTCAGGAGTGTACCTTGTAGTTACCTCTCTTTTGATTCCTCTTTCTTGAAGAAAAGAATCAAAATCATGGGAGAAGTATTCTCCCCCTCCATCTGACCTTAGCCTTTTTAGTGATTTACCTGTTTGATTCTCCACAAGAGCCAAATATCTTTTGAAACATGAAAAAACTTCATCTTTGTGTTTCATAAAGAATAAGATAGTCCATCTGCTGCAATCATCAATAAAGGAAACATAATACCTTGATCCAGATATTGAAGCTTCCTTGCTAGGTCCCCATACATCTGTATGAACCAACTCCAAGAGATCTCCATGCATATAACCTTTCTTCATGAATGGTAACTTGTGAGACTTTCCAAATTGACATGCACTACACTTATAAATCATATGTTGTTTTGACAAATTAGGAAGTCCAAGTACACTTTGGTCCCTGCAGATTTGCTTTAATGACCTTTCACCAATATGTGCTAACCTTTTGTGCCATACTTCCAATTCTGTGAGTGTCTGACTACCATAATTAAAGAGAGCAATGTTTCTAGTGTCCTGTAATTCAAATGTGAACTATCTACCTGTCTTTTCACCTTTTGCAATTCTTCTGAATCCTTGACTTGGATCTTCAACAAATGCTCCTGCTTTTCTGAACCTGACTTGCAACCCTTTCTCTACTATCTGCCCAACACTTATCAAATTCTTTGTAATGGTAGGGACACAGAGTACCTTATTGAGTAGGTTCATGTTTCCATCGGGTGCTTTGACATTACCTATTTTCTCCACAGGATGTTTTGTATCATCTCCTGTTTGTACCTCATGCTTATTCCTTGGATCTTCTAAATCTGATAGGAGTGCCACATTTCCTGCCACATGATTTGAACAACCTGAATCTATGTAGAAAACATGCTCATCAGATTTACCTTGTGGCATAGCCATGTTCATGATCAATAATGAATCCTCTTTGTTTGAGTCTTCTGTGTAGTTATTGTAGTCTCTCCTTCCTTTGTAGCCTCCTTGATAGTTTGAATGATTGTAGTTGTTGTAGTTGCCATGGTAGTTGTTGAACCTTCCTCTTGAGTAGCCATAACTTCCTCTATTGTATCCTCTGCCTCTTTGATTCCTGGAATTCCTAAAGCAATTTTCAGTTGTATGATTAGTTAATCCACAAATAGAACATGAGTTGGAGTCTTGGGATCTCCCCCTGCCTTGTCTACCTCCTCTTCCTCTACCTCTGCCATGTCTTCCTCTACTTGCATAGTTAGCTTGATATGTACCTGCTTCATCATCCACTTTCTTTGCCTTTCCTTTGTTATCTTTAGACTTGCTTTTATCCGTGTATAAAGCTGAAGATTGATTACCTTTAGAGCTTTCTCCATTTTTGATAAGCTTTGCCTCTTGAGTAAGTAGTTGTCCAATGAGTGTGTTGAAATCAGGTACATGCATGTCCATGTACAAATCCATAGCTGTGGTGAATGCTTCCCACTTGTCATCTGCCTTCAAGCCATTGATCACCTGCCTTACAATTTGCTCTTCATCTATTACCTCTCCAATACTTCCCAACTGATCCGCTATGTCCTTGAGCTTTGTGACAAAATCAGTCACATTTTGTTTGGGAGCCTTCTTGAGAGTTGTGAACTCCAGCCATAGTTGATGCTTCCTAGCTTTGGTACTTGAAGAAAAGAAAGCTTCAAGTGCATCCCACACTTCCTGAGATGTCTTACAACTTCTAATGTGAGGCAACAAAAAATCTGAGATAGAGTTGAGGAGATAAGACCTTGCAAGTGCACCCTTGGAGCACCATGTGCTCAATCTTTCTTGCTCTTCTTGTGTTGGTTGACTTTTGTTCCTGAAACTTGGCATAACTTCATCTCCAGCCACATAACCATATAAACTTCTACCTTGGAGATATGCTTCCATTCTTAATGACCAAGCTGATTAGTTACCTCTGTCCAGTTTGTCAATTGATGAAGGAAATCCATCTGCCATGTTGTCCAACCTTGCTCTGATACCACTGTGAAGAGATGGATAGGTATGTGCTTGAAGATGAAGAGGTGTTGCAAAATCCTTGATCTACACCAGCCAATTGAACTCCAGGAGTATATGGTGGGCCCTTTTAGCTTGCCAATGGATGTATTAGACACCCTATGTACCTTGGAAGATCACTCTCAAAAAGATAGATCAAAACAGATAAGTTGGAGTTAGCTCAGAGGTGAAAACTTGCTATTCTTGGTTCATACACCTGTCCA
>MU260129.1:115000-360000 GCA_020310875.1 Ceratopteris richardii | reverse complement strand
TGG
Source organism: Ceratopteris richardii (assembly GCA_020310875.1). Classification (NCBI taxonomy): domain Eukaryota; kingdom Viridiplantae; phylum Streptophyta; class Polypodiopsida; order Polypodiales; family Pteridaceae; genus Ceratopteris; species Ceratopteris richardii. Next base: position 359,997 of record MU260129.1, on the reverse strand, counting down.
GAGATTCTCTTCAAATAGAGAAGTTAGATAGAGAGAACTATCCAGCATGGTCAATGAGGATGGAAGCTCATCTTATGAGCAAAGACTTGATAGCTTATATTACAGGTGAAGAAGAAAAGCCTCAGTTCAGAGATCCTAGTGTTCCAACTAGGGAGGAATTATCATAATTGAAGAATTGGATGAAGAAAGATGCTCAAGCTAGGAGCATTATCTATATGGCAGTTAATGACTACTTGCTACCTCACATTAGAGGTCTTGAAAGTGCAAGTGATATATGGAATGCTTTGGAGGAGCATTTTCAAAACACCACAAAGTCAAAGAAGGCATCCTTGTGGGTAGAATTTACCACTTCAAGAAGAAGGCCTCTCAATTCATCTCAGACTATGTAACAAGGATGAAGGACATTGCAGATGCATAAGGATCAGTTGATGAAGACATTGAGGAGGATAAATTGGTAAGGCAAATCCTCACAGGGTTGAGAGGTGATGAAAAATGGAAGCCATTCATTTTGTCTACTAAATTATCACTTGATCATTTTACTCCTCACTTAAATGAGTTGCTAGGACATATGTTAACCTTTGAGCAGAATGTCAAAGGTGAAGGTGACAAGAGTACAGGTCATGCAATGTATTCAAAGGATAAGAAGAAGAATATCAAAGGAAAGCAACAAACAAATGAGGATGAAGGTACAACTAGCCAAGCTAAATTCCTAAGAGGAAGAGGAGGTGGCAAAGGTAGAGGAAGAGGCAGGAGTAATAAAGATGGAGTCAAAGCTTGCTGGATTTGTGGTAAGACAAATCACTTAGCTAATGATTGTTGGCATAATACTCAGAGTAATGGTGGATATAATCAGAACTTTAATTCAAGACGAAGAGATGGCAGAAATTAAAGAGGTAATTTCAGAGGTAGAGGTAGTAGAGGTTACTTAGGAAGAAATGCAGGTAGAGGATTCCAAAGCCAACAATACAACAATACCTACTACAATTCTCCTTCAGATCTAAAGGAGGATTCAACATTGATAATGAATGCAACTTGTGAAAGGAAAAGTGAAGATCAAAGAGTCTTCTACATTGACTCAAGATGTAGCAATCATCTGAGTGGTAACATAGCCTTGATGACTGATTTGGAAAATAAGGTAACTAATCATGTAGTTCAAACAGGTGACAATACAAAGCACAATGTGAATTCAATTGGATCAATGAAGGCCAAGGATGGTAGTACTCTCTTGAGTAAGGTTTTGTATGTTCCTACAATTCCTAAGAATTTGATAAGTGTAGGACAAATTGTTGAAAAAGGTTATGAAGTTAGGTTCACTAATGAAGGAGTGTTTGTGGAAGACCCTAGCAATGGGTATAAACAATTTTTTTCAGGAAAGAAAGAAGGAAGATCGGTCACATTGAAGATCCAAGGTAATGTTGGTCATGCCTCGTTCACTTATGGAGGACATAAGATCTCTGAGTTAGATCTTTGGCACAAAAGGCTTGGACATTTTAATGAAAGAGGTATCAAAGATATGATTAACAATGGTTCAGTGCTTGGATTGCCTAATGTTGCAGGTCAACATATGACATACAGATGTGAGGCATGTCAATTAGAAAATGCTCATAAGAAATCTTATTTCAAGCATGGTTTTATGTATTCAGAGAAGCTTGAGTTGGTACACACAGATGTGTGGGGACCATCAAAGGATTTCAGTATCAATGGTTCAAGGTATTATGTGATTTATGTTGACAATGCTACCAGATAAATCACTATCTATGTGATCAAAGATAAGTCAGAGGTATTCAATACATTCAAACATTATCATGTGTATGCAGAGAGAATTACAGGTCATAAGTTGAAGAGACTAAGGTCAGATGGAGGGGGAGAGTATTTCTCTAATGAGTTCAGTGAGTATTTGTGGAATGCAGGTATAAAGAGAGAGGTTACTTGCAGGTACTCTCCTCAACAAAATGGTGTAGCAGAAAGGAGAAATAGAACTCTTGTTGAGTTTGCAAGATCCATGATGAAGGAGAAAAATTTCCCAAATTACTTGTGGGTTGAGGTTGTAAGTACAGCTACTTATTTGGTTAATAGGTTACCACGTAAAGCTTTGCAGGGTATGACACTATATGAGGCATGGTGGGGTAAGAGACCTACTCTAGATCATTGCAAAGTATTTGGATGTTTGGCATATGCATATGTGCCATCCCAATTAAGGCACAAATTGGAACCTAAAGCTGAAAAGTATGTATTCATTGGTTATGATGATAAGCAGATGGGATATAGGTTGTGGAGTCCATCCACTAAAAAATTTTTTTGAACTTATTTGCAAGCAAATAGTGTCTAAACTTTTTAACTGCATATACCATGCCTAGTCCTTCTCTCTCCGTAGTGGTATAATTTCATTCAGCTGCATTCAATTGTCTACTAGCATAGGCAATTGGAAGATCCATATTACCTTTACCTGTAGGCTGCGCAAGTACACACCCTATAGCATAATTGGATGCATCCACATGAACATGGAAAGGCCTATTCCAATCCGGTGTGGTCAAGATTGGTGCTGTACACAATCTTCTTTTAAGCTCATTGAAGGAGTTTTCACATTCATCAGTCCACTCGAAGTTGGTCAAAAGTCCATATAGAGGCTTTGCTATGATGGCATACATATGTATAAACCGTCGGTAATAACCACAATGCCCCATGAAAGCTTGTACTTCCTTGACATTCTTTGGCCTAGGTAACTCGGCTATAGCTCTCACTTTCTCTTCATCAGTGGATATGCCATTCTTTGACACTATGTGTCCTAGAATCTTGCCTTGCCTGACCATAAAAATGCACTTTTCTGGGTTCAGGTAGACTTGATATTCTCTACATTTGTCAAAGATTTGTCTGAGTTCAGGAATATGGGTTTGTCTAATGTTGGAATGAGCACAAAGATCATCAACATAGACTTCCAAGTTCTTCGTCAGGAAATCTTTAAATACATGGCACATCAGCCTCTAGAAGGTAGCGGGTGCATTAGTAAGCCCAAATGGCATTACCATAAAGGCAAAAATGCCCCATTCAGTGGCAAAAGCCGTCTTATGCTGATCTTCTGGAGCTATGGCTACTTGATTGTAGCTCGAAAATCCATCAAGGAAGCTGTATACTTCCTTGCTTGCTACTCTTTCTAAGAGATGTTCTATGATAGGAAGCGGATAGTTATCTGGAATTGTGGCTGCATTGACCTTCTTCAAGTTAATGCATACACGCAGCTTGCCATTCTTCTTGGGCACCACTACAATGGGGGATACCCATTCAGTGTGCTCAATTTCATAGATGAATCCAGCTTCTACCAGTCTATCTATCTCCTCCTTGATCTTAGCAACATAGTTATCATTGTATGTGTATGGCTTTTGCTTGGAGGGTTTGGCATCTGAGGTCATGGTGATAGTGTGTGAGCATATGTCTAGGTCAACACCCTTCAAATCCTTGTAACCCCAAGCGAATACATCTCTGTATTCTCTTAGCAAGGCTATCAATTTGTGCTCTTCGTCTTCCGTCAGGTCATGGCCTATGTACGTGCATCTCTCTTCTCCTTCTTCCACAGCTACCGCTATTTTCTTGGTGGTTTCTTTGTTATCAAAGGCTTCTCTTGATTGTGCCTCTCGTTTAGGCATTCTTATCATGACTCTCCTGTCATCTATCTCATACTTTTTAAAGTTTTCAGGGACCTCAAACAAGGATTCTTCTTCTTCTAGTGTGACTTATCTCTTCTTTCTTTTCTTTCCTTCTTCCTTCGGGGTCACATGTGTGGCTAGCCTTACATCATTTGTTAGCTCTCCATGCCTTTGGGGTTGAAATTCTACTTCATAGAAGTATTCTTCATCTGATGCAAAAGGTGGGTCCATAATGATTGACTCTAGATCGGAGTCACTTGCATCCTCAAATGCATCAGGGCTGCGTTCACACTCTTCTAAAATTGCATCTCCCATGATTGGCTCTATGGAGAAAACTGAAATGTCATAGCCATCTTCATCACAGTGAGGTGTCCATTGTTCTTCATTGATGGCTACATCCATGGTTGCTAGGATTTCTGCCCAGTCGTGGGGTTCAAATTCTTCATCCGGAAATACGACAGGTGTATAGGCTGGGCCTTGAAGGGATCTATGTGTTTTGTTTGCACCTATCTCTCTAGCTTTTTCCCTCTTCTCTTCGTCTACTGCTACTTTGCACATCCATAAGTGGGTATCTTCATGCATCCATGAGGATCCTGATCCTATGGAATGCACAGACTCAGTATCATCTTTGGCTCTATGGATGGGATTCCATTGGATGGGGGGTACATCTCTATGAGAGTAATCCTTGAGATTGACTTTGGTTGTAACACCTAAGTGTTGCAAATACAAGGAGTTGGTTCCCCAGTCCTGTACCACTTGCAACTGTCGCATAAATGGTCTTCCCAAAATCATCTCATAGGCATGATTTTTGCTAAAATCACAGATAGCAAATGTGTGCTCAAACTCTACACCACAAGTAGTGAGAGTTATTCCTTCAAGTAGTCCTAAAGGCCTCTCTATGTGACCATCAGCCATTTGCAATTTCATCCTCGTGGGCCTGAGTACTGGCTTGCCCCAACGCTTCCATAGGGAAGTGGTAGCAATAGCAACTCATGCACCTGAGTCCAGAATTGCCTTGGTTGTGTACCCCTGATGGGTAATGGGAAGATAGGTGTTTCCTTCTTCACCTTCACTCATATCTCCTATCTTGTCTAGAGGAATTTCTGGCACTGTCCTCTGAGAACCTACCTGGGAACGAGGTTTTGCTATCTTTGGTACTTGTTTGGCTACATGTTTCCATAATTCTGGCCTAACTTTGAGTAGCTCTTCTAAAGTGAGGTTGCACTGCACTTTACTGTTTTTCACTACTTCCGTATTCCTAGGTATGACTGAGTCTTCGTTTCTTACCATGACTGTGGGGGCTCTCATACAGGTAGACTTGGCTTCCCATGGGTCTGTGAAGTGGGGTAATTCATGTAAAGAATTAGACTCAAAGTCTAATCTCTCTTGGGACTGGGTGCTCTCCTGCTCTCCATAAATGGATGGGATATCTTGTGGGAATTGATCCTGCGTGTCATCCACAAGTTCAATGGGAGGAGGGACTTCACTTTCTTTAGCGCATTTGTCTTCTTGAATCTCTCGGAGGAATTCTGGAGTGAACCTATTCATAGAAGAGGAAGTGTCTGGTCTGGTGGAATTAGGCACATCAGCTTCCTGTGGGGGATGGCTTATGTTTTTGCTTGCCTCATCTCTCTCTTGATTTTTTTCTTCCTTGGAAGATCTTGCAATTATGCTCTCTAACTTCTCTAGGAGTCCATCCAAGTGCAATTGTGTCTTAGCTGAGCCTGAGTAGTTGAAAAGGTGACTGGCTTCGAACATGGTCTGAGCCAATGCGACCATTTTCGCACATAGCTTGGTTCTCTCTATCTCTAGGTCAGCTCTAGGGTAGCACTTGTCATGATCCGTCACATTTGGCCCTTCTTGGATTCTGCCCTGATATGCCTTGACCATCATGTCTATGTCTTCAGGAGTGGGGTCAGCTAACACTGATCCTACTCTAGGAGGTGGTGGGGTGGTCTGAGGTAGGTGGACCGATGGTGGATTAGATGGTGATGGAAGTGAGGGCGGTGGTGGTGTGTGAGAGTTTGTTTGAGAGGTGAGCTCAATGATTTTGGCTTTTGTTTCTCTTATGCTTTCTTCTAAGTCGCTCATCTTTTTAGACCATTGTCTTTTCATTCTTTCTCGACTATCCCTCCAGGCTCTCGACCGTTTCTTGGCTATACTCTCGGTTTCACTAACCTCTGCACTCTTCTCTAGACCTATCCCTGGGTTCTGTTGCAAAGCCTGGGCTCGAGTGACTACCTGTACTGGTGCAGTGGATGTCACACTTCCTGTAGAGTCTACTACTAACCCAATAACGTTAATTGGGGTTATTTTTGGCATATTATTAGGATTCTTAGGGCAATCTCGTAAGAGATGCTCCCTTCTACAATCTTGGCAAAAGCCTTGAATTGTCACTGACTGGGGTTTTGTAGGCGGTGGTAAGGGGCAATCACGAATGAGGTGATCTCCCTGACATCTGTAGCATGGTCCTCTAGGAAATGGGGGTCTTACTTGCCTAGGTTGGGGCCTAGAGTTAGGGTTTGTGTACATTACATTTGTGTACTCTGGCTCCCAACTAGATTCACCTGGTTCTTCACTGTAGTAGGACTCACCATGTTCAGGAGATTGCATGTAGTAAGCCTGGGGACTATCAATATGTGTAGAATCAAAGCTATGATCACTTGGGTCACTTTCTGATAGCAGTGGTGTTACTGGCACTATAGCTCTATTCAAATTTTCCTTAGCTGCTGCATACTTTATAGGAATCACATTAGCTGGGGTTGGAGGTTGTTGAGCTAACACAGGCTGTGGCCTTTGTTGGTTCTGGTAGAGCTGTTGATAGGGTTTCTGCGGTCTACCATATTGTTGTGGGGGGTACTGGTTCTGGTATCTTCCCTATTGTGGATAGGGCTGAGGGTAGGTTTGTCTAACTGCTTGCTTATTGTACGGGCAATCTTGTGCTGTGTGATTTGTGTATCTCCGTTCTATGCTGCAATATTGGCTACTAGGATTCACTTGGGGTTGAGCCATTATGGGACATGCGTTCGCCATATGGTCACCACCGCAAGTATAGCACCTTTTTACTAGGGCAAATCTAGGAATTTGTTTACTAGAGACACCTAGTTTTTGAGCTACTTTCTCCGCAAGTTCCTCAATAGATGTGGATTGCGAGGAAGAGAGGCTAAAGGCACCATCTGAATCTTTGTAGATTTTGGAAAGCTCTAACTCCTCCCCTAGGTTATCCTCAATGTCAATGCACATGCGTACAAACTCTTCTATGGTCCTAGGGTCCTTCAAGTAGACATATGATCTCAATTTGGTACTTAGCAATCCATCCAAGAATAAAGCCACTTGTTTGGCAGGTGTGGGTAACTCACGAACAGGGCATCTCTCAAGATATTTCCTAAATCTTCTTCCTGCAAGTCTCACAGTCTCTTGGGGGGTCTACTTGAAGCTGTAGATCAATGAGGAAGTATTATGCCTTATGCCACTTTTAGAGAATTCAGTGATGAAAGCTTCTAAGAGTTGGTCTATGCTCCTGAACTGTCTCTCGTTCAATGGTTGAAACCACGTAAGGGCTGTGTTCCTAAGTGTTAGACCAAAGGCATTGTACTGCATGAACAGATCTTCAACTTGTTCAGCTCTCAAGACTTGTCTAAATTCAGCCACATGATCGTATGGATCTCCAGTGCCATCGAAGTAGTTCTTCATGGACTTGACTAACTGAGTCGGTCTCAAACTCCTGGCGTGTTCCCTAGGCCTCGGCAGAGGGAAATCATCAGCATTCCTCTGATTCCTTGGGGCTCTAAGTCCTTCAGGTTCCACTCTATTTGTTTCCGTTCTCGTTCTGTCCCTTCCCATTGGGTTGGCAAAGCTTACCTCCGGTCTATCTCTATGTCTGTCTCTTTGAGTTCCATGAGTGTGGGAGGTTCGAGCTCCTTGGTGACCAAAGGACACATTCGATCTTGGTTGGGGGAAAATAAATTCACCTTTCCAAGTGTAAGCATGCCTATCATTTTCTGTAACCCCAAAGATCCTCTCTGAAGAGTGATCTAAGTAGGTCACTCTACCTGGAGTATCAGGACCTTTGAACTCATATATCATGATTGTTCCTACCTCACTCGGCTGATTAGGTCTATATCTCCAAAAGGCTTCATCCATCTCTCGGTTCAGGAGTAGATCTATGCTCTTATTATCTTGGGGAATCCACTCTGGTGTGATAATCCTAGTGAGAACAGATTTGCCTCGGGGGGTTCTAGGTTCTTCGCCCATGTTTCCTTGCTCTAGGTCATCTAAGTCCGTTTCAGGGATCACATTCCCAAATTCATCTGTCCTATCTGGATGACTGGTGACTACATATATTGTCCCTTCTTTGTCCAAGTATGCTCCATTTTCAAACTTGACAGCTGGGCACTCTAGTCCAATGGATTGGTCAGGGTTTTTAATCTGTACTACCGATCTTCCTAGGCCGTCCTCATAGATGCTAGCACCTAATCGGTTGGTCCTGAGGTATTCGAGTTGCGTCTTGTAAGGGCCTTCTACCCTATGTAAATATGGCACTCCTGAGCTTCCTATAGGTCTCTCCATACCGTGGGACATCTCAGACTCGCTCGTTTCAGAGCTAGGGTAGTACGAATGATGGCTCAATTGCTGGGCCCAAGACCTAGCAATATGATTGACACTAGCCTCTGAAGATCTAAGACTTTATCTATCTCTCCCTAGGTGTCGTCCTGATCTAAGGTTCATAAGCCCAATTGAATAATCCCAATTTTTTCCCAAGTACACTTTGCATTGCTGAGTTCTTTTATATCAGTCACTTGTTCTTTTTTAATTGCTCTTAGGGTGTCACTTCGTGTCCAATTAATCTTTGTCGCAAGGAACACTTAAATTTTTATCGTACTTTGAGTGCGGTTGCTCGATTTAATTTCTTTTCCCTTAGGTTGCTTCGCGATTGTAATCTCCTAACACTTGCACTTGAGTGATTAGAGTTCTTGGACTTGGTAGTTCTTAACGTGTTCCTAATTAATCAAAACCTCTATCCGTACTTAGCCTATGCTAGGGATTGACAGAGGGTGTTGAGAAGTTCCAACCTTAAGTTTCTTCCCTTGGTTGCCCTTATATGCCCAGGAAGCGTGTTCCCAAGCTCGCACTTACTCTTGCTTCGAGTACCCTTCGATGCTCTCAAAGAACTTGAAAAAGTCCACAGTTAGCTCCAGAATTGAATTCCGTTGACAGACATATCACTTTCATGCATGTAATTCACAGACCCAATTGTCTTTTGCCTTTATGGAAAACAATCCCAAGTGACCCTCAATTTTTTTTTTCCACGAGATATGGTCAACTTCAAATTATCCTATCTAATAATCCTGACATTAATTCTACCATAACCAGTCAAAAGTTTGGTTGTATTCCACACGAGCTTTCCAAAAAAACAAAAATCACCGCAATCGGATTTCGTATGAGGAAGTTATGTCCACTCAGGGTTTTGGGGCTAAAACAGGATCTAAAATAGTCTAGTCAAGCAGACAGGAATTCTTGAATTACTTGGGTTGCGGCCTCACAATGCAATGACAAACCCTTAAAAGTTCCCCACACTTTGCCAAAAATTAGACCACTATTTTTTTTTCCCCTAAGAAATTGGCCAAATTTGCCCTTCAATCTCGTTCGCAAGCTCTGTCAGTCGCGATTGACGTGTCGATCGCGATTGACAAGTCCGTCGTGGCTGTCAATCACGATTGATGGGTCAATCGCGATTGACACGTGGCCCAAAAAGTCAAACAGTCGTGGTCAAAGGATCGTTGACTCTGTCAGTAGCGATTGACGTGTCGATCGCGATTGATAGGTCCTTCGTGAGGGTCTGTCCGTCGTGGTCAATCAATCGTTGACTATGTCGGTCGTGATTGACAGAGCCATCGGGGGTGTCAGTCGCGATTGACTGGTCGATCCCGATTGATGGCTTGATCGCGATTGACACATGTCACGCGTATGATCTGTCGGTCGTGGTCAATCGGTCGTTGACTCTGTCAGTCGCGATTGACAGAGCCGTCGGCAGGTGTCCGTCGTGGTTTGTCGATCGCGATTGACAGAGCGATCGCGATTGATAGAAATCTGAGGAATTTCAAAAATTTAAACACATTTTTGGGAAGCTCTAGGCCTGTAGATCATGGTTATGCACTTTGTTTAGCAAATAGAGCATTTTTTCTATCGGTCGCGATTGACAGAGGTCAACGCCTCGGGACCTGCACAGTCAAATTTTTTACCTGTTGGAGCTGGTGCAGCTGCTGGGGATGCTGATTCCTGCAGAAAATCTCCAAAAACACAGAAAATCACAAGCACACAAACGCTCTCTCGCTCTCTCTCACAAGTGAAATGAGAGAAATGGTATGGGTGGGGTGATACGACCAAAAACTAAAATTTTTCGCGATGATGGAGATGGATGTGGGAGATGGTGAGGATGATGATGGTGATGAGAAAAACAAAAGAAAATAGATAAAAGTGAAGAAAATACCTATGACTCCAACGCGTCAACTCTACGTCTTACCATCACACGCTCGTCCTCAAAGCTCGATCCCCGACAATGGCGCCAAAATTTGGTGTATCTCAGTGATGAGTAGCACCTCCTTTAATGTCAATCCGGGAAGACGTGAGGATGGTATGACGACCTCAAGCAAGTGATGGCACAAGTGCGTGAGTGAGAAGCACACTGACATGCACACACATACACACACACACACGCACTTACGACAAGACAAAGAGTGAGAAGCAATGGAGTTCTTAGATTGCTTTCAAAAAGCTCATACAAGTTCAAATCAGTTACAAGCTAACCTCAAAAATGAGCTCTCTAGCTCTATTTATAGTTTTTGACTAGGTTTTGGCCTTGTCCAGACCTAGTGTCCGGCCTAGTTAAAAATTAGGTTCTCTACCCTATTTGGAGGTTCAAACGGAGTCTAAAAAATGTGAAAACTGATAGGTAGGTACTTCTAAAGCTCCTCAAGCTCAAGGACTCCTTGGCTTGCACAAAATGGAGCTACAAAATCACTATTTCTATAGGGATTTCTTCTAGCATTTTGTCATACATTCCCTGGAGCTCCCTACTTGCTCCTTCTTCTTGTGTCCCCAACTCTTTGATGCCTGAAAAATTTAAATGGCCTACTTGCCAGATCTTCTTTGACTATTGTGCCTGCTTGTGCTGTCTCTTCGCTCCGGTTCCCTTCGTAGGCTTCCTTGTCTTGTGACTCCTTCGATTCCTTGACTACTTCCAACAATTAGGCTCTCAAAATTTAACCATAGACTCATTATCTATGGACTTAGACATCTACAAAAGGATTCTTGAAATGATCAAGCACAGAAGGAGAATGTAGAGAAACATCGGGCGCAATTTGTCTTCCATTTTTGAAGAAATTTACAACTGAGTGATGAGAACGACTCAACTCACTTCTAAGATGTTTAATGACTCATACAACTATTGAATACTCTATTCTCATGCTCTCTCATATTTGCCCCAACATTTTCCTTGTATATATAGGCAAATATTTACAATATCATGACTATACAAAAGTATAAGTGAACTATCTCTGAATTAATGTACATATGTGTACACATCTTCATCCTCTGAATATGCACTTCCTCCATGCTTCATAATTTGAACTTTCCTTCAATCTTTGACTTCCAAATCTTCATTAAAACTTCAATTGTTGATTGCCTTGCACCAACACCTCCCCCTCAATCATCAATTGATGTTCTCTCTATCTTCTTTATACCTGCCATGTCTTTGACTCTCTGTAGCTTTGATCCATCCAAGGTTTTGGTTATCATATCAACTATCTGATCTTTTGTTGAAGTATGTATGAATTCAATCTCTTTATCCATCACCTTCTCTCTTAGAAAGTGATACTGAATCTCAATGTGCTTGGTCCTGGCATGAAACACAGGGTTAGCAGCTAAATACAATGAACTCATGTTATCTCCATGAATGGTAGGTGTACTTTGTATGATGTCAAAACTCTTCATGAGAGTCTTAAGCCATATCACTTCCTTTGCAGCTTCAACCATACCTTTGTACTCAGCCTCTGTAGATGACAAAGCAACTGTGTGTTGCTTCTTTGAACACCAAGAAATTAACTTATCTCCCACATAACACAAGTATCCATATGTTGATCTCCTATCATCAGGATTACCTGCCCAATCTGCATCACTATATATCTTGATGTTTGTATCTGTTGTAAAACCATAATACAAACCCTCTTTGAGTGTACCCTTAATGTACCTCAACACTCTTTGACCTGCAATCCAATGTTCTTTCCTAGGGCAATGCATGAATTGAGACAATACTCCCACTGCATATGATAAGTCAGGCCTAGTTAGTGTAGCATAAATCAGACTACCAACCAAACTTTGATATAGCTTCATGTCCTTGAACTCTTCTCCTCCATATCTGCTCAATTTGTGATTCACCTCCATTGGAGTAGGTGCTACCCTGCAATCATTCATCTTAAACTTGATTAACAAGTTTCTCACATACCTTTATTGAGTCACATACACTCCATGTTGAGTGTATGAAATCTCCATGCCCAAGAAATACGACAAGTCTCCCAAATCACTGATCTTAAATTCTTTCTCCATTTGCTTCTTTAGGCTTTGAATGCCTTTCTCATCTGTACCTGTAAGAATTATATCATCAACATATATGCACATATATATGAACCCATCATCACTTGCTTTAACAAGCAAGCTACTATCTGCTTTAGATACTTGAAATCCAAGTTCTTTCAAGAACTTTACAAGTCTATAATTCCATGCCCTTGGGGCCTGCTTCAAACCATACAAAGCTCTCTTGAGCTTACACACATGATCTGGATACCTTCCATCTCTGAATCCTTGTGGTTGCTCCATGAAAACATCATCTAAAATATAACCATTTAAAAAAGCATTCTTCATATCTAATTGACATAATTTCCAACCTTTACATGCAGCAATAGCTATGAGTGTCCTGATGGTTGTCATCTTTGCCACAGGACTATAGATCTCATCATAGTCTACACCAAATGTCTGAGCAAAACCTTTCACAACAAGTCTAGCTTTATACCTAGACACACTTCCATCTGCAAACCTCTTTGTCTTGTAGACCCATTTACATCCAATGATCTTCTGGCTATTTGGTTTAGGAACCAACTCCCATGTCTGATTGTCCATCAATACATCATATTCTTTCTGCATAGATTTCTCCCAATTTTCCTTACCTTTTGCCTCTTCATATGTAGAAGGATCTTCATCTGCCTTTATCATATAAGCATAATCTTTGGTAGACAAAAAAGAAGTGTCATAGCTATACCTTGTAAGTTGCCACTTGTGTCTTGATGACCTTCTAAGTTCTCCACTCCTTGAGGTTTCTGGTTCATCACACTCAAGATCAAATATTGGCATTTCTTCAACTTCAACGTGCACTTCATTATGCTCCTCTTCATCAAATATCTGAACCTTTGATTTACCTTTCTTTTGATTCACAACTTCTTCATCATCTGCATAAATATTGATTGTACGCGCATACCAAGTACCTTGCTCATCAAATGTAACATCCTTAGATACAAAGAATTGTTTTGTGGATGGAATCCACAACCTATATCCCATCTCCTTATCATCATATCCAATAAACACATATTTTTCTGCTTTAGGTTCCAATTTATGCCTTAATTGTGATGGCACATATGCATATGCCAAACATCCAAATAGTTTGCAATGATCTAATGTAGGTCTCTTACCCCACCATGCTTCATATGGTGTCATACCCTGCAAAGCTTTACATGGTATCCTATTAACCAAATAAGTAGTTGTGTTTACAACCTTAGCCCACAAGTAATTTGGGCAAATTTTCTCCTTCATCATGGATCTTGCAAACTCAACAAGAGTTCTATTCCTCCTTTCTGCTACACCATTTTGTTGAGGAGAATATCTGCAAGTAACCTCTCTTTTATACCTGCATTCCAGAAGTAATCACTGAACTCATTAGAGAAATACTCTCCCCCTCCATCTGACCTTAGTCTCTTCAACGTTTGACCTGTAATTCTTTTTGCATATGCATGATAGTGTTTAAATGTATTAAACACTACTGACTTGTCTTTGATCACATAGATTGTAATCCATATGGTAGCATCATCAACATAATCACATCAACCATCCTTGGAATAAGATTGCTTATGAGCCTTACCTAATTGACATGCCTCACATCTGTATGTCATATGTTGACCTGCAACATTAGGCAATCCAAGCATTGAACCATTATTAATCATATCTTTGATACCTCTTTCATTGAAATGTCCAAGCCTCTTGTGCCAAAGATCTAACTCAGAGATCTTATGTCCTCCATAGGTGAACAAGGCATGACCAACATTACCTTGAATCTTCAATGTGAACAATCTTCCTTCTTTTTTCCCTGAAACAATCTGTTTATACCCATTGCTAGGGTCTTCCACAAACACTCCTTCATTAGTGAACCTAACTTCATAACCTTTTTCAACAATTTGTCCTACACTTATCAGATTCTTAGGAATTGTAGGAACATACAAGACCTTACTCAAGAGAGTGCTACCATCCTTGGCCTTCACTGGTCCAATTGACTTCACATTATGCTTTGCATTGTCACCTGTTTGAACCACATGATTAGTTACCTTATTTTCCAAATCAATCATCAAAGCTATGTTGCCACTCAGGTGATTGCTACACCCTGAGTCAATGTAGAAGACTCTTTGGTCTTCACTTTGCCTTTCACAAGTTGCATTCATTATCAATGTTGAATCCTCCTTCTGATCTCAAGCATACTTGTAGTAGGTATTGTTGTATTGTTGACTTTGGAATCCTCTATCTGCATTTCCTCCAAAGTAACCTCTACTACCTCTACCTCTAAAATTACCTCTTTGATTTCTGCCACCTCTTCCTCTTGAATTAAAATTTTGATTATATACACCATTACTCTGAGTATTATGCCAAAAATCATTAGGTAAGTGACTTGTCTTACCACAAATCTAGCAAGCCTTGACTCCATCTTTATTACTCCTACCTCTTCCTCTACCTTTACCACCTCCTCTTCCTCTTAAGAAGTTGGCCTGACTAGTTGTGCCTTCATCTTCATTTGCTTGTTGCTTCCCTTTGCTATTTTTCTTCTTATCCTTTGAATACATTGCATGAATTGTACTCTTGTCACCTTCACCTTTGACATCCTGCTCAAAGGTTAACATATGTCCTAGCAACTGATTTAAGACAGGAGTAAAATGATCAAGTGATAATTCACTAGACAAAATGAATGGCTTCCATTTGTCATCACCTCTCAACCCTGTGAGGATTTGCCTTACCAATTTATCCTCCTCAATGTCTTCATCAACTGCTCCTAATGCATCTGCAATGTTCTTCATCCTTGTTACATAGTCTGAGATGGATTGAATGGCCTTCTTCTTGAAAGTGGTAAATTCTGCCCATAAGGATGCCTTCCTTGACTTTGTAGTGTTTTGGAAATGCTCTTCCAAAGCATTCCATATATCACTTGCACTTTCAAGACCTCTAATGTGAGGTAGCAAGTAGTCATTGACTGCCATATAGATAATGCTCCTACCTTGAGCATCTTTCTTCATCCAATTCTTCAAATCTGATAATTCCTCCCTAGTTGGAACACTAGGATCTCTGAACAGAGGGTTTTCTTCTTCACCTGTGATGTAACTTATCAAGTCTCTGCTCATAAGATGAGCTTCCATCCTCATTGACCATGCTGGATAGTTCTCTCTATCCAACTTCTCTATTTGAAGAGAATCTCCCATCTTTCCTTCACCTGTATATTGAATTCTTCAACCTTTATGAGTAATAGATGTACCTTTACTTCGAATAATGTTTCTTTTGTCTTCCTTGATGTCGTATGACCTCCTTCTCAAGCTTTGCCCTAAAGCTTTCACCTTCTGATCTTTAATTGTTGAATTCTTTATATCTGTAGCAGTCGCGATCCTCCTTCCTTCAATTCTGATGCTTCTTGCTCTGATAATACTGATGGAGAGTGTTAATCTCCAAAAAAACAAGCTACTCTTGTAATTAGAGCACCTCTATAACAAGAATAACTCAAACTTTCACCAATTTTAGAGGATCAATGATTAATTATGAAGATTTTGAAAAATTTGTGAAGGAGATGACTACACAGAAATTCTGCTGCACATATCTCTCTCATTACCTTATCAATTGTGTAAATTTTTTGATGAAACTTTGCATAAGGTGTCGCCTATAGCTGAACCTTCTCCAAGTTGAATCACTCCAAAATATTCAGTATATCTTGAGAAATGAGCTCAACAAGTTACCTATGTCTAAAACTGCTCTTCTGAGAAGTCGATTTAGACACCTATAACTTTCAACACTTGGTTCTCTCAATCTAGAACCCGTTTATGAAAATTCTTTTAGCCACAAATAGCTTACCTTCCAACTTAAAGATTGAGTGCTTGCATGCTCAAACCTTTACACTGTGGAAGGAAAACTGACCAAAACATTAACATCGAATTTTGTGCCTGTTTTAGGAACCAGTGAACACTTCTTCACATATGAATGTTCCTACACATAATTCTCACAGCCTGTTTACAATTATGCTCGCAAAATTTAACCATAGACTCATTAACTATGAACTTAGACATCTACAAAAGGATTCTTGAAATGATCAAGCATAGAAGGAGAATGCACAGAAACATCGCGTGCAATTTTTCTTCCATTTCTGAAGAAATTTACAACTGAGTGATGAGAGAGACTCAACTCACTTCTAAAATGTCTAATGACTCATACAACTACTGATTACTTTATTCTCATGCTCTCTCATATTTGCCCCGACTTTATCCTTGTATATATAGGTAAATATTTACAATATCATGACTATACAAAAGTATAAGTGAACTATCTCTGAATTAATGTACATATGTGTACACATCTTCATCCTCTGAATATGCACTTCCTCCATGCTTCATAATTTGAACTTTCCTTAATCTTTGACTTCCAAATCTTCATTAAAACTTCAATTGTTGATTGCCCTGCACCAACAATCTATCTATCTATCTATCTATCTATCTATCTATCTATCTATCTATCTATCTATCTATCTATCTATCTATCTATCTATCTATCTATCTATCTATCTATCTATCTATTTGAAGATGATGATGATGATGAAGATGAAGAGGAAAAAAACATAAAAGGAACTGAAATGACAGTTTTTTTACCTTCCAATGTCGCAAATCTACGATCTTACCATCACAACGCTCGTCCTCGAAGCTCTCTCCCCGGCAACGGCGCCAAAATTTGGTGTAGCTCAAGCGTAAGCACCACCTCCTTTACTTGTCAATCCGCGGAGATGTGAGGACCGGTATGAAGACCACGAGCAAGTGAAGGCACAAGTGTGTGAGAGAAAGCACACGCAAGCATGCACACACATACACACACATGTGCACAAAGTAAGATCAAGGAGAGGAACAATGGAAAGCTTAGATTGAAAAAGAGTTCTCTTACAAAAGCTCTATTCTCTAACAAGCTAACCCCAAAAATGAGCTCTCTAGCTCTTTTTATAGTTTTTTGACTAGTTTTGGCCCTGTCCAGACCTAGTGTCCGGCCTAGTTAAAAATTAGGTTCCAAGGCTTATTTGAGGGCTCAAACGAAGTCTAAAAATTATGAAAATTGGTATGATGGTACTTCTAATACTCCTCAAGCTCGAGGACTCCTCGACTTGAACAAAATGGAGTTATAAAACTAGATAATGGTATTTACAATGGTTTTTAGTGATGAAAATCATTATTTTTGTAGGGGATTCTTTTGCAAATTTGACATACACTTCTTGGAGCTCCCTACTTGCTCCCTCTTCTTCTATGTCCACTTCTTTGATGTGCTTCCATGTTTTATGCTTGACCTTGAGTTCCAACAGATATATAGATAGATAGATAGATACATAGATAGATAGATAGATAGACGGACAAATAGATAGATAGATAGATAGATAGATAGATAGATAGATAGATAGATAGATAGATAGATAGATAGATAGATAGATAGATAGATAGATAGATAGGCAGACAGATAGATAGATAGATAGATAGATAGATAGATAGATAGATAGATAGATAGATAGATAGATAGATAGATAGATAGATAGATAGATAGATAGATAGATAGATAGGTAGCTAGGTAGATAGATAGATAGATAGATAGATAGATAGATAGATAGATAGATAGATAGATAGATAGATAGATAGATAGATAGAGAGATAGATAGATAGATAGATGCATAGATGCATAGAAAGATAGATAGATACATAGATAGATAGATAGATAGATAGATAGATAGATAGATAGATAGATAGATAGATAGATAGATAGATAGATAGATAGATAGATAGATAGATAGATAGATAGATAGATAGATAGATAGATAGATAGATAGATAGATAGATAGAAAGATAGATAGATAGATAGATAGATAGATAGATAGATAGATAGATAGATAGATAGATAGATAGATAGATAGATAGATAGATAGATAGATCGATAGATAGATATATAGATAGATAGATAGATAGATAGATAGATACATAGATAGATAGATAGATAGATAGATAGATAGATAGATAGATAGATAGATAGATAGATAGATACATAGATACATAGATAGATAGATAGATAGATAGATAGATAGATAGATAGATAGATACATAGATACATAGATAGATAGATAGATAGATAGATAGAAAAATGGATAGATAGATAGATAGATAGATAGATAGATAGATAGATAGATAGATAGATAGATAGATAGATAGATAGATAGATAGATAGATAGATAGATAGATAGATAGATAGATAGATAGATAGATAGATAGATAGATAGATAGATAGATGGATGGATGGATGGATGGATAGATAGATAGATAGATAGATAGATAGATAGATAGATAGATAGATAGATAGATAGATAGATAGATAGATAGATAGATAGATAGATAGATAGATAGATAGATAGGGACCAGTGAGCAGCATGTCATCAACATAGACAACAATGATCAGAAGCACATCATTAGCATGCTTAACATATAAGGTGCTCTCAGTTGGACTGTTCACAAAACCATGTGCAATCAGATAGGCATGTATCTTCTTATACCAAGCACGTGGTGCTTGCTTTAAACCATATAATTCGTTCTTTAACCTGCACACCTGGTTTTCATGCCCTTTCTGCAGAAAACCACGGGGCTGAAAAACATACACTTCTTCTTGCAAGTCACCATTCAGAAATGCAGTTTTAATGTCCAACTGATGTACATTCCAACCATGATGGGCTGCAAGTGCACAGATGCTCCGAACAGTATTCATACAACATGTGGGTGCAAAGGTCTCATCAAAATCAATGCCTCTTTCCTATGTATAACCCTTTGCAACAAGCCTAGCCTTATACCTGTCAACTATACCATCAGGTTTATGCTTCAGCTTGTATACCCACTTAGTACCAATGGCTTTCTTGCCAGGAGGCAAGTCACATAAAGACCAAGTACCATTCTTCATTATAGCATCATATTCAAATTGCATAGCAGCCATCCAATTTTCTGAATTTTGTCCTTCATCAAAAGAAACATGCTCATTCTCATCACAGAGACTAGATTACAGCCATAGCATAACAATCTGATGCAAAGGAATGGTATCTTTTGCTCATCATGAATTTTGACTAGACTTTTTCTTTTCTTTTTTTCTTTTTCTTTTCTTTTCCTTTATCTTTATATATGGTAAATTTATCCAAGCATAGCTCATATGAAAATGAGCTTGTACATTTATCCTCAACACTCCCCCTCAAGCTCATTTGGGTCTTATCTTCAACCATGTCCTTCAAATTTATCACATCCTTGAAACCTTTGAGATTAGAAGCATCCAAGAACTTTGTAAACATATCTCCAACCTGCTCTTTGGTTCTGATGAACTTTATCTCCACATCTTTGTTCAATACCTTCTCCCTTACAATATGGTAGTGGACCTCTATGTGCATGCTCCTTATACTTGACATGTTATCACCGTATATAGGGATGGTTCCAACTTGCACTTCAAGATCCGCCAAAAGCTTTTTAATCCGCATTGCTTCACATGTGGCAAATTCGAATCCTCTATATTCAGCCTCCATGGATGAAAGTGCAATCGTAGGTTGTTTCTTTGAGCTCCATGTGATAGGTTTGCTTCCTATCATGAACACATAACCTGAGGTTGATCTCCTATCTTCCTTTGAACCTGTCCAATCAACATCGCTAAAGCTTTTGACCTGCAATTCTTCATCAAAATTGTAAAACAAAGCATGATTAACTGTATGCTTTATGTATCTCAACACTCTCTTGCTTGCATAAACTGAGAAAGTACACCGACAACATAAGATAAGTCAGGTCTTCTAATGTTTGCATAGATTAATGATCCTACAATGCTTCTGTATGTTGTTACATCTTCCAATGGTTCTCCATCATTTGAACAAATCTTTGTATTTGTGTCCATGGGTTGAGTGAGTGGTTTGCGTTCACTCATTCCAAATCTGAAAAGAACATCCAACAAGTACTTCCTTTGCATCAAGTAGATTCCACTTTTTCCATAAACAACTTCAATTCCTAAAAAATATTTCAGCTCTCCAAGATCTGAAATTTTAAACTCCTTACTAAGCTTCTTTTTGATATCCTTAATCTCTGTAACATCATTTCCTCTTATGATGAGTTCATCGGCGTATATGCAAATATATACCTCTCTATTTTCTTCATTCTTCAGTACAATGAAGGATCTGCACTACTTCGGTTGTATCCGCACATAGTTAGATACTCTACCAATCTCTGATTCCATGCTCTTATGCTTGCTTCAAGCCATAAAGTGCCTTCTTCAACCTGCAAACAAAGTCTGGATGGTTTTCATCTTCAAATCCAACCAGTTGACTCATGTATACCTCTTCTTGTAGTTCTCCATTAAGAAAAGCATTTTTTATGTCGAGTTGATATAATGGCCATATCCTTGAAGCATCAATTGCTATAAATGTTCTGATAGTTCCCATCTTTGCAACAGGGCTGAAAACTTCATCATAATCTATGCCTTGTGTTTGTATAAATCCTTTGGCAACTAATCTAGCTTTATATCTAGCTAGTGAACCATCAGCATTCCTCTTTACTTTAAACACCCATTTGTTTGGAACAATCTTTATACCTCCTTTCTTTGGCACTAGCTCCCATGTGTGATTATCTTTGAGAGCTTTGATCTCCTCTTTCATAGCTTGCTTCCATTCCTTTTGTGTGCAAGCTTCTTCATATGTCTCAAGCTCTTTGTCTTTGATAACTTGCATCATGTATGCAAAATGTGTCCCCATAAAACTATCATAACCCAACCTTTGAGTTGGATACCTTGTCCTTGAAGATCTTCTTTCGTTGCCTTTAGAAAGTTGCTTCTTTAACCTACACAGCTTTACCTTCAAAGTGATTATCTCTTCATATTCTTCTTCACTTGTATATATCTCACTGTTTGGAGTAGCACTTGCTTCTTCGATTCTACTATGAGCTGAATTTGGAGACATAGAATGAATCCCCCTCCATGTTAAACATTCTTCATTTGATGTAGATGCCTTTGGACCTAAAACCTTTGTGCTTGATTGTTGAACTTCTCTTTGATTTGTTATTGCATAATCATCACAATCTCTTCAAGAATCTTTTCCTTTCCTTTATCTTCATACCATGGTCTTAGTTCATCAAAGACCACATCTCGCGAGACTCTTAATTCCTTTGTTCTAGGGTTGTAACACTTGTATCCTTTTTGCTCCGTCGAGTAGTGGATGAAAATGCATCTTTTTGACCTTGGTTCCATCTTCGTTCTAACTTCTTGTGGAATGTGAACAAAGCAAAACACATCCAAACACTTTGAGGTGTGTAAGATCAGGTTTCTTACCAAAATATACCTCCTCTAGAGTCAAGTGATGTATTCCTGATGTTGTGCACCTATTCATCAAGTAAATTGCGGTTGTGGTAGCTTCAGCCCAATAGTACAATGGTACCTTCATCTCATTGAGCATGCATCTTGCAATTTAAGCAAGTTGCCTATTTTTCCTCTTAGCTACTCCATTTTGTTGTGGTGTATACCTACAAGTGAACTGCCTTTTGATCCCATTCTCCTATAGAAAATCTGAAAATTCTTTGGAGAAGTATTCTCCTCCACCATCGAAGCTTAAGGTTTTGATAGAGCTTCCTTTTTCTTTTTCAACTTCAAATTTGAATCTTTTGAATATAGAAAACACCTCTGATTTTTGTTTCATACAAAACAACGATACCTTTCTTGAGTGATCATCAATGAAGGTGACAAAAAATCTATTACTAGCCATTGATGCCTCTTGGGTTGGTCCCCATACATCCGTATGTATCAAGTCCAAAACATTTGGGGCCACATAATTCCTTCTCTTGAATGGCTATCTTGTTTGCTTTCCTAGTTGACAAGCTTCACATAACTCATGTAGTCCAATGCTATTAAATTTTGGAAGACCTCTTACCACTTCATGTTTGCTCATGTCGTTTAGCTTTGGAATGTTTATGTGTCCTATTCTTTTGTGCCATAGGTCCAGCTCTGAAATCTTCTTGTTCCCACATTGAATGTGCATGACCTTTCCATGTAGATGTTGGATGTCCAAAGTGAACATCCTTCCTTCTCTTCCACCTAGAGCAATGACCTTGAAGCCTTCCTTTGGATTCTTTATGAAGCACCCATTCTCATTGAATATGACATGGTAAGCCTTCTCTACCATCTATCCTACTGAAATAAAGTTCTTTGAAATTGTAGGAACATGAAGAACATTAGATAGTACCTTGCTCTACTTATATCTCCAAGCCTTATATCTCCAATATGTTCAATCATGTGTTGAGTATCATCACATCATTTTCCACTTAGTACCTATAGATTAGTGAACAAACTTCCTTGGCATGACATATGGTTACTAAAACCTGAATCAATGTACCTCATGTCTCATTGCAAGTAGTGTATCCTTGCTTCCTTCACTTGAGGTGCTTGCATAGTTGCTTTAGTTCCTTGGATTGCCTCCATTTGGTCTTCCATTCTTCAGCCAACCATCACTAGCATAGTGTCCTACTTTACCACAATGATAGCATGTTATACCTTTATGAAAATTGTAGGAACCTCGGCCTCTTCCTCTACTTCTACCTCGACCTCTTCCTTGTGTGTTGGCATTTGATGCATCCTTGTTGTCTTCTGAATTGTTTTGATTGTAGTTGTTGTGACCTCTTCCTTTTCCTCTTGAGCCTCCTCTTGAGTTCCTTCCTTTACCTCGACCTGCATATAACATTTGGTTGTGGCTATCCTTTCCTTTGGAACCACCAAAGTTAAGCTCTTATGTGACAAGATGAGGGATTAACTGTTCAAAACCTGGATATGCATCTTTCAAGTTAACAAGATCTCCATATTCAACCATTGTGCCAATAGAAGCTAAAGCATCGCTTAGCTCCTTAATCTTCAAAGTATATTCAACTATGGATTGACTCGAACTTTTCTTGATTGTGTTCAACTTATTCTTGAGTTGAAGTTTCCTAGCTTTGGTATTTGTTGAACACATCCTTCAAGAGCTTCCCAAGCATCCTTAGCTTTCTCTAGATGTTGAATATGTCCTACCATGGCATTAGTAATGACTTGCGAAATGAGTAACATGACTCTCCTATTCCTCTCTTCCCATTCTTTTGCTTGCCTCCTTTGGACTTCAATGGCCATAGCTTGATTGATTTGAGGTTGAGCATCATCACCACTCACAATACCCCATAAGCCTTTGCCCATTAGGTAGTTGGTCATTCTAAACTTCCACATGAGATAGTTATCCTTATCCAATTTCTCTACTTGTTGACCCAAGTCTGCCATTGAAGACTATCATAGACTTTGAGAGTTACCTCGAATAGTTATATTGTCCTTTGCTCTTGTGTTTATGAAGCTCCCTCTTGTTTTGTAGCTCCTCTTTTGCTTTGCTTTAACTCCACATCTGTTGATGAAGCTTGAGCACCAAGTTTTCTCTGATACCAACTTTGGAGAATGAGTTCTCCTATGTGCAAGAGAAATGTGTAGTGAACCCTTATATGTCCAGCACTTGGATAAACAACTGCACCTTAGATAGCTTGCTGCTCTCAATAAAAAACTCAAATGGACTTGTGTCTTTATTCAATCAAAGTAGATAAAGAGAGATTTCTTACAAGCTATAAATAATTTAATTTGGACAAGTTTTGATTAGGAAACACAATTGACAAAGATGAACTACTTGTCCACACAAGTATGCTAAAGAACTAAACTTCACTCTTGGACTGATAACTCTCTGAATATATATCCTTTGAGAAAGATATTTGGTATAGAGAATGTAGAGACATGTAGCTTTCCATCATGCTAAAAAACAAGTAATTTGGATGAGTTTTGATTAGGAAATGCAACTGATCAAAATAGACCACCTGCACACATAAGTACACTATAAACTAGACTTCAATCTCTGATTGATATCTCACAAAATATAAATCTTCTCAATAAGATATCTAGGACACAAAAAGCACATTCCAAGAGCTTTCTAAAAAGACAAAAATCAAGCACGTTGGATATGTTTTGGTTGGGAAACATAATCGACCAAAATAGACTACCTGTCTACATAGGTATACTCAAAAACTGGACTTCACTCTTTCACTGATGTCTCACAGAATATATAAGGTTTGAGGGAGATATTTGGTATCCAAAAGTACACAAGATAAGCTTTTCAATGAATGTTTAAACACAAGAAATGATTACATATACACTGAGATATGAGCTTCACAAGAGAGCTATGTACAAACTGACGTGCGGCTGGAAGGAGTCTAAGGGAAGACAAAATCACAAAATGGCCTGATCTGACTATTCGGAGCCCTTGCCTCTTTCTCTCCTTGTTTAGAACATGCTTCCACTTTACTTTTATAACCAATGAGCATGTGAAGAAGTTTTTTCCTCCTTCTTAACTCACCACTTTCCCACTACATGCCACTCACTACAAGGCAAGAGATTGTATCTTTTGCTCATCATGAATTTTGACTAGACTTTTTCTTTTCTTTTTTTTCTTTTTCTTTTCTTTTCCTTTATCTTTAGATTTGGTAAATTTATCCAAGCATAGCTCGTATGAAAAGGAGCTTGTACATTTATCTTCAACACAAACTACCCACAAGGCTTTGATAACCTATCACATCTTCTATGAGTTCACCTTCATGTGAGCTCAATTTACGATTAATCTCCATTGTAGTATCTGTAATCTTGCAATCTTGCATCTTGAATTTTTCCAACATGTCTTTAATGTACTTTCTTTCAGTAAGAAAGAAACCATGATCTTTGTAGACAACTTCCAATCCTAGGAAGTAGGTAAGTGAACCCAAACCACTTATCTTGAATTCTTCTCTCATCTATTCTTTGATTCTCTTCATGCCATCTATATCATTTCCTGAAAGTATAATATCATCTACATACACACACAAAAAGATTAATTCAGAATTACTCCTCTTTATGAATAATGATGTATCTGCCTTTGTAGGTTGAAAACCTTTGTCCTGTAAGAATGAGACAAGCTTGTGATTCCAAGCCCTGGGTCTTGTTTGAGTCCATATAAAGCTTTATTAAGTTTACACACATAATCAGGATATATCTGATTCTCAAAACCAGGTGGTTGTGCCATATATACCTCTTTTGTTATCCATCCATTAAGAAATGCATTTTTTACATCCAATTGAAGTATCTTCCAATTCTTGGAAGAGGCAATACTAAGCAAAACCCTAATACTAGGCATCTTTGCCACAGGAGAGAAGGTCTCCTCATAATCGATTCCCTAAGCTTGTGCAAAGACTTTTGCCACAAGCCTTGCCTTATACCTGTTAATGCAGCCATCTGAGTTCTTCTTCAATTTGTAGATCCACCTTGAGCCTATCACTTTCATTGATGGAGACTTGGGAACCAATTCCCAAGTGTTAATCTCCTCAAGAGCTTCAATTTCGTCTTCCATTGCATGTCTTCATTCTGATTTCTTCTTTGCTTCCTCAAATGTTCAAGGTTCCTCTTGATTTTTGTCCTGTGCTAGATAGATTGAATGTTTAGTGATGAGAAGTATCAAACCCCTACCTTTTTGGCTTTCTTTTCTCCCTCATGGACCTTCTTAGGCCATGATGTGATGATTCTACCTCTTGTACAAGTTCCTGCATTTTTGTTGTACCTTTAGACTTCCACATTTTGTTTTTTTCATACTGAGTGCTTCATCATCTTCTGAGGTATGGTGCTCTTCAACTTTAGAAGATTTATCCTTAACAAGCTTTGGAAAATCTTCTTCAAGATCATAAGGTAGGTTGACCTTTCCACATGAATCTTCATACCAAGAACTATTCTCATCAAATACTACATCTCTACTCACCAAGAATCCTTTGGTTGTTGGTTGTATAATCTATAGCCCTTTTGATTGTTGTCATATCCAATGAGTACACACCTTTCTGCTTTGGGATCCATCTTGCCTCTAACCTGTGAAGGAACATGAGCAAAATCAACACATCCAAAAATCTTACAATGATCCAAGCTTGGTCTTCTTCCATTCCAAGCCTCATATGGTGTCATGCCATCAAGTGATTTTGAAGGTAACCTGTTAATCAAATAAGTGGTTGTGGATACAACCTTAGCCCATAAGTAATTAGATAAGTGCATTTCATTTAGCATAGACCTTGAAGGTTCAACAATTGTCCTATTCCTTCTTTTTACCACTCCATTTTGCTCAAGAGTGTACCTTGTAGTGATCTCTCTTTTGATTCCTCTTTCTTGAAGAAAGGAGTCAAATTCATGGGAGAAGTACTCTCCCCCTCCATCTGAACTTAGCCTTTTTAGTGTTTTACCTATTTGATTCCCAGAAGAGCCAAATATCTTTTGAAGCATGAAAAGACTTTATCTTTGTGTTTCATAAAGTATAATATAGTCCACCTACTGCAATCATCAATGAAGGAGACATGATACCTTGATCGAGATATTCAAGCATCCTTGCTAGGTCCCCATACATCTATATGAACCAACTCCAAGAGATCTCCATGCACATATCCTTTCTTCATGAATGATAACCTGTGAGACTTTCTGAATTGACATGCACTAAACTTATAAATCATGTGTTGTTTTGAAAAGTTAGGGAGTCCAAGTACACTTTGGTCCCTGCAAATTTGCTTTCATTATCTTTCACCAATATGTGCTTACCTTTTGTGCCATACTTCCAATTCTGTGAGTGTTTGACTACCATAGTTAAATAGAGCAATGTTCCTAGTGTCTTGTAATTCAAATGTGAACAATCTACCTGTCTTTTCACCTTTTGCAATTCTCCTGAATCCTTGACTTGGATCTTCAACAAATGCTCCTGCTTTTGTGAACCTGACTTGCAACCCTTTCTCTACTAACTGCCCAACACTTATCAAATTCTTTGTAATGGTAGGGACATAGAGTACCTTACTAAGTAAGTTGATTTTTCCATCAAGTGCTTTGACATTTCCTATTTTCTCCACAAGGTGTCTTGTATCATCTCCTATTTGTACCTCATGCTTGTTCCTTGGATCTTCTAAATCTGATAGCAGGGCCACATTTCCTGCCACATGATTTGAACAACCTGAATCTATGTAGAAAACATGCTCATCAGATTTACCTTGTGGCATGACCATATTCATGATCAGCAATGAGTCCTCTTGATTTGAATCTTCTGTGTAGTTATTGAAGTCTCTTCTTCCCCTATTGCCTCCTTGATAGTTTGAATGGTTGTAATTGTTGTGGTTGCCATGGTAATTTTTGAACCTACCTCTTGAGTAGCCATAGCTTCTTGTCACTCTAGCACAATGGCAAGTACCAATGTGAGGCGATCCACCTCATAATTGTCAATCCGTGGAGATGTGAGGACTAGTATGAAGAATATGAGAAAGTGAACGCACAAGTGCGTGAGTGAGAAGCACAGAAACATGCACACACATACACACACACGTGCACATAAGGCAAGAACAAAGAGAGGAACAATGGAGTTCTTTGCATTAGTCAAAAAGTCTCTTACATAAGCTCAAATCACAAAAAATCTCCACCAAAAATGAGCTCTCTAGTTCTTTTTATAGTTTTTTGACTAGCTTTGGCCTTGTCGAGACCTAGTGTCCCGCCTAGTTAAAAATTAGGTTCTAGAGCCTATTTGAGGGCTCAAACGGAGTCTAAAAATTATGAAAATTGGTATGTAGCTAATTCTAATACTCCTCAAGCTCAAGGACTCCGCATCCTGAACATGTCTTCAAATGTCTGTTTATAGCATGCGGGGAGGTATTTGATGCCTGCATGCCAAGCGTAAGCCACACGAATGCTCAGGGTGGTGCTCATGTCATACAACAAATCGTAATTTCCATTGGTAAACCCCGATAGACGTACTTGTGGTGCTTCTGCATTCCTAAAAGTTTTGAGCACAACTTGCATATCCAAAATTTTGAGCATCATTTGGGCTGCCACATCTGGCATGGGCTTCAATCAAGGCATCCAATGTTGAATTGTTTCCATCATGTACGCTGTCGATGGGGGGGGGGTCCCTGCGGTGGTGCTATGTACGGATATTTGAGCCACTCCTTACATGAGCATTATTATGTACCTTTATGTTGAATGCTTTCCATGATCTGCGTCATGGAATGGGCCCATAGCATGGATTGTAAAGTAGATGTAAAGGCGCATGGTTCCATGTGTGCAACATTTCAGGGTGTGTCTCTAGACGCTTTTGCTGCCATGTTAGTTGAAAGATCATGCCTTTCTATGCTTCTAGAGGAAGGTCTTCTCGTTGAAACTGGGTTGCGAAGGAAGGAATCTTTCCTGTGACTCTTTGTATTTCCGCGTTATAATTTGCTAGAATGATATAGTAAGGCCTGTATTGGAGTTTTGATGATATGATGAGACATCTAGATGACAAGTTCTTGAAGTAACTGGATTGTAATACTATTTCCTCTATGACTCTCATGGCCTGATTTTGCACCACCGTGCGCTCTTCATGAGAACTCCCAATTTCTTCCACCTATTTTAACCACGGAGGTCGTGGTGCTTCAAAAGTATCCTAACCTTCTTTTGTTTGTCGTCCCCCTAGGATGGGTTGTGGCTCGTAGTCCTCTTCAAATGTCTGCTCCATAGGAATTTGTATTGTTTCTTCGTCAGTGGGAGCCTCGGGTGGGGAAGGTGGTCTTTTGTATTGTAGTAGGCATGCTTATAATTATGTGACTTGTTTCTAGAGATCTTTTAGGGCCTCTGATTTCGTGAGAAGTGAAGCTACGGAGGCGGTGGTTTGAGGGGTAGCTGTCGTGTCTTTCTGTCATTTCTGCTTCAGTTGATCCAGTTCCTCTAATATCTAGTCATGTACCTCAAGCAGTATAACATAATCTTTGAGGATTATCTTTATGTTTTTCGGGGTCACTACTTGGAATTTTGAGGGACTAATCATTGCCTCGGGTGTGCTTTCGATGATAGCCTCTAAGTTTTCTTGATTCTGTACTTGGAGGCATTGATTTTCTTTATGAGGAGCTGCAAGGTGTCGCTTGAGTAGGGCCATATTTCACTGAAGCTTTGAGTTGCGTTCTAGTTGTATCTGTAGATGGCCTTCCACCACTTGTATCGCTTCCTAGTCTACGTTCTGTAACTTTACTTCCAATATGCTATGAGCCTCTTGCAAAGTTTGAAATTGTGTCTGGAGGCGAGCATTCTCCTTCTAGTGTAGCAAGACGATGTTGTAGCACTTCCGAGTGCTCTTACAGTCGTTCATTATGTTGCTAGAGCTTATTGTATTATGTCCTTAATTGTGAAACACATGCGAGCATGGTGTCAAATGCATTACCTATAGATGAAGGTGTATTTTGTACCATGGAAAATGCAAGAGGAGGGGATTGGGGGATGGGAAGAGTGAATGTTGTGTCTATTGGAGATGTGTGTGCAGGTGAAATTGGTGGAGGGGGAATGGGAGAAGGTGGGAGTGTGGGGGGAGGTGGAGGTGCTATCGGTGGTGAAATGTCCATACCCTCAGGGGTGGATGAGAGTGTAGTGTCTACCATGTATACCGGAATGGTAGGTGATGTGTGTGTGATCGTGGTGAATAAGTATGGTGTGGATGTTGGGAATGAGGCTTGACAAAAGGGGTTGGGAGGTGGCTTGAAACGTTCTACAAAAGTAGTCATGGGGGGGTTGAAGGACTAGTGGTATGGGGGGTGGGAAGTGAGAAACTGGAGATGGGAAGGCCATGAAAGGTGGCGTGGTGGTGAGGAATCCAAAGAATATGGATCTAGTGTCAGGATGGCCTATGGCCGAGGGCGTGGGGCTTGGTTGTCCTATGGCAGGCTCTATGAAGGATTCTGTTATAACGATGGTGGTATTATATAGAGGTTTCTCAAAGGAGGAAAACAAAGTGGAACTGGAGGTGCGACTACGGAAAATGAAGGTTTGCTCTGTGGGTTGGGTAGTCGAGGTGATATTTACAACTTCTTTTTGAGGGGGTGATGGTGGGGGGGAGGGGTCGGTGGTAGTGGTTTGGTTGATTCATCATGGGTGACTGGGAGCTCTTGGCCAAAGGTTACTACTACTTGGGAGGTTGTCTCAATGGGTTTGGATGTAATAATAGGTCCTTCCATCGTAGTAATGGGAATCTGGATGTTTTTACTAGACCATGGTCATGTTTGGAATCTTCGTAGCTCATATTGAGCAGGAGGCCTCTGGATCACTGATCGAACTGCTTCCACTACCCCATACGTTTCTGCCATCAATAGTAGGCCTTCGCCATATTCAGAGTCAACTCCAGCTTCCTCCAATAGCTGAGCCATGATCATCCTAGTGCTCTGTTCGGTGAGCAGTTGTTGCGACCGCACTCGTTCCATGATTTGATATAGCCTTCAGAGTTCTGCTATATATGCTGGGGTTCCGGTGGTTTCCTCTGCTTCTAGTTCTTCTCTTTCCTCTTCTTCTCCCTTTGAGTGTTCTAGTTGTTGAGATAAAGTTCTCTGCTGATCATCACTCGAATGTACATAGCGACTGTCTGTGGATTTCCTTCGTCTTTGGGAAGAGGTGCCCTGTTCTTCTATGTCCGAAAAGAATTCTATATCAGAGAGTTGGGTATTCTGTAAGAATGATTCAAAGTCGAAGGTGCTCATCCCTTCAACATCTCGAGTCGTAGCAAATTCGAATTCGAAAGGTAGAGGGAGCCGATGGGGCAACTTGTGATGTACCTTTAGATCCAGACCTAGGTATTCTAATGGTAAAGGGAGGTACAGTGGCCTCCCCTCGTGGCGAGTCTTCCGGAGTCGTTAGAACTTCACATGTGTGGGCACAAGGAATTGTGCCTCTCATACGCTTGGATTGATGTGAGGCAGTTTTGTTCCTTTTAAACATCTGTAGCTGAGACCATGTTAAAGTGCATTCAATGGGTACATCATATGCTAAGCACTTGTAGATGATGTGCGTGATTGCACAACAGCCATTCACCACTAGCTTCCTAGATGACCTTTTATTTGCTTCATATATTTGTTCCATAATCCATACAGGAAGCTTAATCAGTAGTGCCCTTGTCTCTTCCAAGTAAAGAGCAAACCATATTCTTTTGTGGGGCTGTGTGAATCGATCTTGACCAAGAAATGCAAAATGTTGCATGCACATATGAAGAGGGATAAACACATTTGGTGTGTGTGCTACCATATCTTTCAGCTTCAGTAGTCTCTGGTTCTTCATGTTAGTGGGAATGAGAGCATCCTTCTCAGAAGGTACATGTGTGCCGTGCATATTCAAAGCAGAGCTCACCAATTCCAATGTAAGTTCGAACCTTTTCAACTAGTTGTTGCCCAACAAAGAAGGAAGAACAAACATTCCTGGTTTTTCCTTTTCTTCATTAGCCTATAATGTTGAGACCAAATAGTAACATCGTAGGAGATCAGGTTTGGGTAAGGGTGCCTCAAAGTACTTCGATAGCCCTACACGTCCCCATATTGTTTGAAGGACTTGTGTGTTTTGGAGAGTCTCAAACTCCTTGGAAAAGAATCGGAATCGGACCCATGACTTGTTATACTCACACTTGGACTCTTAGATATACTTAGCCTCTCCTAAGGGCCTTGGCATGCCATTGAACCAAAAAGAGTTTGCATGGACTCTCTTTGTTATTCCTGCGGGAGGGTCCGGTATAGGTATTTGCTGGAGATGTTGTAGCTCTATAGGTCGTTCAGTTGGTGGCACTTCAATAGGTAGACTCTCCACATTAATCCCTGCAGTACTTACTCCTGCCTGTGAGCTTGGGCCTGCTGCTTTTGCCATGAGACTGCTTGTAGCTGTTGATGCTTACCTGTTGGGGCACCCATATTTGTTTAGCATTTGAGATAGACTTCATTGAACCCTTTGGGACCCAAATAGAAATCTAGAGTGTTTCCTAGGGTACTCCGTTGTAATCCTCGATGGTGTAGCTCCTTTGGTGCATCTTTGAGAACCTGTCTCTGGAGTCGTGGTTTTTCCACCCTTGCGTACCCAGATCTGCTTCATGACATGAGGTACTTTATATTGTACAGGTTGGTGCTCATGCTTCTTGATCATCAGCCTCCTCTGTGTCTTGTGTTGCTCAGATTGCTTTCCTCGAATCCTCTTTGGAAAAGAAGGGAACTCCTCATTGACTTTTGCACCTTCGTCAAGAGAGAGAATCTTCTGCACCATAGAACTTTGGACAAGAATAGCATCGTTATCTTCATGTAGGTTCCTGGAGGGACCAGGATTTGGTGCCTTTTCTAGTGGCTTAAGTGCTTGATTCTCTAATTTTACCATGATGTAGTTTTGGCCTACCCAAGCCTTTAGTAAGATCCTCGTCTTTACATACTAGCACTCTGACTGCCATTAGAACCTCTTGAATGTAGAGGGGCAGTTCCACCTTACCCATGCAAGGAGTTTCCATGCCTCCCAATCCTATGAGATGCCTCTATAGGATTGACCTTCAATTGCAGTTCTTGGCAGTAAGAAAGTCGAACTGCACTAATGGCTGCTCTTGATTCAACTAAAGCTCTCACGGTCCTTGCACTCTCTCCTTGTACTACCTCTAGGGTCACAAAAGGTCACCGATCGACTATCCTATGGGAACATTCACCTAAATCCTCGCACATGGCCATGTGATAA
This sequence comes from Ceratopteris richardii, assembly GCA_020310875.1. Lineage (NCBI taxonomy): Eukaryota > Viridiplantae > Streptophyta > Polypodiopsida > Polypodiales > Pteridaceae > Ceratopteris > Ceratopteris richardii. The sequence goes on along the minus strand of MU260129.1, from coordinate 327,184 downwards.
CTTAGAGATTCTTGAGTGTCAAGCATAGGCTGATCTCTACCTTGTCTCCTCAATTTCATTCGTCGGATGCGTTCTAAAGCTTCTGCCTCTGCTTCCTCTCGAATTCACTTTTCCTCTTCTTTACGTTTCTTTGCAGTATTGAGTCGATATTACATCTCCTTCATGAGGGATTCCTGATATAACTTGACTCTGCATCCACTGATGTAACTTGGTAGGATGTAGCCTTCTAGAGTGGTTAGTTGAACTGCTCCATATGTTTACTGGATGTTTAGGCCCATATGTTAGTACAGGCACTAAGGTCTTGGCCCACTATGGTACAACTTCCAAATTAAACAAGTAAGCATCAGATAGGTCATCGGATACTCCTTGTGGGGCCTCTCCGATGTGAGCCTCGAGAGATGATCTGCTCTCAAGTGAGTCTTCCCCTTCCTCACCAGTACCTCAAAGTCATATTCCATTAGTAAGAGGAACCATCTTCCTAATCTACCTATATTGCATGGCTTGTTTATCAAGTAAAGTAGAGCTTGATGATCGGTAAAAAATTTAAACTTATTTGCAAGAAAATAGTGTCTAAACTTTTTAACTGTTTATACCATGCCTAACCCTTCTCTTTCAGTAGTGGTATAATTTTGTTCAGCTGCATTTAATTGTCTACTAGCATAGGCAATTGGAAGATCCATAATACCTTCACCCATAGGTTGTGCAAGTACACACCCAAAAGCATAATTGGATGCATCCACATGGACATGGAATGGCTTGCTCCAATCTGGCGTACTCAAGATTGATGCTGAACATAATCGTTGTTTAAGCTCATTGAAAGATTTGTCACATTCATCAGTCCACTCAAAATTGGTCAAAAGTTCGTATAGAGTCTTTGCAATGATGGCATACATGTGTATGAAATGTCGGTAATAACCAGAATGTCCCATGAAAGCTTGTACTTCCTTGACATTCTTTGGCCTAGGTAGTTCTGCAATAGCTCTCACTTTCTCTTTGTCAGTGGATATGCCGTTTTTTCACACTGTGTCCTAGAATCTTGCCTTGCCTAACCATGAAAACACACTTTTTTGGGTTCAGGCAGACTTGATATTCTCTACATTTGTCAAAGATTTGCCTGAGTTTTGGTATATGGGTCTGTCTAATGTTGGAATGAGCACAAAGATCATCAACATAGAATTCCAAAATCTTCCTCAAGAATTCTTTAAATACATGGCACATCAGTCTTTGGAAGGTTGTAGAAGCATTGGTAAGCCTAAATGGCATTACCCGAAAAGCAAATATGCCCCACTCCATGGCAAAATCCGTCTTATGCTGATCTTCTCGTGCAATGGCTACTTGATTGTAACCAGAGAACCCATCTAAGAAGTTATACACTTCCTTGCCTGCTACCCTTTTTAATAGATGCTTAGTGATAGGAAGCGGATAACTATCTCTGATAGTGGCGGCGTTAACCTTCTAATGCATACATGTAGTCTGTCGTTCTTTTTGGGCATCACTACAATGGGGGATACCCATTCAGTGTGATCGATTTCATAGATAAATCCAGCTTCAACCAAGAAATCTATCTCTTCTTTGATCTTGGCAGCATAGTTTTCATTGTATGTGTATGGCTTTTGCTTAGAGGGTTTGACATCTGAGGTCATGGGGATCGTATGTGAGCATATGTCAGGGTCTACACCTTTTAGGTCCTTGTAACTCCATGCAAACACATCTCTATATTCTCGTAGTAAGGCTATCAACTCTTGTTCCTCATCTTCACTTAGGTCATGTCCTATGTATGTACATCGCTCTTCACCTTATTCTACGGTCACTGTTGCAAAGCAAAGAGGCACACAAGAGGAGCCTAAATTTTTCAAATTAATGGGCATATTTTTCTTTTTCAAAAACCTAGGAAATTCCCTCAAAGCTATGTAAATGCACTAGAGGAGTCCTCTAGATGCATCATCCAAGATCATTGTAACATTATTCTTGTAAAATATTAGGAAATTAGAGATTAGCCAATAAAGTGCCGGTCACTTGTGTGAAAGGACCATTTTTAGGGCACATGTATATAAGTCATTTGGTGATCTTTGTAAGAACTTTTTGCCATTGGTGGCACTTCAATAGGTAGACTCTCCACATTAATCCCTGCAGTACTTACTCCTGCCTGTGAGCTTGGGCCTGCTGCTTTTGCCATGAGACTGCTTGTAGCTGTTGATGCTTATCTGTTAGAAGAAGAGAGGCATATTAGCATTGTGTAGGAAACACGATGTTATGGTGTTCCCTCCACAATACTAACATGACATTTCAAGTGGTTAGGGGTTAGTGGGTGAGGTGTTTGTGATGTGTGTGAATGTTGGTTGGTAGGTTAGTGTTCATCCTAGATGCATACTTTGGATGTGCAATGTACTTAGAATGCACCTACATCAGAGGGGACTAATTTACAAAATTGGGTTAGGCAGTTTGATACGAGGTTTAAGTCTCCAAACCTTGATTGTGGAATCATAGCTTTTAGTGGTGCTGACATGTAAGGGTTTGTGGACTGGATTGTGTTGGATTTGGGACATTTTGGGTACCCATTTCCCGACATTCCTTGGTGTGACCGAAGATGTAATGGTGTGGAGTGTAGGTGTTTGCCCTGGAATTTGTGCCAAGAGTGTCTGTGGATGATGACTCAATCTTATGAATGGAGATGAAGCTATTTGAGCTTGTAAGCAGGTCTTGGGCACCCATATTTGTTTAGCATTTGGGATAGACTTCATTGACCACTTTGGGACCCAAATAGAAATCTAGAGTATTGCCTAGGGTACTCCGTTGTAATCCTCAATGGTGTAGCTCCTTTGGTGCATCTTTGAGAACCTGTCTCTCGAGTCGTGGTTTTTCCACCCTTGCGTACCCAGATCTGCTTCATGCCACGAGGTACTTTATATTGTACAGGTTGGTGCTCATGCTTCTTGATCATCAGGCTCCTCTGTGTCTTGTGTTGCTCAGATTGCTTTCCTCGAATCCTCTTTGGAAAAGAAGGGAACTCCTCATTGACTTTCGCACCTTCGTCAAGAGAGAGAATCTTCTGCACCATAGAACTTTGGACAAGAATAGCATCATTATCTTCATGTAGGTTCCTGGAGGGACCAGGATTTGGTGCCTTTTCTAGTGGCTTAAGTGCTTGATTCTCTAATTTTACCATGATGCAGTTTTGGCCTACCCAAGCCTGAAGAAGTCCACTTCTTAGGTTGAGTTTGACTATATGATCATAGATCTAGTCTTGGCCCAAGACAAGAGGTTTAGTAAGATCCTCGTCTTTACATACTAGCACTCTGACTGCCATTAGAACCTCTTGAATGTAGAGGGGCAGTTCCACCTTACCCATGCAAGGAGTTTCCATGCCTCCCAATCCTATGAGATGCCTCTATAGGATTGACCTTCAATTGCAGTTCTTAGTAGTAAGAAAGTCAAACTGCACTAATGGCTGCTCGTGATTCAACTAAAGCTCTCACGGTGCTTGCACTCTCTCCTTGTACTACCTCTAGGGTCACAAAAGGTCACCGATCGACTATCCTATGGGAACATTCACCTGAAGCCTCGCACATGGCCATGTGATAACCTGGAGATTCTTGAGTGTCAAGCATAGGCTGATCTCTACCTTGTCTCCTCAATTTCATTCATCGGATGCATTCTAAAGCTTCTACCTGTGCTTCCTCTCGAATTCACTTTTCCTCTTCTTTACGTTTCTTTGCAGTATTGAGTCGATATTACATCTCCTTCATGAGGGGTTCCTGATATAACTTGACTCTGCATCCACTGATGTAATTTGGTAGGATGTAGCCTTCTAGAGTGGTTAGTTGAACTGCTCCACTTGTGGAGGTCCTATTGATAATCATTGGTCCATAGCCTCTCTTCTCTAATTTTCGTGCATGTTGCTTCAAGGTGTAGACTAGGACTAGGTCTCCTGCTTTCAAGCCCTTATCCTTCACATGTGCTTCAAAATACAATGTAGGTATCAAAAAGTCCAATGGTAGCACAACATTTTGGTCGTACACCATCTGAAAGGGTGTGGCTTGGAGTACCGTTCTATAAGCAACTCTGTATGCCCAAACAACATGGTGTAGCTGTTTGTCCCAATCAAAGCATTTATTATTATCCAATTTTGTAAATACATTGCATAGAATCTTATTTGTGCTCTCAACCTGTCCATTAGCTTGTGGATTATAGGGGGCATGCTTCTTATGTATCACCAAGAATTCTTGGAGAAGGTTTTCTATGACTTCATTCAAGAAGTGTGTGCCTCTATCACTTACTAGCTCTATTGGCAGCCTATACCTAGTGAACACATTCTCGAAAAAAAATTTAGCTGTTGTCTGGGCATCATTCTTCATGGTAGCTTTTACTTCTACCCATTTGGTTAGATAGTCAGTGGCCACAATAATGTATTCAGCATGGGAACCCTTAGCTAGGGGATTAATAGGACGGACAAACTCTATTCACCACTTAGAGAATGCATGTCCACCAATCATAGGTTTCAATGGCATCTCATCTTTATGTATAGGGTACTGAGTTCGTTGACAAACATCACACCTCTTCACGTAGGTATGTGCATCCATGTGAAGGGTTGGCCACCAAAGACCTACAAATTGTATTGCCTTGATCACCCCATCTGGTCCAAAATGTCCTCCGGCTACACCTTGGTGAGCAGTTTCCAAGATCTTCATATACTCGCTCTTGTGGACACATAATCTAAGGTACCCATCTTTTCCACGTCTGTATACATTATCGCCAATGAGAGTATAGTCTAAAGCTTCTTGTTCTAAGCTCCTTTGCCTAGCAAATTTCATCTCTTGAGGTAATGCTTTTGTTCTCAGGAAGGCTACTAATGGTTCACTCCAATCTGGCACTAAAGACACTCGATAAAGAGTGGCATGTTCCATTGATGGTTTAGTATGACAGATTGGGAACTCCTTGCACATCCTATGGACATGTGCTTCCATAGTTGGCCAGTGTACTCCGAGTCTCTTTAGTGTCTGTAAAGTTCTTTGCCTCAAGTAGTGTTTCTCTAATGCACCCACATGTGCTAATTGCAACCACTTCGCGTACTCATCCTCCTCCACACAACAAGATAATATTCCTTGATTTCTGTACTTGTACATACTCCCTGCCATGATATGGTACTTCTAGGCTTTTACTACCTCCCTATCTTGAGTGTTTACTACTGGATGTTTAGGCCCATATGTTAGTACAGGCACTAAGGTCTTGGCCCACTATGGTACAACTTCCAAATTAAACAAGTAAGCATCAGATAGGTCATCGGATACTCCTTGTGGGGCCTCTCCGATGTGAGCCTCGAGAGATGATCTGCTCTCAAGTGAGTCTTCCCCTTCCTCACCAGTACCTCAAAGTCATATTCCATTAGTAAGAGGACCCATCTTCCTAATCTACCTATATTGCATGGCTTGTTTATCAAGTAAAGTAGAGCTTGATGATCGGTAAAAAATTTAAACTTATTTGCAAGAAAATAGTGTCTAAACTTTTTAACTGTGTATACCATGCCTAACCCTTCTCTTTCAGTAGTGGTATAATTTTGTTCAGCTGCATTTAATTGTCTACTAGCATAGGCAATTGGAAGATCCATAATACCTTCACCCATAGGTTATGCAAGTACACACCCAAAAGCATAATTGGATGCATCCACATGCACATGGAATGGCTTGCTCCAATTTGGCGTACTCAAGATTGATGCTGAACATAATCGTTGTTTAAGCTCATTAAAAGATTTGTCACATTCATCAGTCCACTCAAAATTGGTCAAAATTCCGTACAGAGTCTTTGCAATGATGGCATACATGTGTATGAAATGTTGGTAATAACCAGAATGTCCCATGAAAGCTTGTACTTCCTTGACATTCTTTGGCCTAGGTGGTTCTGCGATAGCTCTCACTTTCTCTTTGTCAATGAATATGCCGTTTTTTCACACTGTGTCCTAGAATCTTGCCTTGCCTAACCATGAAAACACACTTTTCTAGGTTCAAGCAGACTTGATATTCTCTACATTTATCAAAGATTTGCCTGAGTTTTGGTATATGGGTCTGTCTAATGTTGGAATGAGCACAAAGATCATCAACATAGAATTCCAAATTCTTCCTCAAGAATTCTTTAAATACATGGCACATCAGTCTTTGGAAGGTTGTAGAAGCATTGGTAAGCCTAAATGACATTACCCGAAAAGCAAATATGCCCCACTCCGTGGCAAAATCCGTCTTATGCTGACCTTCTCGTGCAATGGCTACTTGATTGTAACCAAAGAACCCATCTAAGAAGTTATACACTTCCTTGCCTGCTACCCTTTTTAATAGATGCTCAGTGATAGGAAGCGGATAACTATCTCCGATAGTGGCGGCGTTAACCTTCTAATGCATACATGTAGTCTGTCGTTTTTTTTGGCATCACTACAATGGGGGATACCCATTCAGTGTGATCGATTTCATAGATAAATCCAGCTTGAACCAAGAAATCTATCTCTTCTTTGATCTTGGCAGCATAGTTGTCATTGTATGTGTATGGGTTTTGCTTAGAGGGTTTGACATCTGAGGTCATGGGGATCGTATGTGAGCATATGTCAAGGTCTACACCTTTTAGGTCCTTGTAACTCCATGCAAACACATCTCTATATTCTCGTAGTAAGGCTATCAATTCTTGTTCCTCATCTTCACTTAGGTCATGACCTATGTATGTACATAGCTCTTCACCTTATTCTACGGTCACTGTTGCAAAGCAAAGAGGCACACAAGAGGAGCCCAAATTTTTCAAATTAATGGGCATATTTTTCTTTTTCAAAAACCTAGGAAATTCCCTCAAAGCTATGTAAATGCACTAGAGGAGTCCTCTAGATGCATCATCCCAGATCATTGTAACATTATTCTTGTAAAATATTAGGAAATTAGAGATTAGCCAATAAAGTGCCGGTCACTTGTGTGAAAGGACCATTTTTAGGGCACATGTATATAAGTCATTTGGTGATCTTTGTAAGAACTTTTCGCCATTGTGAAGAAGGAGAGCTCTTAAATTTTGAATTTTCTTCTTTCCTACAAATTTTCTTCTTCTCTATGATCTTTTGTGTGTCTGTGAAGCTTGGAATGTGTGTGTAGGACTTTTGTCTACCGCTCCCCATCACTTTTGAGCTACTGTAGTGTGTGTGTGGGCAAGTAGCAGTTGTGGAGTGAGTGTGTGTGTTTCCCACCATTCACTGTTTTGGTCATAACTTGAAGAGCGGTTGTCAGATTCAAGTGAAAATACCACCAATAGATGCGTCTCATCGAGAACTTCGAAGAACCCTGCTTTTGGCTATATTTGGAGTTTGGATCTGGAAAAAACATTTGAATTTGCAAAAATTGTTGTAAGTGGTATCGCGGCGGACACTTTCAGAGGTTAAGTGAGTAGTAGAGGTAGATTAGTCTTTTCTCATGCATATTGGTTGAACCACTTCAATTTCCATCATGTGCACAAAAGTCCTCATACGCTTGGTTAGGTTGGTTCATCAGATTGATAATTAAGCGTGTGTCAATCCATCACTATATGAACTTGTGTGGCAAACGAGATTTAGTCTCTTTGGCACAAGTCCCTAAGACTTTGTGACTTAGGTACACACATTTTTGGCACCGTTGCCGGGGATGTAAGCCCTACCAAGGTGCCTTCATGATGGTTATAACTCAGGAGTGAGGAAGTCGTACTTGTAGAAGTGAATTTGTTTAGTGGCAAGTAGTTAGACACTTCAACACTTGTTACTTCACATCTCGGAGGTGTGTGTAATGAGTTTTTAGGTCTAAGGTTAGGAGAGAGGGAGAGAAGGAAGAGTTAGGGTTAGGTTAGGAAGAGATTTTGAGTAGAGGTAAGTGGAAAAGTACGAAGAAAATCCCAAAAAAATTAAGTGTAGGATAGGCCTCAGTCCTCAGAAACTATAAAAACCAAAAAAATAGTTCATTTGATACTTGCACAGAGAGTGTGGTATCGTCTGCAATCAGCGATCAGTATCGCCCTTGTGGTATCATGCTATCCAAGTCTTCAAGCTACCTAGGGAACTCAAGGCTCAAGTGGGGTATCACCAAGGTAAGCTACATCAAGATTTCAATATCAAAAACACTGTACAAGTGCATTAACACGTGATTAAAAGCGTATCCCGTATCGCGGGGTGGGAGAGAGTGATTTGAGAAGTTTTTTGAGTGAGACAAAGGGTTAGGAGTGAAGAGGATTGAGAGAAAAGCCAGGGGGTGAAAACTTTTTTGCATTTGGAGATATTTTGGTTGGAGTATTGCGATCGGTTGAGTTTTGGTATCGCGATACCAAAATTCCCTTGTATCGTGATACTCGCTGAAGTATCGTATCGTCACATACCACTTGAGGTATGGCGATACCATTTTCAGTATCGTATCGTCAAGTTGGTACCATGATCCTGATCGGCCAGTGGTATCGTCTCGTGGTGCACTTGGTATCGTATCATCCCGGTCACGCTATCGTATCGTCGACCGAGCGGTATCGTATGGCATACAAACCCAGTATCGTATCATCAACCCTTGTGGTATCATATCGTGATTCTCGAAAGTATCATATCGCGTAGGACCCTAGTATCCTATCGTGCATTGCTACGGTATCCTATCACAACAGAGCACCGATATCCTATCGTGAGCATTCCTGGTATCCTATCACGATGAAATTTTGGGATCGTATCATGCGGGTTCGCAGTATCATATCGCTAACTACACTGGTATCGTATCGTCAAGATTTCCAGTATCGTATCGTGTCTTCGGGTGGTATCGTATCACGTGAAGCACATATTATTGTATTGCCTAGAGCAGTGGTATCATATCGCTCAGTCCATTGATATCGTATCGTTAGGAATTCAAGTATCGTATCATAAACGGTAGTGGTATGGTATCACCGACAAACTGATATCACCTAGTGCAATATCGCCAAAGACCGATCCGAATAACTCTTATGGCCATATACTCACGGCTTATGTTTTTGCCAAGTACTTACATGTAGACTTTTGAAGAAGCATTTTTCACGGGATTTTTTGAAATAGACTCCGAGATTTTTGTTAAAATGTCTTTGAATCTTAATGCAAGGATGGTGGCCTATGAATTGAGTTTCTTTGTAGACCATAGAGAGGCACGAGAAGATGGAGTCAAATTGAACCAATGGAAAGAATTCATGCTATGTCATGCAAATCTGCTGAACCAATGAGAGTAACAAGCCATCCAGACATACTCACGTCACCACAAAAAGCCTGTTGGGGATGACAAAGTTCAGGAGGAGGGACATGTGGAAGGGGAATCAAGCAAAAAGAGAAGAAGAAGAAAATCAAAGAATAAAACTGCTTAATAAGGAATGAAGATTATCAAGAAAAAGAATAACTCTCTGTCCAAAGCCCCACAGGGCCATGCATCAGGCAACAACGCCAAAGGCCTAGGTCTTGAGGAGTGGAATTAAAGAAAGATAACAACCAGGACATTTCATGGGAGGTCGCACACAGCTTCCTCATCCACTAGGAGCAGAAGGTGAAGTGAAACAAGCTGAGGAGATAGACAACACACAAAGGACTCTGCATCTGATAAGATAACCAATTGTTTGAAGGTCCTAGTTGCCTCCTCGTCCACTAGATGCGTGCGGTGGAAACAAATGGAACAGGTCCTAGAGGATGACAAAGAAGATTTAGAAATAGGGCCTTTGAAACGTAACGCTCTCTTAAAAGAGAGTAGAGGTTATCAAATTATGGCATGCATGGCAGCCTGAATTAACACGGCAACCCAACTTTGTGATATAGGGAATACCAAGGGGCAAATAGAAGTAAAGGAGAGACCTCACATAAAGTAACAAATTGCCTGAAAGTCCTTATCGCTTCTTCGACAAGCTATAAACTAGAAGCTATAAACTAGAAGCAAAAGCCTGTCAAGGGACGACAAAGACAAAGAGAGGGAGAGTGTTGCAGAGCAAAGAGGCACACAAGAGGAGCCCAAATTTTTCAAATTAATGGGCATATTTTTCTTTCTCAAAAACCTAGGAAATTCCCTCAAAGCTATCTAAATGCACTAGAGGAGTCCTCTAGATGCATCATCCCAGATCATTGTAACATAATTCTTGTAAAATATAGGGAAATTAGAGATTAGCCAATAAAGTGCCGGTCACTTGTGTGAAAGGACCATTTTTAGGGCACATGTATATAAGTCATTTGGTGACTCTTTGTAAGAACCTTTTGCCATTGTGAAGAAGGAGAGCTCCTGAATTTCGAATTTGCTTCCTTCCTGTAGATTTTCTTCTTCTCTATGATCTTTTGTGTGTGTCTGTGAAGCTTGGAATGTGTGTGTAGGATTGTTTTCTACCCCTCCCCATCACTTTTGAGCTACTGTAGTGTGTGCGTGGGCAAGTAGGAGTTGTGGAGTGAGTGTGTGTGTTTCCTACCAATCACTATTTTGGTCATAACCTGAAGAGAAGTTGTAGGATTCAAGTGAGAATACCATCAATAGATGCATCTCATCGAAAGCTTCGAAATGAACCCACTAATGGCCATATTTGGAGTTCGGAGCTGGGAGAAACATTCAAATTTGCAAAAATTGCTGGAAGTGGTATCGCGGCAGACACTTTCAGAGGTTAAGTGAGTAGTAGAGGTAGATTAGTCTTTTCTCATGCATACTAGTTGAACCACTTCAATCTCCATCATGTGCGCACAAGTCCTCATACACTTGGTTAGGTCAGCTCATCAGATTGATAATTAAGCGTGTGTCAATCCACCACTATATGCACTTGTGTGGCAAACGAGATTTAGTCTCTTTGGCACAAGTCCCTAAGACTTCGTGACTTAGGTACATAGTCACTTTGATTTTCTTTGTAGTTTCTTTGTTATCATAGGCCTCTCCTATGACTGCTTCACGTTTAGGCATCCTGATCATGACTCTCCTATCTTCAACTTCATACTTCTTGAAATTTTCAGGGACATCAAACAAAGATGCTTCTTCCTCTGGTGTGACTTCTCTCTTCCTCCTCTTCTTGCCTTCGTTCTTAATGGTCATTTGTGTGGTTAATCTCACCTCATTCATAATTTGTTCATGTGTCTGAGGGTGAGCTTCTACTTCATAAAAATATTCCTCTCTGATGCAAAGGGTGGGTCCATAATGATTGAATCTAGATTGGAGTCACTTGCATCCTTGAATGCATCAGTGTTAGGTTCACATTCTTCAATAATTGGATCACACCTGATTGGCTCTATTGTGAAGACTAAAATGTCATAGCCATCCTCGTCACAATGGGGTGTCCATTGCTCTTCATTGATGGCTACATCCATAGTTGCTAAGATTTCTGCCCAACCATGAGGCTCAAACTCTTCATCGAGAAATACTACAAGTGCATAGACTGGGTCTTGTATTGGTCTATGCGCTTCCTTTGCACCTACCTCTCTAACCTTTTCCCTTTTCTCTTCCTCTTCGGCCACTTTACACATCCATAAGTGAGTGTCTTCATGCATCCATGAGGATCTTGATCCTATGGAATGCACTGACTCTGTATCATCTGTGGCTCTATGGATGGGATTCCATTGAATGGGGGGCACATCTCTATGAAAGAAATCTTTGAGATTCACTTTGGTTGTGACACCCAAGTGTTGCAGATACAAAGAATTTGTCCCCCAATTCTTCACTACTTGCAATTTCTTCAAGAAGGGTCTTCCCATAATTATCTCGTTTGCCTGATTCTTGCTAAAGTCACATATAGAAAAAGTATGCTCAAATTCTACACCACAAGTGGTGAGAGTTATCCCTTCTAGTAGTCCTAAAGGCCTCTCAATGTGACCATCAACCATTTGTAACTTCATTCTTGTGGGCCTGAGTGTTGGCTTGCCCCATCGCTTCCATAGGTAAGTGGTACCAATTGCAACTCCTACACCTGAGTCCAAAATTGTCTGGTTGTGTACCCTTGATGAGTGATAGGGAGATAGGTGTTTCCTTCTTCTCCTTCGCTCATGTCCCCTATCTTGTCCAAAGATATTTGTAGCACTGATCTATGAGATCCTACCTAAGAGCAAGGTTTTGCTATGTCTGACACTTGTTTGGCTACATGTTTCGATAATTCAGGCTTAACCTTGAGTAGCTCTTCTAAAGTGAGATTGCACTGCACTTTAGTATTCTTCACTACCTCTGTGTTCCTGGGTATGATTTAGTCTTCTTTTCTTATCATGACCATGGGTGCTCTCATACAAGTAGACTTTGCTTCCCATGGGCCTATGAAATGGGGTAGTTCCTATAAGGAATTAGACTCGAAGTCGAATCTCTCTTGAGATTGGGCACTCTCTTGCTCTCCATAAATGGAAGGAAGGTCTTGCGGGAATTGATTGTGTGTGTCATCCACAAGTTCAATGGGAGGAGGAACTTCACTCTCTTTAGCCCATTTCTCTTCCTGAATCTCTCACAAGAATTCTAGTGAGTAGCAATTCATAGAAGAAGAGGTGTCTGGTTTAGGGGAGTTAGGCACATAAGCTTCTTGAGGAGGAATGCTTATTCTATCACTCACCCTCTCCTTAGCCTAGGAGATGACTCCTTTTCCAAACTTTACAATTAACCTGTCCAATCTATCTAATAGACCGTCAAAATGCGATGGTGTTCTAGTGGGGCTAGAGCAATTGAAGAGGTGACTAGCTTCAAACATGGCTTGAGCCAATTCCACCACCTTGGTGCAAAGTTTTGTTCATTCAAGCTCTAGGTCCGCTCTAGGGTAACACTTTTCATGATTTGTTACATTTGGCCCTTCCTGGATTCTGACCTGATATGCCCTAAGCATCATATCTATGTCCTCTAGAGTGGGATCGGCTAGGACTGACCCTACTCTGGGTGGTGGGTGGGTTACATGTGTTGGATTAGAAGAGGTTGGGGGATGGTAGGTGATGGGGATGGTAGTGGGGATGATGTGTGAGAGTGCATTTGAGATGTGATTTCTATTTTTTTGGCTTTCTTTGCCCATTGCCTTTTCATATGTTCACAGCTTTCTCTCCAAGGTCTTGTCCTCTTCTTATTCTGGCTCTTAGTCTCGCTAACCTTTGCATTCTTTTCCTGGCCTAAGTCTTGGTTTTTCTTAAGTTCCTGAGCTCTCGTGATGACTTGCACTGGGGCTGTAGAAGTCACACTTCCTGTGGAGTCTACCACTAGCCAAGTAACATTGATAGGGGCAGTTTTTGGCATATTGGTGGGGTTCTTGGGACATTCTTGTAACAAGTGCTCCTTCCCACAATCTGGACAAAAGCCTTGAATTGTCCCACATTGGGTTTGTGTAGGTGCAGGTAGAGGCGAATCACGAATGAGGTGATCTCCCTAACATCGAAAACATGGCCCTCTAGGAAATGTTGGTCTTATCTACCTAAGCTCAGGTCTAGAGTTGGGGTTTGCATACATGACATTCGCATATTCTGTCTCCCAACTAGATTCACTAGGTTCTTCATAATAGTATGACTCATTATGCTCAGGAGATTGCATGTAGTAAGCATGTGGGCTCTCAATATGGTTTGAGTCAAACTATGATCACTTGGGTCACTTTCTGAAAGCGATGGTGTCACTGGCACTAAAGATCTATTTAGATTTTTTTCTACAGCTCCATACTTCACTGGGATCACATTGGCAGGAGGAGGGGGTTTCTGCACTAGTACTGGTTGAGGTCTTTGCTGCCCTTGATAGGTTGGTTGATAGGGTTGTTGGGGCCTACCATATTGCTGTTGTGGGTACTAATTCTAGTATTTTCCTTGCTGTGGATATGGCTGAGGATAATTTTGTCTAATAGCTTGTTTGTTATATGGGAAATCTTGTGCAGTGTGATTGGTGTATCTCCTTTCTATGATGCAGTATTGGCTGTTAGGTTTCACTTGGGTTGAGCCCTTTTTTGCTAAATCCTCAATTGATGTGGATTGTGAGGAAGTGAGGCTAGTAGAACTATCTGAACCTTTATAGATCTTTGAGAGCTCTAATTCCTCCCCTAGATTATCGTCAATGTCTATGCACATGCATACACATTCTTCTATGGATCTAGGGTCCTTCAAGTACACATATGATCTTAGTTTGGTACTTAACAATCTCTCTAGAAATAAGGCCACTTGTTTGGATGGAGTGGGTAACTCTGGAGCAGGGCATCTCTCTAGGTATTGCATAAACCTTCTTCCTACGAGCCTCATTGTCTCTTGAGGTGTCTGCTTGAAGTTGTATATCAAGGAGGACGTGTTGTGCCTAATACCAATCTTGGAAAACTCAATGATGAATGCTTCAAGAAGTTGGTCTATATTTCAGAACTAGCCTTGGTGAAGCGGTTGAAACCAAGTCAAGGCAGTGTTTTTGAGAGTTAGGCCAAAAGCATTATATTGAGTGAAGAAGTCTTCAACTTGCTCAACTCTCAAAACTTGCCTAAACTCTACTACGTGGTCATATGGGTCTCCAGTGCCATCAAAGCAATTCTTCATGGATTTTACTAATTTGGTGGGCCTTAAGGTTCTAGCGTGTTCTCTAGGCCTTGGTAGAGGGAATTCATCTGTATTTCTTAGATTCCTTTGGTCCCTCTGTCTCTCCCAGTCCATCCTATCCGTTTAAGTCCTTGTTCTTTCTCTTCCCAGTGGGTTAGCAAAGCTCACCTTGGGTCTATCTCTACTCCTTTCTCTTTGAGTCCCATGAGCTTGAGATGTTCCAGCTCCTTGGTGACCATAAGACACAGTGGATCGAGGTTGGGGAAAAAAAAATTCATCCTTCCAAGTGTATGCGTGTCTTCCATGCTCTAAGACCACAAAGATCCTCTTCAACGCATCATCCAAGTAGGTCACTTTGCGTGGGCTATCAGGATCTTTGAATTCATAGATGGTAAGTGCTCCCACTTCGTTAGGCTTCTCCTGGCTTATACCTCCAAAAAGCCTCATCCATCTCTCGATTCACGAGCAAATCTATGCTCCTATTGTCTTGGGGAACCCACTTTTGAGTGATTATTCTCATCAGAACCAACTTGCCTCGAGGGGTTTCTGGCTCTTTCCCTAAGTTCCCTTGCTCTATGTCAGCTATTTCAAGTTCTGAGATTATGTTGCCAAATTCATCTATTCTTTGTGGTTGGCTAGTAACCACATAACTTGTTCCTTCTTCATCAATGTAGGAACCATTTTCGAACTCGACTACAAGGTGGTCTAGTCCGATGGGCTGATCTAGGTTTTTAATTTGGACGACAAGTCTTCTCATACCATCCTCATAGATACGAGCACCTAAGTGGTTGGTCTGGATATACTCCAGTTGATTCTTGTAGGGACCTTTTGGTTTTTCTAGGTATGACACTCCTGAGCTACCCACAAGTCTCTCCATGTTGTAAGACATCTCAGAGTCACTCGTTTCGGAGTCTAGAGCATAGGGGTAATCACTCAGCTGCTGGGCCCAAGATCTCGCAGTATGATTGACACTAGCCTTCGATGATCTAATACTTTGACGATCTCTCCCTACGTGTCTTCCTGATCAAAGGTTCGTATGCCCTTCCAATTAACCCAATGATCCTTGTACAATCACGTTGCTGATTCTTTAATACCAATCACTTATTCCTTTTGAGTTCCTTTGTATGTGTTTTCTTATCTTTAATTAAGCGTCATCAGGAACACTTAAGTGTGTCGTACCTAATGTTCTTTGTCCACTTAGTTTAAATTCTTTTCCCTTAAGTTGTCCCTTGACTGCAATTTAATCTATTCTTAGACTTGAGAAATTAGAGGCTCTTAGACCTTGAGTATTCCTATCATACCCCTAGTCAATCAAGACAACTACTCGCACTTAGCCTAAGCTAAGAATGGACTGAGGGGGTTGAGAGATATTCCAACCTCAAGTCGTTCTCCTTGCTGCACTTGTCTGCCCAGGAAGCACGTTCCCAAGCCTGCTCACACTAGCACTTGCTTTGATTTCTCCAAAAGCTCTCTATGATCCTATAAAAATTCCAAGTTTAGCTCAAGCTTTTACCTTTAATTGATAGACAATTTGTTACAGACACTTTTTAGAGACCCTTTTTTCCCCCCTTTTGTATTGCCAAAAAAAATTCTCTAGAGCTGCCTTGGTGTACCTACCCCTCAGAGGTTCATCTTCAAAATATCCTATTTGAAAATCAACGCACTAGAGCTTTATGACAAGCTCTAGAGCTCAAAAAATGGATTTCCTATAAAAAATTTATGTCAGTTCAGGGTTCAAGGGGTTAAAACAGAGAATCAGGACCTTTTAGGAGTTTACTGCATTTTTCTCAGGCCTTTGTAATGGTTTGGATGATTGAATATGCAAATATGCCCAAATTTTTGAAAAAAATACCCCTCTATTTTTTTGTCAAAAATGCCTATCTATCGTGATAGACGGTGTCTATCGCGATCGACACTAGCTCTCATGTGGGTCTGTTTGTCGCGGTAGACATTGTTTGTCACGATAGAAAAGGTCTATCATCTGTTCTAGTTTTGGTCTGTCGCAATAGATGATGTCTGTCGCGATAGATGGGGTCTATAGTGCGGTCGTGTTTGTCGTGATAGACGGGTGTCTCTCGCAATAGATGAGATCTATCGTTTGTCGTGGTTTTGATCTATTGCGATAGATGGTGTCTATGGTGGCACCTTGTCTGTTGCGATAGATGGGTGTCTGTTGCGATAGACTGAGTCTATCGTCTGTCGTGGGTCTCTCTGTCACAATGGACAGGTGTCTATCGTGATAGGCGAGGTCTATCATGTGTCGTGGTTTTGGTATGTCACGATAGATGGGTGTCTGTCGCTATAGACGAGGTTTATTGTCTATCATGTGTTAAGTGTTAAAATGTTAAACCGCCTCATTCTAACTATCAGAAGGGCGTTTAACCGACTCTAGGGGGGTTCTTGGGAGTGGTAGGGGTCTGTTAGACAGAGGCCCTGTACTTAGTGCCCTGTCCGGTCTGCCAGCGGTTTGCATTATAATTGTTATTTCTCTGTCCTCTGTAATTTCGATATCCTTGTTGTTGATTGTTCCTCAATTGCAGAGGCACATAATGATTGGATGGTTGTCCTGGTTCCTGTATAATAGCATTGACAGTTGTAGTTCCCTGTACTTTGGTGTTGTATGCGCAGTTTTCGGTGGTGTGTCCGGCAGTGTTGTAGATAGCACAAAATAACTGATTAAGTGCACAAGTGGCACTAGTATGGCCTGAGTTCTTGCATGCGATGCAGTATACTTGTCTGGTCATATCTTCGGTGACATTTCTGTTTGTTTTTAACCACTCCAGATCTTCTGTAAATCCTCCAACCTTGTTTTCCAGCTGCAGAGCCATTGCGATCACTGCATCTAGTGTCATTGCTCCTACACAGCGTATGATCATAATCTGTTTAAGTTGTGGAGTCAAGCCATTGATGAACCACTGAGTGATAACGTCATCCGGTAGGTTGGCATGTGCTAGTGGTAACTGCCTCAAGTGAGTCCTGAATAGAGTAGCGTATTCCTATACTGTTTGATTTACCTTCTGTCTGTTGTTTTGCAGATAGTCAAAAATTTTGGCTGGATTCTTCTTTAGTCTGAATCGCTGCAAAAAGGCATCTCATACTGCTTCATAGGTGCCGAAGTGATTAATATCATATTCTGTAAGCCATCTAGCTGCTTCGTTGACCAATGTAGATTGGAAGACAATAGCTTTATACGCCTGATCCAGTGGATGGTTGAGAACTGCGTAGCTTATCTCGAAGGTGCGTACGTGAGCATCTGGATCATCTCCTGGGAATCCACCAAATTTAGTGTACGTCACTCCTGTTGGAGGCGGCCTGGGTGGACATAACTGTTGTTGCTGCTGCTGTTGTTGTTGTTGCCCGTTCATGGTGAGTATATTGTGGCTATCTTCTGTATCTCAGAGATGAATATCTGAACTATCAGAATCTTTATCGTCGGACGGTGCACTTTTCGGTGCGATGATTTTGCTCAGTATGCTTCGAATCTGTGTTTCGAACAACTTTCCTTCCTTCTTGATGTCCAGTGTAGGGGAACTTACTCCAAAAAGTGGTGGCTGGGCTAAAGATTCACCAAAAAATGGTAAACCGTCCCCGAAAAACTGTGATTCTGTTACGGAAATGTGTCGAAATTATGCCCGAATAAGGTGTTTTTTCACCCTCGCCAATTTCTTTGGCTAATGTGTTTCTAATCGTAAACAAATTCGAATCTTTATCCAAGATTGTTAAACTAACTTCAAACTGCGTCCTGGTAGATTATGGAGTTACTATATCTCCGACAAACTGTACCGAAATAGTACCCGAATGTACCAGAGGCGTAACACGTTCCACCGGAATATGACCGGAATCAGTCCTAACGTTCTTGTCTTTCTTGACAACTGGGTCACATCTAGTTGTACTTCTACCTCCCAGAGTTTTCTTTAGTACATTAAGTACTCCAGACTGATGGTTCTTGGGATACGTTTCACCGGATCGAGTAACCGGCATGTATCATCTTTTGTATTAATCGCGTAGGATTACTATCGATAAAATTTTATAAACAAGTTTGCAACAATCTGGTTCTGTTGCTACTTCCGACAAACGAATGGTAATCTTGATGTTCGATTCTGACAGACGAGTGACGATCTTGATGCCACTTTCCACAGATAGCACTTTCGTCAGGTAACTGGCAATCTTGATGCCACCTTCCCACAGACGGCGCCAAGTGTTAAGTGTTAAATTGTTAAACCGCCTCGTTCTAACTATCAGAAGGGCGTTTAACCGACTGTAGGGGGGTTCTTGGGAGTGGTAGGGGTCTGTTAGACAGAGGCCTTGTACTTAGTTCCCAAAATAACTGATATCTACTGTCCTTAAACAGTGTCGACACAGTCTTAGCTCAGTTACCAGTAGCAACTAGACTATACCAAACTTATCGGTACCTTGGTTTCGAATTACTTCGAGCTAACATCCTATTATAACAGTACAGTAACCCATCCTTCATCAAGATAATGCTCACAGTCAAGCAACCGCATCACAGACGGTATCTACGGGTTCAACTTACAGTATGAAGACTATCACACACTGGAATTACCCTTAACCCTAGGTAATTTCTCACCGTACCAGTGCAGATCGAGATCAGCACTACTTCTGCACAACGCTCTAGAGAAGATTTCTACAGTCACACAGACTTAGCAGTTCAACAAGGAGACAGACACTATGTCGTACAAATTAACAGACAATTCGTCATAACGATCCACAGTAACTCTTCCAGACAACGATTCAACGTCTTACTAAATGGATTAAATTCACCGGGTAACCGAGATTGACAGGTAACAACACAGAACACCACAGAGTACGCAAAACTCAGACAAGACACAATACCGCAACACTTAAGATTCACTGCGTAAACTCAATCAAGAAAGAATAACACAGCTACACACGACGACCCAGAGTACTCAGAAACTAAACAACACACACTGCTGCAACATTCAAACAGACAACCAGACGAACAGTCTGGTGATAACACGAGAATTAGACCAAAAATTCCCTGCGCTCTCCACGCCCCGGAGCACTTCTTTTCATTGCTTTATAAAGATTTACAAATATGTGCGTAACTACTTTTCGCGCGTGTCTTACAAAGATTTCCGTTACACCTGTCCCACTCCTACGGCCGACTAACACATGGTTTTGGTCTGTCACGATAGACGATGTCTGTCACGATAGACGCTATTTATCGCGGGGCTCTACTGTTGCGATAGACGGGTGTCTATCGTGATAGATGGTCTCTATAATGGGGTGCTGTCTGTCACGATATACGTTGTCTGTCGTGATAGAGGGGTGTCTGTCGCGATAGACTGAAAAAACGTAATTTTTTATGAAACCTCTAGTGATTTGCAGTGCTCTAATGGTGTAGGTTATCGTGCCAAGCATGCATTCAAAAAATACTAAGTTTCTCTATTTGTTGTGATAGACAGAGGTCGTCATCTCGAGATCTGTGCAGAGTTCTATGGTACCTGCACAAGCTGCTGGAGATGGTGGTACAGCTAGAACCTACAGCAAAAGATCAAATAACACACAAAAACAGATAGCACACAACCTCTCTCTCGCTCTCTCTCACAAGTGAAATGAAGGAAATGAGGTGGGGAGGGGAATATGACCAGAAAAGTAAAATTTTTGTGAAGATGAAGATGGAGGTGGGAGATGGTGAGGATGATTATGGTGATGATGGTGATGCAAAAACAAGAAAAAATGAAGAAAAATAGGGGAAAGAAAAGATATTACCTATGACTCTAATGTCTCAACTCTACGTCTTACCATCACACGCTCGTCCTGGAAGCTCTCTCCCTGATGAGGGCGCCAAATTTGGTGTCACTCTAGCACAATGGAAAGTACCAACGTGAGGAGATCCACCTCATAATTATCAATCCGTGGAGATGTGAGGACTAGTATGAAGACTATGAGCAAGTGAAGGCACAAGTGCGTGAGTGAGAAGCACACAAATATGCACACACATACACACACACGTGCACACAAGGCAAGAACAAAGAGAGGAACAATGGAGTTCTTTGCATTAGTCAAAAAGTCTCTTACGTAAGCTCAAATCACTAACAATCTTTGCCAAAAATGAGCTTTCTAGCTCTTTCTATAGTTTTTGACTAGCTTTGGCCTGGTCAGACCTAATGTCCGGCCTAGTTAAAAATTAGGTTCTAGAGCCTATTTGAGGGCTCAAACGGAGTCTAAAAATTATGAAAATTGGTATGCAGCTAATTCTAATGCTCCTCAAGCTCGAGGACTCTTCGGCTTGAACAAAATGGAGTCTATTCTACCAAAAACGGGATTTACAATGTGTGTGTAGTGATGGAAATCACTTGAGTTGGAAATAGTTTATGGAAAATAAATGATTGGGCCTTGTTGTCGTATTGTGCATGACTGCTCCGTTGTGCCTATATGCTCTTCTTATGACTTGTATGCCAACACTTCCTCTACTATAGCCTCTACCTCTTTGATTCCTGGAATTCCTAAAACAGTTTTCAGATGTATGATTAGTTAATCCACAAATAGAGCATGAATAAGAGACTTGGGATCTCCCCCTGCCTTGTCTTCCTCCTCTGCCTCTACCTCTACCATGTCTTCCTCTACCTGCATAGTTAGCTTGATGTGTACCTGCTTCATCATCCACTTTCTTTCCTCTTCCTCTGTTTTCTTTTGACTTGCTTTTATCAGTATACAAGGCTGGAGATTGATTACCTCTGGAGCTTTCTCCATTCTTGATAAGCTTGGCCTCTTGAGTAAGTAGTTGTCCTATGAGTGTGTTGAAATCTGTTACATGCATCTCCATGTATAGATCCATAACTGTGGTGAATGCTTCCCACTTGTCATCTCCCTTCAAGCCATTCATGACATGCCTTACAATTTGTTCTTCATCTATTACTTCTCCAATGCTTCCCAACTGATCTGCTATGTCCTTGAGCTTTGTGAAAAAATCATTCACATTTTGTTTGGGAGCTTTCTTGAGAGTTGTGAAGTCTAGCGATAGTTGATTCTTCCTGGCCTTTGTACTTGAAGAGAAGAAGGCTTCAAGTGCATTCCACACTTCCTGAGATGTTTTACAACTTCTAATGTCAGGCAACAAAAAATCTGAGATAGAGTTGAGGAGATTAGACTTGTAAGTGCATCCTTGGAGCACCATGTGCTTAATCTTTCTTGCATAACTTCATCTCCAACTATATAATCATATAAATTCCTTCCTTGAAGATAATCTTCCATCCTTAATGACCAGGCTGAGTAGCTACCTCTATCCAATTTGTCAATTGATGAAGGAAATCCATATGCCATGTTGTCCAACCTTGCTCTAATACCATTGTGAAGAGATGGATTTGTAGTTGATGAAGATGAAGTGGTGCTGCAAAATTGCATTACACTAGCCACAGGGACTCTAGACGTATGTGGTGGGCACTTTTAGCTTGCCAAAGGATGTATTAGACACCCTATATACCTTGGAAGATCACTCTCGAAAAGTTGAATCAATACAGATAAGTTGGAGTAGATTCAAGAGCCAAAAACTTGTTATTTATGTTCATACACCTGTCCAAAGTTTTGAACAATTCTCTAACCAAAGCAGCAATTAACTTAATTACTTTTGGGGAAATCTTACTAGCTTAGTAAGCTAGCAATAAAGAGTTATTTCAACCAAAAAGTTGGACAACACAAGGAAAAAAGAACTTTAGCAAGTGATAGGATGACCCTGATTTTCCTGAGCTGCAATAGTACACAGACCCACGCATACTAAAATAGAGATATCTCAGGATTAAAGAATCCAATGCTCATGAGGATTTGCAAGCATATACTAGACAGTATAAGGATTCGAACAAGTTTTAAGTCATGGAAAATAGTGAAGTAAACACTGAGAAATAGCTCTGACAAAATGACTATTATGAGAGAGTGCTCATAGAGAAGAAGAAAATGAGGTTACACAGCTGACTTCAAATGATCATAAATGAAGATTGAAACATTCAAATACAATTAAAATTGACGAGCATATAGTAGACTTAAGAAAGCTAACTTCACCAAGTAGAACCACTAAAATGATGTGCCAAGCTCAGAGAAATCATCTCTGCAATCTGACTAAGAAAACTGAGAGACATGGTAGTGAATAGTACACTTCACAAGAACATGAAAATATGAACTCAAATGATCATGAAAAAGAAAGTATATTGATTGTGCAATTCAATAGAATTATTTATACACATGTGTGCCTTGAAACCACACCTTGATATGGCATAAAGCTCAGCTCTTGGAGGTCTTCACATAATGACGACTAAAACTTCCATGTATTTATAGTTTATCTTGGGAGCCTAACTTCCTAGAATCACTATTCAATCTATTAGTGATTGATTTGATTCTCCAACTACCTTCAATCACTAATTTGTGGCTTCTCTTTCCTCTTTTGATCAAGTGGACTTAGCTACTTTAGATTCTTTCACTTTTACATCAAGTAAAGGCTTAAAAATTACAAGAGGGAGTTCGCAAGTGAACTCTTCAATTTTCACACATAGTCTTCACCTTAAAGGTTCTTCTATGAGCTTGTGAGACTCAAGCCAATACTTGGGCTTTTCATAGACTTGCTCCATCAGCTCCCCCTCAAGCCAAGTATGCTTGAGGTCTTCAATCCTCCAAGATTACCTACAAACCTATCATAGCCTTGAATTTGCAAAGCTTTGTACCATCCATGGCTTTGGTTAGAATATCTGCACATTGTTGATGAGTGGACACATGATATTTGAATCTCCTACATAGTGATAATGAACTTCAATATGTTTCTTCCTTGCATGAAAAATTGGATTAGGAGCTAAGTGAATAGAACTCATATTGTCACCAAAAATAGTTGGAGTCCCAAATTCCAATCCAACATCTGTGAATAGTGTCTTCATCCACATAGCTTCTTGAGTAGGTGTGGCAAGACCTCTGTGTTCAACTTCAGTGAAGAGAGAGCCACTGTGGGTTGCTTCTTGGATGACCATGAAACAAGTTTTGAACGTGGAAAAGTAAGATAACCTGAGGTGCTCCTTGTGTCTTCGTTGGAGCCAGCCCAATCTGCATCAGAGAACAATTTCAAACTTAAATCAGATACATAAGGGTAATATAACCCCTCCTTCATGGTCCCTTTGAGATATCTAAGTATCCTCTTGGTAGCCTCCATGTGAGGTTTCCTGGGTTTGTGCATAAATTGACTTAGCACACTCACACTATAACATATATGAACCCTTGTCAATGTGGCACAGTTCAAACTACCCACAAAGCTTTGATAACCTATCACATCGTCTATGAGTTCACCTTCATGTGAGCTCAATTTATGATTAACCTCCATTCGAGTACCTACAATCCTACAATCTTGCATCTTGAGTTTTGCCAACATGTCTTTAAGGTACTTTCTTGGAGTAAGAAACAAACCATGATCTTTGTAGACAACTTCCAATCCTAGGAAGTAGGTAAGTGAACCCAAATCACTTATCTTGAATTCTTCTCTCATCTGTTCTTTGATTCTCTTCATGCCATCTATATCATTTCCTGTAAGTATAATATCATCTACATACACACACAAATAGATGACTTCAGAATTACTCCTCTTCATGAATAGTGATGGATCTACCTTGCTAGGTTCAAATCCTTTGTCCTGCAAGAATGAGACAAGTGTGTGATTCCAAGCCCTTGGGGCTTGTTTGAGTCCATATAAAGCTTTATTAAGTTTACACACATAATCAGGATATGTGTGATTTCTTTCACTTTTACATCAAGTAAAGGCTTAAAAATTACAAAAGGGAGCTCACAAGTTAACTCTTTAATTTTCATACATAGTCTTCACCTTAAAGCTTCTCCTATGAGCTTGTGAGACTCAAGCCAATACTAAGGCTTGTCATAGACTTGCTCCAACAGCTCCCCCTCATCCAAGTATGCTTGAGGTCTTCAATCCTCCACATTTACCTGCAAACCTATCATAGCCTTGAATTTGCAAAGCTTTGTACCATCCAATGCTTTGGTTAGAATATGTGCACATTGTTGATGAGTGGATATATATAATATTTGAATCTCCTTTCTCACAGTCTTCTCTCTTACATAGTGATAATGAACTTCAATATGTTTAGTCCTCGCATGAAAAATTGGATTAGGAGCTAAGTGAATAGGACTCATATTGTCACCAAAAATAGTTGGAGTCGCAAATTCCAATCCAAGATCTGTGAATAGTGTCTTCATGCACATAGCTTCTTGAGTAGCTATGGCAAGACCTCTGTACTCAGCTTCAGTAGAAGAGAGAGCAACTATGGGTTGCTTCTTGGATGATGATGAAACAAGTTTTGAACGTACAAAGGTAAGATAACTTGAGGTGCTCCTTCTGTCTTCCTTAGATCCAGCCCAATCTACATCATAGAAAAATTTCAAGCTTAAATCAGATACATAAGGGTAATATAACCCCTCATTCATAGTCCCTTTGATATATCTAAGTATCCTCTTGGCAGCCTCCATGTGAGGTTTCTTGGGTGTGTGCATAAATTGACTTATCACACTCACACTATAACATATATCAACCCTTGTCAATGTGGCATAGTTCAAACTACACACAAGGCTTTGATAACTTGTCACATCTTCTATGAGTTGACCTTCATGTGAGCTCAATTTATGATTAACCTCCATTGGAGTACCTTCAACCATGCAATCTTGCATCTTGAATTTTGCCAAGATGTCTTTAATGTACTTTCTTTGAGTAAGAAACAAACCATGATCTTTGTAGACAACTTCCAATCCTAGGAAGTAGGTAAGTGAACCCAAATCACTTATCTTGAATTCTTCTCTCATCTGTTCTTTGATTCTCTTCATGCCATTTGTATCATTTCCTATAAGTATAATATCATCTACATACACACAAATAGATGACTTCAAAATTACTCCTCTTCATGAATAGCGATGGATCTGCCTTGCTAGGTTGAAATCCTTTGTCTTGCAAGAATGAGACAAGCCTGTGATTCCAAGCCCTTGGGGCTTGTTTGAGTCCATACAAAGCTTTATTAAGTTTACACACATTATCAAGATATATGTGATTCTCAAAATGAGGTGGTTGTGCCATATATACCTCTTTTGTTATCTTCCAATTCTTGGAAGAGGAAATACTAAGCAAAATCCTAATAGTAGGCATCTTTGCCATAGGAGAGAAGGTCTCCTCATATCCAATTCCCTGAGTTTGTGCAAAGCCTTTTGCCACAAGCCTTGCCTTATACCTGTTAATGGAGCTATCTGAGTTCTTCTTCAATTTGTAG
Organism: Ceratopteris richardii; assembly: GCA_020310875.1. Taxonomy (NCBI): domain Eukaryota; kingdom Viridiplantae; phylum Streptophyta; class Polypodiopsida; order Polypodiales; family Pteridaceae; genus Ceratopteris; species Ceratopteris richardii. The sequence goes on along the minus strand of MU260129.1, from coordinate 301,450 downwards.
ATCCACCTTGAGCCTATCACTTTCATTGATGGAGACTTGGGAACCAATTCCCAAGTGTTATGCCCCTCAAGAGCTTCAATTTCTTCTTCCATTGCATGTCTCCATTCTGATTTCTTCTTTGCTTCCTCAAATGTTGAAGGTTCCTCTTGATTTATGTCCTGTGCTAGATAGATTGAATGTTTAGTGACTAGAGAAGTATCAAACCCGTACCTTTCTGGATTTCTTTTCTCCCTCATGGGCCTTCTTAGGCCATGATGTGATGATTCTACCTATTGTCCAAGTTCTTGCATTTTTGCTTTACCTTTAGACTTCCACATTTTGATTTTTTGATACTGAGTTGCTTCATCATCTTCTGACGTATCGTGCTCTTCAACTTTAGAAGAATTATCCTTAACAAGCTTTGGAAAATCTTCTTCAAGATCATAAGGTAGGTTGACCTCTCTACATGAATCTTCATACCAATAACTATTATCATCAAATACTACATCTCTACTCAGCAAGAATCCTTTGGTTGTTGGCTTGTATAATCTATAGCCCTTTTGATTGTTGTCATATCCAATGAATACACACCTTTCTGCTTTGGGATCCATCTTGCCTCTAACCTGTGAAGGAACATGAGCAAAACCAACACATCCAAAAATCTTACAATGATCCAAACTTGGTCTTCTTCCATTCCAAGCCTCATATGGTGTCATGCCATCAAGTGCTTTTGAAGGTAACCTATTAATCAAATAAGTGGCTGTGGATATAGCCTTAGCCCATAAGTAATTAGGTAAATGCTTTTCATTTAGCATACACCTTGCTGCTTCAAGAATTGTCCTATTCCTTCTTTCTGCCACTCCATTTTGCTCAGGAGTGTACCTTGTAGTGATATTTCTTTTGATTCCTCTTTCTTGAAGAAAGGAGTCAAATTCATGGGAGAAGTACTCTCCCCCTCCATCTGACCTTAACCTTTTTAATGCTTTACCTGTTTGATTCTCCACAAGAGACAAATATCTTTTGAAGCATGAAAAGAGTTCATCTTTGTGTTTCATAAAGTATAATATAGTCCACCTACTACAATCATTAATGAAGGAGACATAATACCTTGATCGAGATATTGAAGCATCCTTGCTAGGTCCCCATACATTTATATGAACCAACTCCAAGAGATCTCCATGCATATATCCTTTCTTCATGAATGGTAACCTGTGAAACTTTCCAAATTGACATGCACTTCACTTATAAATCATGTCTTGTTTTGACAAGTCAGGGAGTCCAAGTACACTTTGGTCCTTGCAAATTTTCTTTAATGATCTTTCACCAATATGTGCTAACCTTTTGTGCCATACTTCCAATTCTGTGAGTGTTTGACTACCATAGTTAAAGAGAGCAATGTTCCTAGTGTCTTGTAATTCAAATGTGAACAATCTACTTGTCTTTTAAACTTTTGCAATTCTCCTGAATCCTTGACTTCGATCTTCAACAAATGCTCCTGCTTTTGTGAACCTAACTTGCAACCCTTTCTCTACTATCTACCCAACACTTATCAAATTCTTTGTAATGGTAGGGACATAGAGTACTTTATTGAGTAAGTTGATGTTTCCATCAGGTGCTTTGACATTTCCTATTTTCTCCACAAAGTGTCTTGTATCATCTCCTGTTTGTACCTCATGCTTGTTCTTTGGATCTTCTAAATCTAATAGGAGGGCCACATTTCCTGCCACATGATTTGAACAACCTGAATCTATGTAGAAAACATGCTCATCAGATTTACCTTGTGGCATGGCCATATTCATGATTAGCAATGATCTTTGTTGATTTGAGTCTTCTCTGTAGTTATTGAAGTCTCTTCTTCCCTTATTGCCTCCTTGATAGTTAGAATAGTTGTAATTGTTGTGGTTGCCATGGTAATTGTTAAAATTTCCTCTTGAGTAGCCATAGCTTCCTCTATTGTAGCCTTTGCCTCTTTGATTCCTAGAATTCCTAAAACAATTTTTAGTTGTATGATTAGTTAATCCACAAATAGAGCATGAATAAGAGTCTTGGGATCTTCCCCTACCTTGTCTTCCTCCTTTGCCACTACCTCTACCATGTCTTCCTCCTTGTCATTTTCCTTCAAGCCATTGATGACCTTCCTTACAATTTGTTCTTCATCTATTACCTCTGCTATGCTTCCCAACTGATCTGCTATGTCCTTGAGCTTTGTGAAAAAATTAGTCATATTTTGTTTGGGAGCTTTCTTGAGAGTTGTGAAGTCTAGCCATAGTTGATTCTTCCTAGCCTTTGTACTTGAAGAGAAGATGGCTTCAAGTGCATTCCACACTTCTTGAGATGTTTTACAACTTCTATTCTGAGGCAACAAAAAATTTGAGATAGAGTTGAGCAGATAAGATCTTACTAGTGCATCCTTGGAGCACCATGTGCTCAATCTTTCTTGCTCTTCTTGTGTTGGTTGACTTTTGTTCCTGAAACTTGGAATAACTTCATCTCGAGCTATATAACCATATAAATTCCTTCAAACGAGAAAACGCTTGAAATACAAAAAATATGAAGTAGATATCTATGTGTAGACTACTTTTTTGATATGGATCTCACTTCCTAATTCTCAAGTGCACCTTCAACTCTCTCGATTTTCTTTGGGAAAATAGGAAAATCTTGCAAAAAAGATCCTAAACTAAAGAAATATAGAGTATAAAGTAGATCTCTAGATCAATACCTTCTTATACTTGTAGATGTTGGAGACAAATAAAACTTGATTAGATTTACAGATTCATACCCCCATAACTACACATTTATTAAAAAAATTTCAAGCGTTTACGTGATAAAAAAGAAAATGGAGCTCCCTAAAGTGGAGAGAAACCAAAATTAGATTTTTTTCAAAGAGAAGAGTGAGAAAATTTTGAAGGTGTGTTTCTCAATCCAAAAGTAATCTGAAAGGAATAGAGGTATGAAGATTATTTAGAGGATTTACTACAAAAGATGGAAAGTAACTTTTAAAAGTAATTTTAAACGCATGTAACTTTCAAAAGTATGAACATATAGAAATTGAAATAAAAATTGCCATGGGGAATTGTAATGAGTTAAATGTAGGGAATCTCCTTTATGTTTACCATTTTAGCGAATTTCTACACTAGATTGCAAACCCAACAATTTTTATGATGTGTTGAAAGCTATTGAAGCAAATATTAATAAGGTTTTCAATCTTTTGGCAAAAAAAGTGGCCCTTGATGACCCCAAAATTTTCCTAATGGATTATAAGCTGATCAACAAATGGGAAACTATATGGCTTCATACAACCAAAACTCGTTTGGTTATTGGTTAATTAATAGAGAAAGATTATGAGACAATAAACTTTTTTGCCACAAAAACCAAAATCAATTGTAGACGTCTTGAATCATTGCTTAACTCTACTTTCATCAAGGTTTGGGACCAAGGCCATAAATCCAACTATAACTAGTATTCCAAAAAATGACTAAAAGAGCATTCATTTGGTAACCAAAAGCATTTTCAAGTATGTAAGGTGCACGAAAACGCCTTCCTACCACCATCCAAGAATACTTAAAATATTGAATTCCTTCATCAAAACACTGAATTGACCCCTTTTTAAAGAACGGATTATCATTCAATAGACTAAACATATTTTACAAAAAATAGAAAGGTGGCACTATATTTGGGGGTAAGTTTCTTTTCACTAGTTTGCATCTACCCCTTAAGAGTGCCAATCAAAAGGGCTTCAAAGGTTTCATGTTCTTGAAGCAATCATAGCAAGATACCTATCAATGATATTCATACACTACTTCCTTTAGATAATTATGTATATTTATACTAATGTATGTTCATGTCTATATGTATGAACATATGTATGCATGTATGTAAGTATGTTTATATAACTATATATGCATTTGAATACATGTATGTCATTATGTAGATATGAATGCAAGTCCTACAAATTTCCAATTACCTAGTAGAATATATGAACGGTAAGTATCAATAAGATACAAGTTTTTACGAAGCTTGGAAAAAGGTTCTTGGTCAAGGTACAAACTTATCATCTGAAGATAAGTTTAAACTTTACATAATTGAAGATGATAATCTATTATATAAATGATTTTTTTGTGTAATTTTTTATTGAGAGGTAATAAGGAATTTTGGTTTTAACGTCATGATGCATGTAGTGTCCCAAATCTAAGAACCAACAAAACTTATAATTTGGCCAAAATACAGTTTTATTATCCAAGTATTCATAAAGGTGTACAAAAGTATTCAATTAAATGTACAAAATATTAAGTAAATAAAGAAAAGAAGTTCAAGATAGGAGGACATGTTATAGTTTAGTTTATAGTCAATCGTTTGACCAAAATGGCTCCTTTCATTCTTGCTTGAAGTAGATTTAAAGCTCTAGAATTATCTAAGCTGTTTGTTAAACATCCCTACCAACTCTATGATCTACCACAAGAAAAGATAGAGATAGAAAATTCACTAGTAATCTCTAAAGTTGTTTTTATTAGGTTAGAAACAAAGATAAATATGAGCACAATCAAACATCCACAAACAGATGTGAAACCAAGAATGGTCAACCCATTACTTCAAGATACATTATGAGCTTACATATCTTCAAGTCAAACTGACTGGAAATTCTATCTATATTTTGTTGAGTTTTCTTAAAACAGTGCTAAGCATTCAACAACTAAATATAGTCCCTTCATGTTAATGTATGGGTTCTAGCCAAAACCTCCATATGCATTTGGATTGCAACATGAGAAACTCCAAGCAATTAAAGTTTTCTTGGAAGATATGAACTTAAAGGTGAAAGTAGCTAAAGAAAACTTGAGGAAAGCCCTCGATAGATCTAAAGTATATAATGACCCTAAGAGAGGAGATAGTTTCCTTAAGTTTCAAGAACACTTTTATTTAAAAGATCTCCTAAGATCCAAAACTTTGAAAGTGGGAGCCTATCCTAAACTATCTTCAAGGTATTGTCACCCTTTTGAGATTCATAGAAAAGTTGAGACTTTGTCTTATGAGTTAAAGCTTCGAGAAGATTGTCTACTTCATCGAGTATTTCATGTTAGTAGATTGGCTGATGGTACCTATATATTTGAGAATAGCTCCTTGTTGCAACGCATGTGATTGCAACATCAGCTATTAATCTACCATAAGCTTGACCTTTATGTCTTGTATTCACTCGTCTAAACCATGGCTAACATGCTTCCATTCTCATTCAAAGTAGAAGCATGGTTATTTTGCCCTTTGCATGATGAGTTCCTCTTGTCTCTCTAATAGAAATCCCTTGGATAGTGGCCATACTTGCCAAATATGTAGCATCATATGAGTTTTTGTTGTCTCCTACTTGATTGTACCTACCTCCTCTGCCTCTCTACTTGTCTCTTCTTTTTTATGAAAAAAGCATCATCCATTGATCTTGGTGAAAGTTTCCATTTGATCGTAATCCTTGCCTTGCTCTACCTCTTCCTTGATTTCTTCCTCTAACCCTTGCTTTACTTCCATATAATGCTTGGGCTTTATTCCCATTTGCCTTTTATACTTCAATGTTCATCTCTTCAACACCCATTGAATAGCAAGGGACCTTTTAGCTGATTTAGGTCCTAAACGGATAACACACATGGCATCACGTGAATTCTAAGTACATGAGGTGTTTGTATTAGGGCCTTAATTGATGAAAATTTGCCTATGAAGGGCCATTTTTCTTGTAAAAAAAGGTGGTTTTTGAAACTTTTTCGCAAAGCTGGGACTATTAATTTTCTTGTCACATTTATTTAGACTTATATGTATATTTTATGTGTATGCCTTCCATATAAATATCAAAATCCTGATATGAAAGGTAGTTTTTTGCATGGTCCATTCATTGTAGAAAAGGGAACACTTGCCACATGGAACACTTAAGGCATGGATAAGTCTCACTATCAATCAGGAAAAAGCTTCATCAAATGTACAAGAGGAGGAGGAGTTACAAAAATACTCAAGGAGCTTTTTAATCGGTTCTTCAGAAGAAAAATACAAAGGAGTACATACCAAATATTATGAACAAAGAAACTATATACGTCATGTCATTAAAATGTCACTGAAAGGAGAAAATTCCTTTTAGTAGAGATGGATAAAATACAAAAAGAATGACATTTTATTGCAATGTGATGCTACAAGGTCAGAGATCTCAACAAATACATATTTGGAATATCTTATAGTATTCTTTAGCCAAATTACACATATGGATGTATTTATAGTTCTTGAGATAATGAAACCGATGAAATGAAAGGACATTACTCTTATTTTAGTCTTTTGATTAATCTTGAATCTAGAAAATCTCCCATGTATGTGAGGTATTCTTCCCTTCGCTAGCTAGCAATGTTTTCTACATTTGAGACTTTTTCTAGTGCATAGCTAGAATGGCATAGAAAGTTACTAGCTCTAGAAGCATTTGACCTTGGGGCATAGCCAAATATCGTGAATATTATTGTTCCCTCTAGAAGTAACACCCTATATGCATCAAATGGCAATGAGGAATATCCCATAAATTTAGATAGTGACTTTAGAGAGAATAGTGCAAAGTTAGGGTCCTCACTATAAAACTTATGTAAAGCATAAAATAAATCTAGATTCAGCTTTGAAAGATAATCCACGCTTGATTTTCCTTTGTTCTGTAAAGCTTTCATTGTGCCCTTCCCTCTCCTTAGAAATTTATCTTCATTCAATATAGATAGCTACAAAAACCATGACAAAGAAATATCATTATGTATTGTGGAAAATGAATCATGATGCAAAAATTATAAAATATTAAAAAATAAAAAATGACATGAGTCAGGGGACACGAACAATTCAAGAAATAAGGCATATTTGAAGTTCTTGGATGAACCTTATCGCTTGAATCAATCACTCCTCAAAATCTCCAAAAAACTATACATATTTAGCCTAATTATATAACAATAACCTATGAATGATTAGGGATGATTGAGTTATACTATATGGAAAGAGTGAAAAAATGCAAGTCCTAAAATGAATATAGTGTTGGGAAAAATGGATGGATACCTCAAGAAATGAGTTGGTACTATTGATCCCTGCATTGTACCAACCCTATTTTAATTCATAGTTGATTTGTAGGCCTTTTTAACTTCCAATTTTGGTCTTCATACCTACTAGAAGTTTTGCTCAGTAATCATAGTACGGTAGTAATTAGAACCATTCCTTCTGAGGAGATCTAGTTAGCTTAGAGCGCTAATGATTCCAAGTGGACTCACTTAAAATGATAGACTATACTTAAAGCAATGACTTTAGCAAGTAGAAGCTTACCCCCGACTTTTTAGGAACTCTGCAGAGAATGACTAGTGGCCACTTCGAGCCAATTTTCTCCCAATTCACTAAATAAAACTTCTTCAGAATTTGATGGCTTGTAACAGACGTTGAGCTTGTTCCGATGAGCTATAGAAACTTGAAAATGATGGAGGTATCACTGAGATATGAGCAAGACAAGTAAACTATTTTGAGTGACAATGGTGGAGATGAAGATAGATGTAATCAAACAATGTAATATATTATGTAACAATGTTATACATGATCATTGGCATGAATATGATGCCCAATGATAGTGAGTAGGCCATTGTTTAAGCCTCTCACATACATCAAGTGATCAACAATAAGCTTAGTAAATGGGGCTCTCTTGGCCACGTGATTTTAAGCTACTTTTATAGTGACTTTTTTCTAATTTGAATTTTGAAATTCAAATGAACTTCCACCTAAACGTTCTTCCTCTAAATAAGGAGATATTCCGTCAAGGAAACTCGTATTATAAAGTTCTCCTAACTCCATGAGTTTAGTGGCATTTACAAGATTCTTCTAAGTCAATTTGCTTTTACAAAAGTTAATGGTAAAAACCATAAGCAATAGTTCATGTGGATCTTCAAGGAGTTGCACATAATACTTCCAATGCCTAGCCAAGTGTGAAGGCTTGGCATCTACACCAACAGCTCCCCCTCAAGCCAAACATGTTGGCTTGGTCTTCTTCATTAATCCTCTTGAATATCTTGCAATCCAATCATGACTTTAAACCTGCAAATTTTAGTACCATCAAGTGCTTTGGTCAATAAATTTGCACATTGCATATTAGTAGATACATATGCCAACTGAATCTCCTTGCTCAATAGCTTCTCTCTCACATAATGGTAGTGAACTTCTATATGCTTGGTCCTAGCATGATAGATAGGATTTGCTGCAAGATGTAAAGAACTTGTATTGTCACCAAAGATCATAGGTGAGTTAGAATATAGTCCCAAATCTGCATATAGCAATTTGATCCATATGGCTTCTTGTGTAGCATTAGCTAATCCCCTCTATTCAGCCTCTGTTGAGGATAAAGCAATATTAGGTTGCTTCTTGGAAGACCATGAAATGGGCTTATCACCTGCAAAAGAGAGATAACCTAAGGTACTCCTCCTATCATCCTTACAACCTGCCCAATCTGCATCTGAGTATAATTGATATCCAAATCTGAAGTATATGGAAAGTATAACCCTTGATTTTGAGTACGCTTGAGATGCTTCAAAATCCTCTTGCTACCAAGTGAGGTGTTCTAGGTTTGTGCATAAATTTACTTAAGACACTTACTCCATAAGCAATATCAATCCTTGTCAATGTAGCATAGTTTAGGATTCCTACTATGCTTTGATACCTTGGAATATTTTCAAGCACATCACCTTCATGAGCACTTAATTTTTGGTTTATCTCCATAGGAGTGCTTGCTATCTTGGCATTCTCTAATTGAAACTTCTTGAACATGTCCTACACATACTTTCTTTGAGTAATATAAATTCTAGAATTTGTATAGACTAATTCAAGTCCAAGAAAATACTTTAGTGATCCTAGGTCACTGATTTTGAATTCCTGCATCATTAGGTGCTTGATCTGTTTGATGCCATTGGCGTCACTACCTATGGGTATGATATCATCAACGTACACACATAGGTATATCATCTCTGAACTACTTCTCTTGACAATCAGAGAAGTATCTGCTTTGCTCATGATGAATCCTTGATCTTGAAGGTATGTAGTCAACCTATGGTTCCATACCCTAGGTGCCTACTTCAATCCATAAAGTGATTTGTTAAGTTTACACACATAATTGACTTCTCTTAGGTCCCCATAGCCAGAAGGTTGAGCCATGTAAACCTCTCTTGAAATGCAGCCATTAAGAAAAGCAGTTTTCACATCCAATTGGTACATATTCCAATTCCTTGATGCAACCACACTTGCCAGTACTTTGATGGTTGGCATTTTGGCCACAGGTGAGAAAGTCTCTTCATAATCAACTCCTTGGGTTTGTGCAAAACCCTTAGCCACAAGTATAGCTTTAAACATGTTTATTGATCCATCTGAATTTCTCTTGACTTTGTAAATCCATCTAGAACCAATTAACGTCATAGACTTCTTCTTTGGCAATAGCTCCTAAGTATCATTCTCCTTGAGTGCTTCTATTTCTTCATCCATAGATTCCTTCCGTTGTGCCTTTGCTTGGTTGGATGATTCAGGTATGTCCTCCAACTTCTTCATCTTGACCTTGCCTTTTGATTTCCATGCCTTGAATTCTTCTAGGTTAATGATGTCCTCATCATCTAATTTGATGTCTTCAATCTAGTTTGGCTCCTCCTTGGTGAGTCTTGGAAACTCCTCTTCCAAGTCATATGGTAGCTTAACCTTCTTGCATTCACTTTGAAACCAAGAATCATTCTCATCGAACACAACATCTCTAGTGACAATTAATCCCTTGTTGGATGGATTATAGAACCTGTATCCTTCTTTATTTAAATCATATCCTACAAAGATGCACTTTTCTACCTTAGAGTCTAGCTTACCTCTGATCTGAGATAGGATATGCACATAAGTAACACATCCAAAGATCCTGCAATGATCAAGTGATGGCCTTCTACCATGCCATCCTTCATATGGGGTCATCCCATCAAGTGATTTGGATGGCAACCTGTTAACAAGATAAGTGGCAGTAGATATAGTCTCTACCCATCAATAATTAGGTAACCTTTTTTCATTTAACATTGACGTTGTTTCAACAATCAACCTATTTCTCCTTTCTACCATCCCATTTTTCTCAAGGGTATACCTTGTTGTAATTTCCCTTTTGATTCCTCTATCCTGAAAGAATGCATCAAATTCATTTGAGAAGTACTCACCTCCCCCATCTGACCTTAGTCTCTTAAGGCTTCTTCCTGTTTGGTTTTCCACAAGTACAAGATACTTCTTAAAGCAACTGAATACTTCATCTTTGTGCTTCATAAAATATAAGATAGTTCACCTACTAAAATCATCAATGAAAGATACATAATACCTTGATCTAGAAATCGGACGGTCTTTACTTGGTCCCCACACATCTGTATGGACAAGTTCCAAGTAATCCTCATGCAGGTATCCTTTCTTTGAGAAGGATAACCTGTGTGATTTGATGGAGAGTGTTAATCTCCAAAAGAACAACCTACTCTTGAACTTAGAACACCTCTATATCAAGAGTAAGTCAAAACCTTCACCAATTCAAGAGATCAATGACCAAATATCAAATTCTTGAACAAACTGTGAAGAAGGAAATTACTCAGAAAGTCTGTTGCATATATCTTTCTCATTGACTGAGTAAATGTGTAAAGTTTTTTATGAAACTTTGCACAAGGTGTCGCCTAAAGATTGCGCACCTCCTCCAAGTCAAATAACTCCAAAAGATTCACTAGATCTTGAGAAATCTACTTCACAAGTTCCCTATGTCTAAATCTGTATTTCTGAGAAGTCGATTTGGACACCCCTAACTTCTTAACTTTAGTTCTCACAATATCGAACCCGTTTTATCAAATCATTTTGGCTGTAGATAGATAATCTCTCAGCTTAGATTTTGAGCTATCATATGTGTAAAACTTTACACTGTGCACTGAGCACTACTCATTTCATTGAACTCAAAATCTGCGCCTGTTTCAGGAGACTGTGAGCATTCTTTACATATGAATGTTCCTACACACAATTCTCTTAGCACGATCACAATTGGAAGCTAAAACTTTATACAGAGATCTATCAACTCTAGACTTAGACTTGTACAAAAGCATTCCACAAAATCTTTACCACAGAAGGAGAAGACACAAAAACTTTGGGCGCAACTTTTCTTCTATTCCTCAGAAAATCAGAATTGAGTTGTGAGAGAGACTTCTTCACATTCCTATGAACTCTAATGAGTCTTACAACTTACAAATGCACTATTCTCATACTCTCTTGTTGTCTCCTCTATTTCCCCGACATTTTTCCAAAGTATTTATAGGAAATTATGTACAAGCTTATAACTAGACAAAAGTATAAGTGATCTATGTCTTCACTAATGTACATATGTGTACATATCATTCATCCTGTGAATGTAACCACCTTCTTTGCTTCAAGACTTGATCTTATCTCCATCTTTTTGTCTTCAAAACTTCAATTGGTGATTGTTCTGCACCAACAGCTCCCCCTCAATCATCAATTGAGGTTTCTCTTATCTTCTTTATGCCTGCCATGTCTTTGAACTTCTGTAACTTTGGTCCATCTAAACTTTTTGTAAGCATATCAGCTATCTGATCTTTTGTTGAAGTATGTATAACTTCAATCTCCTTATCCATCACCTTCTCTCTTAGAAAGTGATACTGTATCTCAATGTGTTTGGTCCTGGCATGAAAAACAGGATTAGCAGCTAGATATAATGAACTCATGTTATCACCATAAATGATAGGTATGCTCTGTATAGTATCAAAACTCTTCATGAGAGTCTTAAGCCATATCACTTCTTTTGCAGCTTCAACCATGCCTTTGTATTCTGCTTTTGTAGATGAAAAAGCAACTGTATGTTGCTTCTTTGAGAACCAGGAGATTAACTTATCTCCCACATAACACATGTATCCATAAGTTGACCTTCTATCATCTGGATTACCTGCCCAATCTGCATCACTATATATTTTGATATTTGTATCTGATGTAAATCCATAATACAAACCTTCTTTGAGTGTACCCTTAATGTACCTCAACACTCTTTGACCTGCAATCCAATGTTCTTTTCTAGGACAATGCATGAATTGAGACAAAACCCCAACTGCATATGATAAATCAGGCCTAGTTAATGTAGCATAGATAAGACTACCAACCAAACTCTGATATTGCTTCATGTCCTTGAACTCTTCACCTCCAAATCTGCTTAATTTGTGATTCACCTCCATTGGAGTAGGTGCTACTCTGCAATCATTCATTTTAAACTTGGTTAACAAATTCTTCAAATACCTCTCTTGAGTCACATACACTCCATGTTGAGTGTATGAAATCTCCATGCCCAAGAAGTATGATAAATCTCCCAAGTCACTGATTTTGAACTCTTTCTCCATTTGCTTCTTTAGGATTTGTATGCCTTTCTCATCTGTACCTGTAAGAATTATATCATCAACATATATACATATGTAAATGAACCCATCATCACTTGCTTTGACAAGCAAGCTACTATCTGCTTTTGATACTTGAAATCCAAGTTCCTTTAAGAACTTTACAAGCCTATAGTTCCATGCCCTTGGGGCCTGCTTCAAGCCATATAAAGCTCTCTTGAGCTTACACACATGATCTGGATATCTTCCATCTCTAAATCCTTGAGGTTGCTCCATGAAGACATCATCTGAAATATAACCATTCAAAAAAGCACTCTTCACATCTAATTGACATAATTTCCAACCTTTGCATGTAGCAATTGCTATGAGTGTTCTGATGGTTGTCATCTTTGCCACTGGACTATAAGTCTCATCATAGTCAATACCAAATGTCTGAGCAAACCCTTTTACAACAAGTCTAGCTTTGTACCTAGACACACTTCCATCTGCAAATCTCTTTGTCTTATAGACCCATTTGCATCCAATGATCTTCTGGCTATTTGGCTTTGGAACCAAATCCCATGTTTGATTCTCCATTAATGCATCATATTCTTCCTGCATAGCTTTTTCCCAAATCTCTTTACCTTTTGCCTCTTCATATGTAGAAGGGTCTTCATCTGCTTTAATCATGTAAGCATAATCCTTAGTAGTCAAGAATGATGTATCATAGCTATACCTTGTAGGTTGCCATTTGTTCCTTGTAGACCTCCTAAGTTCTCCACTTCTTGAGGTTTCTGGTTCTTCACATTCAGGATCAAATCTTGGTGTTTCTTCCACTTCAACCTGCACTTCATTATTCTCTTGCTCATCAAATATCTGAACCTTTGATTTACCTTTCCTTTGGCTCACAATTTCTTCATCATCTGTATTAATATTGATAGTACCTGCATACCAAGTACCTTGCTCATCAAATGTAACATCTTTTGATACAAGAAAATGTTTTGTGGATGGATTCCACAACCTGTATCCCATCTGCTTATCATCATAACCAATAAACACATATTTTTCAGCTTTAGGTTCCAATTTGTGCCTTAATTGTGATGGCATATATGCATATGCCAAACACCCAAATACTTTGCAATGGTCTAGTGTAGGTCTCTTACCCCACCATGCCTCATATGGTGTCATACCCTGCAAGGCTTTACAAGGTAGCCTATTGACCAAATAAGTAGCTGTATTTACAGCCTCAGCCCACAAATAATTTGGGCAATTTTTCTCCTTCATCATGGATCTTGCAAACTCAACAAGAGTCCTATTCCTCCTTTCTACTACACCATTTTGTTGAGGAGAGTACCTGCAAGTAACCTCTCTTTTTATACCTGCATTCCACAAGTAATCACTGAACTCATTAGAGAAATACTCTCCCCCTCCATCTGACCTTAATCTCTTCAACTTATGTCCTGTAATTCTCTCTGCATACATATGATAATGTTTGAAAGTATTGAATACTTCTGACTTGTTTTTGATCACATAGATAGTGATCCATCTGGTAGCATCATCAACATAAATCACATAATACCTTAATCCATTGATACTGAAGTCCTTTGATGGTCCCCACACATCTGTGTGTACCAACCCAAACTTCTCTGAATACATAAACCCATGCTTAGAATAGGGTTGCTTATGAGCCTTACCTAATTGACATGCCTCACATCTGTATGTCATATGTTGACCTGCAACATTAGGCAATCCAAGCACTGAACCATTATTAATCATGTCTTTAATACCTCTTTCATTGAAATGTCCAAGTCTCTTGTGCCAAAGATCTAACTCAGAGATCTTATGTCCTCCATAAGTGAACAAGGCATGACCAACATTACCTTGAATCTTCAATGTGAACAATCTTCCTTCTTTCTTCCCTGAAACAATTTGTTTATACCCATTGCTAGGGTCTTCCACAAACACTCCTTCATTAGTGAACCTTACTTCATAACCTTTTTCCACAATTTGTCCTACACTTATCAAATTCTTAGGAATTGTAGGAACATACAAGACCTTACTCAATAAGGTGCTACCATCCTTGGCCTTCACTGATCCAATTGACTTCACATTGTGCTTTGTGTTGTCACCTGTTTGAACAACATGATTAGATACCTTATTCTCCAAATCAGTCATCAAGGCTATATTACCACTCAGGTGATTGCTACACCCTGAGTCAATGTAGAAGACTCTTTGATCTTCATTCTGCCTTTCACAAGTTGCATTCATTATGAATGTTGAATCTTCCTTCTAATCTGAAGCATAATTGTAGTAGGTATTGTTATAATGTTGACTTTGGAAACCTTTACCTGCATTTTTTCCAAAGTAACCCCTACTACCTCTACCTTTGAAATTACCTCTTTGATTTTTGCCACCTCTTCCTCTCGAATTATAGTTCTGATTGTATCCTCCATTACTTTGAGTGTTATGCCAACAATCATTGGCTAAATGATTTGTCTTACCACAAATCCAGCAAGCTTTGGATCCATCTTTGTTACTCCTGCCTCTTCCTCTACCTTTGCCACCTCCTCTTCCTCTTAGGAAGTTGGCTTGACTAGTTGTGCCTTCTTCTTCATTTGCTTGTTGCTTTCCTTTGTTAGTTTTCTTCTTGTCTTTAGAGTACATTGCATGACATGGACTCTTGTCAACATCTCCTTTGATATCATTCTCAAAAGTTAGCATATGTCCTAACAATTGATTCAAATCAAGATTGAAATGATCCAATGAAAGTTCTGTAGATAAAATAAAAGGTTTCCACTTCTCATTACCTCTTAGTCCTGTGAGAATTTGCCTTACCAATTTATCTTCTTCAATGTCTTCATCCACTGCTCCTAATGCATCTGCAATGTCCTTCATCTTTGTCACATAATCAGATATTGATTGTGAAACCTTCTTCTTGAAAGTAGTAAACTCTGCGCATAAATATGCCTTTCTTGACTTTGTAGTGTTTTGGAAATGCTCCTCCAAAGCATTCCATATCCCACTTGCACTTTCAAGACCTCTAATGTGAGGTAGCAAGTAGTCATTGACTGCCATATAGATTATGCTCCTAGCTTGAGCATCTCTTTTCATCCAATTCTTCAAATCTGATAATTCTTCCCTAGTTGGAACACTAGGATCTCTGAAATGTGTTTTTCTTCTTCTCCTGTAATGTAAGCTATCAAATCTTTGCTCATTAGATGAGCTTCCATCCTCATTGACCATGCAAGATAGTTCTCTCTATCCAATTTCTCTATCTGAAGAGAATCTCCCATCTTCCTTCACCTGTATTAACAGATCTTTAAACTTTATGAAGAATAAATGTACCTTGACTTCGAATATTACTTCTCCTGATCCTGTTGACAAATTCAATGTGTCTTTCTTCAAGCTTTCTTCAATCTTTGTCCTTTTGGTCCTTCAAGATGTAAAGTTTGTATTTCTGCAGTAGTCGGAGTCTCCCTTTCCTTGATTCTGATGCTTCCTGCTCTGATACCACTGATGGAGAGTGTTAATCTCCAAAAGAACAACCTACTCTTGAACTTAGAACACCTCTATATCAAGAGTAAGTCAAAACCTTCACCAATTTAAGAGATCAATGACCAAATATCAAATTCTTGAACAAACTGTGAAGAAGGAAATTACTCAGAAAGTCTGCTGCATATATCTTTCTCATTGACTGAGTAAATGTGTAAAGTTTTTTATGAAACTTTGCACAAGGTGTCGCCTAAAGATTGCGCACCTCCTCCAAGTCAAATCACTCCAAAAGATTCAGTAGATCTTGAGAAATCTACTTCACAAGTTACCTATGTCTAAATCTATATTTCTAAGAAGTCGATTTGGACACCCCTAACTTCTTAACTTTAGTTCTCACAATGTCGAACCCGTTTTATCAAATCCTTTTGGCTGTAGATAGCTTATCTCTCAACTTAGATTTTGAGCTATCATATGTGTAAAACTTTACACTGTGCACTGAGCACTACTCATTTCATTGAACTCAAAATCTGCGCCTATTTCAGGAGACTGTGAACATTCTTTACATATGAATGTTCCTACACACAATTCTCTTAGCCTGATCACAATTGGAAGCTAAAACTTTATACAGAGATCTATCAACTCTAGACTTAGACTTGTACAAAAGCATTCCACAAAATCTTTACCACAGAAGGAGAAGACACGAGAACTTCGGGTGCAACTTTTCTTCTATTCCTCAGAAAATCAGAATTGAGTTGTGAGAGAGACTTCTTCACATTCCT
Source organism: Ceratopteris richardii (assembly GCA_020310875.1). Taxonomy (NCBI): domain Eukaryota; kingdom Viridiplantae; phylum Streptophyta; class Polypodiopsida; order Polypodiales; family Pteridaceae; genus Ceratopteris; species Ceratopteris richardii. The sequence goes on along the minus strand of MU260129.1, from coordinate 284,823 downwards.
ATGAACTATAATGAGTCTTACGACTTACAAATGCACTATTCTCATACTCTCCTATTGTCTCCTCTATTGCCTCGACATTTTTCCAAAGTATTTATAGGCAATTATGTACAAGCTTATAACTAGACAAAAGTATAAGTGATCTATGTCTTCACTAATGTACATATGTGTACATATCATTCATCCTGTGAATGTAACCACCTTCTTTGCTTCAAGACTTGATCTTATCTCCATCTTTTTGTCTTCCAAACTTCAATTGGTGATTGGTCTACACCAACATGATTTACCAAACTGACATGCACCACATTTATGTTGGTGCAAGACAATCACCAATTGATGTTTTGGATAAAGACTTGAAGCCAAAGGAAGAAGATAAGATCAATAAATGAAGAGTGAAGATAGAACATATTCAGGAAATGAAGACTTGTATACATATGCACATTAAAGTATAGCTAACTTACTTTTAGTCATGAGTTTCTACATAAATGCCTATATATACAAGTAAAAATTCGGCATAGGTATGAGAGAGCATGAGATGAGAAGAATTAGAAGTCATTAGATACTTTAGCAGTGAGGAAGATCTCTCTCTCATCCAGATGTAAACTTTTTCAGAGAAGAAGAAATATTGCACCTGATATTTTGTTGTGTTCTCCGTCTATGCTTGATCATTTCAAGAATCCTTTTGTAGGTTTCTAACTCCATAGTTAATGAGTCTATGGTTAAATTTTGAGAGCCTAATTGTAAACAAGCTGAGAGAATTATGTGTAGGAAAATGTGTATGTGATGAAGTGTTCAGTATCTTTTGAAACAGGCAGAATCTTGGTGGTCAACGAATTGATTAATTCTCACTCCACAGTGTAAAGTTTTGCAAAAATGAGGATTCAAAATCTAAGTTGGAAGGTAAGCTATCTATGGCTAAAAGCATTTGATTAAATGGGTTCTAGTTTGGGAGAACTATGTGTTAGAAGTTGCAGGTGTCTGAATCGACTAGTTAGGAGAGCAATTTCAGACATAGGTAGATTGTTTGGATCATTTCTCATAATCTACTAAACATTTGATATGTTTTAGCTTGGAAAAGGTGTGTAACCTTTAGGTGACACTTTGTACAAATTTTCATCACAAACTTTACATATTTGAATAGTAAATGAATGAATAATGTGCTGTAGACTTTTCTGTGAAGTGACCTTCTTCACAGTTAGCTAAAGTTTTGATAGTTTGGCACTTGTCTTCCAAAATTGGTTGAAGTTTTGAGTTGTTCTTGATATGGAGGTGTTGTAACATAATGGATAGCTTGTTCTCTTGGAGATTAGAACTCTCCATCAGTGGTATCAGAGCACGAATCATCAGAATTGAAGAAAGGAGGACCCCGACTGCTGCAGACATACAAAAATCAACATTTGAAGGTTCAAAAGATGAAAGCTTTAAACGAAAACTTGAGAAGGAGGCTTGAAGCTATGAAGAAGATCAAAAGGAACTTCATTCAAAGTAAAGGTACACATATTTCTCGTAAAGGTTGAAGAATTTTATACACAGGTTAAGAAAGGATGGGAGATTCTCTTTAGATAGAGAAATTGGATAGAGAAACTATCCAGCTTGGTCAATGAGGATGGAAGCTCATCTCATGAGCAAAGATTCGATAGGCTACATTACACGTGAAGTGGAAACACCACAATTCAGAGATCCTAGTGTTCCAACTAGGAATGAACTCTCAGATTTGAAGACTTGGATGAAAAAGGATGCTCAAGCAAGAAGCATTATCTACATGGGGGTCAATGACTACTTGCTACCTCATATTAGAGGTCTTGAAAGTGCAAGTGATATATGGAATGCTTTGGAGGAGCATTTCCAAAACACTACAAAGTCAAGGAAGGCATCTTTGTGGGCAGAGTTTACCACATTCAAGAAGAAGGCTTCTCAATCCATTTTTGATTATGTGACAAGGATGAAGGATATTGCAGATGCATTAGGAGCACTTGATGAAGATATTGAAGAGGATAAATTGGTAAGGCAAATCCTCATAGGTTTGAGAGGAGATGAGAAATGGAAGCCATTCATTTTGTCTACTGAATTGTCACTCGATCATTTCACTCCTGATTTAAATCAGTTGCCAGGACACATGCTAACCTTTGAGCAGGATGTCAAAGGTGATGGTGATAAGAGTGCAGGTCAAGCAATGTATTCAAAGGATAAGAAGAAGAATAGCAAAGGTAATCAACAAGCAAATGAAGATGAAGGCACAACTAGTCAAGCCAACTTCCTAAGAGGAAGAGGAGGTGGCAAAGGTAGAGGAAGAGGCAGAAGCAATAAAGATGGAGCCAAAACTTGCTAGATTTATGGTAAGAAAAATCCTTTAGCTCATGATTGTTGGCATAATAATCACAATAATGATGGATATAATCAGAACTTTAATTCAAGAGGAAGAGGTGGCAGAAACCAAAGAGGTAATTTCAGAGGTAGAGGTTACTTTGGAAGAAATGCAGGTAGAGGATTCCAAAGTCAATTGTACAACAATACCCACTACAATTATGCTTCATATTAGAAGGAGGATTCAACCTTGATTATGAATGCAACTTGTGAAAGGCAAAGTGAAGACCAAAGAGTCTTCTACATTGACTCAAGATGTAACAATCACGTGAGTGGTAACATAGCATTGATGACTGATTTGGAGAACAAGGTCACTAATCATGTAGTTCAAATAGGTGATAATACAAAGCACAATGTGAAGTCAATTGGATGAGTGGAGGCCAAGGATGGAAGCACTCTCTTGATTAAGGTTCTGTATGTTCCTACAATTCCGAAGAATTTGACAAATGTAGGGCAAATTGTTGAAATAGGTTATGAAGTAAGGTTCAGTAATGATGGAGTTTTTGTGGAAGACCCTAGCAATGGGTATAAACTAATTGTTTCAGGGAAGAAAGAAGGAAGACTTTTCACATTGAAGATTCAAGGTAATGTTGGTCATGTCTTCACTTATGGAGGGCATAAGATCTCTGAGTTAGATCTTTAGCACAAAAGGCTTGGACATTTCAATGAAAAAGGTATTTAGGATATGGTTAAAAATGGTTCAGTGCTTGGATTGCCTAATGTTGGAGGTCAACATATGACATACAGATGTGAGGCATGTCAATTAGGTAAGGCTCATAAGCAATCATACAATAAGCATGGGTTTATGTATTCAGAGAAGCTTGAATTGGTGCACACAGATGTGTGGGAACCATCAAAGGATTTGAGTATAAATGGTTCAAGATATTATGTGATTTATGTTGATGATGCTACTAGGTGGATCACTATCTATGTGATCAAAGATAAGTCAGAAGTATTTAATACATTCAAGCATTATCATGTGTATGCAGAAAGAATTACAAGTCAAAAGTTGAAGAGACTAGGAGGGGAGAGTATTTCTCTAACGAGTTTAGTGATTACTTATGGATTACAGGTATAAAAAGGGAAGTTACTTGTAGGTACTCTCCTCAACAAAATGGTGTAGCAGAAAGGAGAAATAGAACTCTTGTCGAGTTTGCAAGATCCATGCTTAAGGAGAAAAATTGTCCAAATTATTTGTGGAATGAGGCTGTAAATACAACTACATATTTGGTTAATAGGTTACCATGTAAAGCTTTGTAGGGTATGACACCATATGAAGCATGGTGGGGTAAGACACCTACCTTAGATCATTGCAAAGTTTTTGGATGTTTGGCTTATGAAAATGTGCCATCTCAGTTGAGGCATAAATTGGAACCTAAAGCTGAAAAGTATGTGTTCATTGGATATGATGATAATCAGATGGGTTATAGGTTGTGGAGTCCATCCAAAAAGCAATTCCTTGTTTCAAAGGATGTTACATTTGATGACCAAGGTACTTGGTATGTAGGTACAATCAATATTCATGCAGGTGATGAAGAAGTTGTGCATCAAAAGAAAGGTAAATCAAAGGTTAAGATATTTGATGAAGAAGAGAACAATGAAGTACAAGTAAAAGTTGAAGAAGTGCCAAGGTTTGATCCTAACCAAAACCTTGGATGGACCAAAGCTACAAAGATTTAAAGACATGGCAGGTATAAAGAAGATAGAGAAAACCTCAATTGATGATTGAGGGGGAGCTGTTGGTGCAAGACAATCACCAATTGATGTTTTGGATAAAGACTTGAAGCCAAAGGAAGAAGAAAAGATCAACAAATGAAGAGTGAAGATAGAACATATTCAAGAAATGAAGACTTGTATACATATGTACATTAAACTATAGCTAACTTACTTATACCTTTGTTTTAGTCATGAGCTTCTACATATATGCCTATATATACAAGTAAAAAGAAAGGGCAAGTATGAGAGAGCATGAGATGAGAAGAATTAGGTCACTAGATACTTTAGAAGTGAGGAAGATCTCTCTCTCTCATCTAGATGTAAAGTTTTTCAGAGAAGAACAAATATTGCCCCCGATATTTTCTGTGTTCTCCTTCTGTGCTTGATCATTTCAAGAATTCTTTTGTATATGTATGACTCCATAGTTAATGATTCTATGGTTAAAGTGTGAGAGCATCATTGTAAACAAGCTGAGAGAATTATGTGTAGGAACATGTGTATGTGAAGAAGTGTTCAGTATCTTTTGAAATAGGTGCAATCTCGGTGGTCAATGAATTGATCAATTCTCAGTGCACAGTGTAAAGTTTTGCACAAATGAGGATTCAAAATCTAAGTTGGAAGGTAAGCCATCTATGGCTAAAGGAATTTGCTTAAATGGGATTTAATTTGGGAGAACTATGTGTTAGAAGTTGCAGGTGTCTGAATCGACTAGTCAAGAGAGGAGTTTCAGACATAGGTAGATTCTTTGGATCATTTCTCATAATCTACTGAACATTTGGAGATGTTTTAACTTGGAGAAGGTGCCTAACCTTTAGCTAACACTGTATACAACGTTTCATCAGAAATGTTACATATTTGATCAGTCAATAAATGAATAATGTGCAATAGACTTTTCTATGGAGTGACCTTCTTCGCAGTTAGCTAAATTTTTGATAGCTTGGAACTTGTTTTCCAAAATTGATTGAAGTTTTGAGTTGTTCTTGATATAGAGGTGCTCTAACATCAAGGATAGATTGTTCTTTTTGAGATTAACACTCTCCATCAATTTATAGATCATGTGTTGCTTGGATAGATTGGTTATCCCAAGCACACATTGATCTCTACATATTTGCTTTCAGGTTCTCTCACCAATATGCCCTAATCTTTTATGCCAAATCTCAAGCTCTCACAATGTTTGATCTTTGTCATTATAAAGTGTTAAATTCCTTGTATCCTCAAGTTCAAATGTGAATAATCTACATGTCTTTTCTCCCTTGGAAATTCTCTTGAATCCATGTTGGGGATCCTCCACAAATGCTCCATATTTCTTGAACCTAACTGGCAAACCTTTTTCCACAATCTGTCCAACACTCATCAAATTCTTGGTGATTATAGGTACATATAGAACCTTGCTCAATAGATTTCTATTTTGATAAGAGGTTTTAACATTTCCTACCTTCACCATTGAATGCTTGGCCTCTATGCAGGTTGTGCTTTCCCTTAGGTTCCTCAAGGTCAGAGAGAAGAGCTACATTGTCTGCCACATGGTTTGAACATCCTGAGTCAATGTAGAAGAGATGGTCATCATTCATACCTTGCTTTGAAGTCATGTTCATAATCAGAAGTAAATCCTCTTGATCTTCTGTGTAATTGTTGTAGTCATTCCTTGATTTGTAGCCTCCTTGGTAGTTGTTATTGTAATTGTTGTTGTAGTTGTTATTGTAGTCTTGATGATGGTTGAACCTTCCTCTTGATTGTGTGTAGCCACCTCTTTGGAAACCTCTACCTCTTTGAGTCTTGTAGTTCCTATAACACTCATTTGGGGTATGGTTTGATAAACCACAAATATTACATGAAGAAGAGTTGAAAGGTATCCCCCTACCTTGCTTACCTCCTTTACCCCTACCTCTTGAGTTCCTATCTCTTTATGCATAATTGACTTGAGAAGTGGTATCTTCATCTTCAATCTTTTTGCTTTTCCCTTTGTCTTTAGACATGCCTTTATCTGTGTATAGGGTAGAAGAGTTATTACCTCTTGATGAGTCTCCATTTATTTTTGAGCTTGGCTTCATGGGTAAAGAGTTGCCCCATGAGTGTGGTAAGATCTTGAATCTCCATGTCCATGTACAAGTCCATGGCACTTGTGAAGCTTTAATTTCCCATTTGTCATCTGCCTTGATACCATTGATTACTTGTCTCACAATTTTCTCCTCTTCAATCTCCTCTTCTATGCTTGCCAATTGGTCAGCTTTATCCTTGAGTTTGGTCACATATTCTGAAATACGTTTCTTGGGTTGCTTCCTTTGAGTGGTAAACTCAATCCACAATTGGTTCTTTCTTGCTCTTCTATTGGAAGAAAAGAATGAAGATAATGTATTCCAAGTCTCTTGGCATGTTTTATAGTTCCTAATATGTGGAAGAAGGAGTTCGGAGATAGAGTTAAGTAAGTATGAACTTGCTAATGCATCTTTGGCACACCATGAGTTGAGTCTTTCAAGCTCCTCTCTTGTAGGTTGTCCTTTGCTTCTAAAAATGGGCATCTCCTCATCTCCTGATATGTATCCATAGAGACTCCTTCCTTGCAAGTATTTCTTCATCCTCGAGGACCATACTTGGTAGTTGTTCCTATCCAATTTATGAATAAAATAAGGGAAACCATCTCCCATTTTACCTCAAGTTGCTCAGGTACCACTTTTGGGAAAGATGGATGGACATCTCAAGAAATGAGTTGATACTGCTAATCTCTGCTTTGTACCAGCCCTATTTTACTTCAGAGTTGCATTGTAGGCCCTTTTAACTTTCCACTAACACTAAATAAGTGCCTATGTACTTTGGAGATGATGCTTCAAACAATTTGATCAAAATAGATAAGTTTGCCACTAGCTAGAGACCAAAAAATTGTTATTTTGGTCTTCATACCTGCTCAATGTTTTGCTTAGTACTCACAGTACAGTAGCATTTAGAAAACTTCCTTCTCGGGATATCTAACTAACTTAGAAAGCTAATGATTCCAAGTCAAATCACTTAAAATGAGACTATACTCTGAGCAATGACCTTAGCAAGTAGAAGCTTACCCCTGACTTTTAAGGAACTCTGCAGAGAATGACTAGTGACCACTTCAAAATGATTTTCTCCCAATTGGGTGCATGAAACTTCTCTAAACTTTAACAGCTTGTAGTAGCCTTTGAGCTTGTTCCAATTAGCTATATAACATTGCAAATGATGAAGGAATCATTGCGATATGATCAAGACAAGTACACTGTTCAGAGTGACAATGGCAGAGATGAAGATAGATGTATCAAACAATGTAATATATTATGTAAAAATATTATACGTGATCATTGGCATGAATATGATGCCCAATGATAGTGATAAGAGTAGTCTATAGTGTAATCCTCTTGCATACATCAATTGATCAACAATAAGCTTAGTAAATGGGGCTCTCTTGGTCGTGTGATTTCAAGCTAATTTTATAGTGACTTTCTTCTAATTTGAATTTTGAAATTCCAATGAACTTCTAGCTTAAAGTTCTTCCTCTAAATAAGGAGATATTTGCTCAAGGAAACTCGTACCATAAATTTCTCCTAGCTCCATGAGCTTAGTGGCATTTACAAGATTCTTCTAAGTCAAATAACTTTTACAAAAGTTAATGGTAAAAACCATAAGCAATAGTTCATGTGGATCTTCAAGGTGTTTCACATAATAGTTCTAATGCCTAGCCAAGTGTGAAGGCTTGGCATTTACACCAACATATAGGACATGAAAAATTCAAGCAACTAGGCTCATTGAAAAATCTTGGACGGGCCTAGTTGCTTGAATTGGTGGTATATCACAATCATTACAAATAGAGGTAAATTTGCATATATCTCATGTCAACATCTATAAATGATGAGGAATAAGGGTATTGCATAAGGATCAAGACAAAAAATTCATGTAATTGAATTAATTTAGGACACAACTAGTTCAAGCAAATAGACTCACGAGAAAGTCTCGGATGGGCCAAGTCGCTTGAATTGGTTGTATTTTAGAGATGAGTCAAAGTTGCAAGGCAAGTGATTTTGGACATACCCTAACCTCATCTTCATCGTGAATCCATTCTTCAGCATCAATTCTTATTGTTCCTTTGTTCTCAGTAACCACCACAAATGAGTATCCTCGTCCAAATCACTAAATCCCTAGATCTTTCAATCATTGATCAAAATCTTCATCTAGAAGTGTTGGCTTCTTAGCAAGCACTCTTTCATAGTAGTTAGAAAGAGCTTCGATGAATCTTTAAATGCATCATTTGACAAGCTCAAGTTAAGGCTAAGAAATTCCTCTTCACTTTCTTACTTCTCATTTATAAACTTCCTTGTAATATCTTCAAACTCAGCTATTCTAGCAAGGCAATAATCTTATCTTAGGTTTGAAGAGCTCTTGTATTCAATATAGAGGAATAAAGTCCTTCCCAAAGATAAAGTAATATGGAAGTTTTTGGAAAAAAAGTGATTTTTCTAAGATCTTTATGTCTTCTACTGGCTCTGTAATGGTTATCTCTGCTCTAAGAGTGGCCGCATCAAATTTCTAAACCTCTTGTCTCTTTTTCTTGAAGGTTAATCTCTTCAACAATTTCTTTAATATCAATTTTTGAGTATTTTTTAATAGAAAGGTCCAGAGATGCTTCTTTCTCTTGATCAAGGTTGTTTTCTTCCTTAATTTCATGTATGATAAACCCAAATCATAAAGCCCATGTTTGATGGAAGTAAGAAGCAACCATTTTCATGTTGTGGGAAAAACCCCATCTTGCCAGGCAAGGGGGAAGCCGTCCTATACTTTCTAGTTATTCTAGCCATATCGAAAGGATCCTTCCCAAAGATGCTTGGGTGAATATATGTCTTGCCATAGATAATCATTTCTTGTCCATTGACTATGATAAGGAAGATATTCCACTAATCCATAAGAAATAGAATTTTTTTCTCTACAAGTGCTTCAAAATCAAAAGAGGGATTGAACATTCTCTAGTAGTTTCTCAGATGGAGAGACACTGAGAATTGCATTTTTCTCTTCCATCTCAAAATCCTTGAGGGCTCTTCCTATAGATGCAAGGGATGACCGATGCAGGTGAATAGAGGCAATCAAAGATTGTCAAACAAGTGCTATTGCTTGAATCGATCATGTATAGATTTCTAGGTAGGAGTGCTTGACTATGGATGCACAAATATGTTGAAGATAGAAAATGAGAAAAAGCCAAGGGACCTGATATTTAGGAGAACAAAGAATAGAAATGATCAAATGAGGTGGACGAATGACCACTTGACACATGGGAACCTACCTCAAAATTTCCAATGGCCAAATGACATGAGCCAATGAAAAGATGACATCTGGTTATGTACATTGGAATTTGCAATGGTTGAATGAGATATAAAAATCAGAGGGTGCCACCTGCCATCAATGGTCAACACAAACTAGAGACCCTATATAAGCTCCTCACTTCATATGTGAACTTCTTTGTGATCCTCCTTCTGTCTCTTACTTTCCATAGTTTTCTTTTCAAATTCTTCTCTAAGCCTCTTTTGCAAGAAACAAGTCATTCCTTGTTGAAGTATCTTGATTTTCAAGGTAATATGTGGGTTTCTTTTCTTTTTGAATTTGTTCACTTTTTCTTTTAAAAATATGACACTTCTTTTTGACATGAAGAATTCAAGTGATTAGGTTCATTGAAGAAGCTTTGATGGCCCTAATTGCTTGAATTGGTTGTGTCCAAGAAGAATAGTATACGATGGTAAATTGCTTTTCCTTGTTCTAAAAAAGTATTTCAAATGATTTGAGATGAATTTGATATTCAACAATTCTTGAAGTCAAAGTTACACGAGGCAATTGACTCAAGTGATATAAGCCATCGAAAAAGCACGGATGGTGCTAATCACTTGAATCAATCCTACATTGATGCCAATCATCTAACTTAATTGGCTTATTTTGAGTATTAGAGGTAGATTATTTGATAAATGTCATGGAATACACATGAAAGAACTTCAAAACTTGTAATTTTTGACAACATGGTTCAAGCCATTAGAAATATTTGGATGGACCTGATTGCTTGAATCAGTTGTGTGCATTGAAATGAATGTTTGAGATTTCAATTACTTTTTCTACGTATTAGAGGAAGATTATTTGGTAATTGTAATGGAATACATGTGAAAGCACTTTAGAGCTTGTATTATTTGACAGGATTCGTTCAAGCAATAGGAGCAATCAAAGATTATGGATGGCCCTAATTGCTTGAATTGGTGCTCTCTTGAATTCTTTGATTTTCTTGCATGAAATACACTTGAAAGCTATTTAGAGCTTGTTATTGTTGACATGACCGATTCAAGCGATTTAGAGAATCAGATATTTTTGGCCGAAATATCAAATGTCATGCAATACACGTGAAGCACTTCAAAGCTTGTAATTTTTTACACGACCGATTCAAGTGATTAGGGGAACGAGAGATTTTTGGATGGAACTGATCCCTTGAATCAATTGTGTGCATTGAACTCAATTTTCGAGCTCTCATTTGATATTTCTAGGTATTAGAGGAAGATTATTTGATAATTGTCATGGAATACACATGAAATAACTTTAGAGCTTCTATTAGTTGACAAGACTAATTCAAGAAATTGGAGCAATTAGAGATTTTTGGATCACCCTAATCACTTGAACTCCTTGTGTCTTAAATTCTTTGATTTGTGTGCTTTTCCTCCCTCATATCCATATGTTCGACCCTCCTCTCATTTCTTCTGTCAAAAGAGCATGGGGAGGATAAAGAAGATTGCTAGAAAGATGTACACCATTGAAGAGAAAAATCATGGGGGACCTACTCCAAAGAGCCTAGGTAATGAGGATGAGACCAAAAATACCAAGAATTAGGGTGATCCACATAAGGCATATACAAAGAAGAGGGTAAAATACCATCTCAAATCCTTGAGGGAAATGAGAAGAGCTCAGAAGTTTGTGGGACTTCTAATCCCAAGACTTCCGTTCATGAGATGTGTAAAAGACATCTGTGCCAAGATTTGATTGATGATGAGAAAAATCTCATTGGTTTACATCAAATGGAAAATCCAATCTCTTCTTTGCTTGTAAGGGGCTGCAAAAGACTTTGCAATTGACTTCATGAATGATGCTTACACATGTACTGCACATTGTCACAGGGTGACATGTATGGTAAAGGACCATGTTGTTGTGTTGAGGCAAAGGAACAAATTAGACAAAGCCATAGTACCTTTGGATATCAAGGATTAGAAATTCTTGATATTCTCAATATTTCTCCATCAACAAAACCTAAGCCATCTATAATAAAGATTGAGGAGATTCCTTCTCATGAACACATGATAAGAAATGTAGAAGAGGCTGGTGAGGAGTAGAGAAAGAAGAACCACATGTCAAAAGAATTTGTTGTCCTTGAAGAGGTTTAGAGGCTGAGGAAAGAAAACATAGAGATTTTAAAGAAATTAGATAGAAAGGTCATTGTGAATGATTCAATGCCATGGGAGGAAGAGTACATGCTAAACATAAGGCATGAAGACAACAAGATGTTGAGAGATCCGAATGCTGAAATTTTTGACAACATTGTCAACATAGATCTCAAGTATTGTCTATAGACCATAATATGTTCACCATTTTTAGTAATTGAAAGCCTTCTTGATGCATTTAGTTTGGATTTTATATTGAGGTTCCTACTGTACAAATGTGAAAGAGACTATTTCAAGAAAGTTCTTTATCTTGAATCCACTTGTGACTTAGTATATAGTTTTCAAGCATAGAGAAATTGGTCATTTTTTCAAGAATTTTAGTGAGATATAGAATATATTATTTATCCATATGGTGAAAAGTAAGTTTTCATAATATATTCCATATAAAAGCATTCCTTTCATAAGGTTGAAGTTTTATAACCAAGTATGGTTTATGTTTCCAAGGATCATTGGAGTTTAATAATAATTGACTTCAATGAATACCAATCTTAATTTATGAACCCCCTCCAGTCACAACATGGAAATTGCAAACTATAAGTTCTAGTACACTTTTAATGGAATTTTTTATTAACACATTTCCACACTTTCGAATATTGTTTTAGCTTTGTAGTGCTGCCTGTTGGAGAGTGTTAATCTCCAAAAGAATAACCTACTCTTGTGATTAGAGCACCTCTATACCAAGAGTAAGTCAAAACTTCACAACACAAACATTTCTGCTACACAGTTTCTTCAAATTAATCTATCAAACGCGGAAAGTTTTTATGAAACTTTGTCTGGAGTATCGCCTAGAAATTGCGCACCTCCTTCAAGTTAAAGTTCTTCAAAAGATTTAGTATAACTTGAGAAATCACATTCACAAGTTACCTATGTCTGAAACTGTTACTCTGAACAATCGACTTCACACCTGTAACTTCTAAAACTTGATTCTCCTTGAATAGAACCCGTTTAAGCAAATGCTTCTGGTTACGAGTAGCTTATCTTCTAACTTAAAGATTAAGCCCTCACTCATGCAAAACTTTAAAGTATGCACTGAGAAATGATCAAAACATTGATCACCGAAAATGCGCCTGTTTCAGTAAACTCTGAACACTCAACACATATGAATGTTCCTACTGACAATTCTCAGTTTCTGTTTACAATTAAACTCTGAAACTTAAGCTATAGATTGATTAACTATAGACTTAGATATCCTCAAAAGGATTTCACAAATCATCTATCACAGATGAAAACACACAGAAATTTCGGCGCAGTATTTCTTCGATTATTCAGAAAGTTACAGTTGAGTGATGAGAGGAAAACTCAACTAACTTCTCATTCTCTCTTATTGTCTCTCATTCTATCATATATGCCTCTCATTCTCTCATTCCTTTCTCTCTCATTTCTGCCCCGACACTTTCTCAGGTATTTATAGATAAATTTGTACAAGCTTACAACTTGACTATACTACTGTACATATGTGTACATCTTTTTCCGGTTTTCTTCCACGCTTCAAAATTTGTTCTTTTCTTCCTCCTTTCATCCTTCAACTCTTCATGAACTGAAAACTGTAAAATTGAACTATTCCGGTAACATTTCGGTGACTTTCCTGTGACCTTCCGGTACTGTTCCGGTGACCTTCCGGTGACCTTTTTAAGGAAATTTTTACTGAAGTTTCTGCGGACTTAAAGACCTCCAATTGTTGATTGTCTTGCACCAACACTGCCAAGACTTTAAAGATGCACATTGACTAGAAAAATTTAGGCATTTACGAGTTAAATGAAGAGAGAAAATTTTTGTTACATGCAAATTCATGTTCCATTACAAGAAGACACTACCTCATGTCGATAGAGAGTAATTGCCAATGTAGTAAGGTTCTTAAAGCATATATTTTATTTTCCTTATTTGAATTTATATGATTATTGAGATGCATGGGTCCTTTTGGTGGGAGAAAGAACAATTCATAACATCACGAAATATCTTATCTATCCATATGATCTAGACTCTCATTCACTACCTCCACCAACAATAGATAATAAGAGTCAAGGTAAGAAGAAGGATGTCGAGTTCAGTCTCCATTAAAGCATGTCCCAAAAAAAAAACATGTTTATCTCTAAACTGTAGTTTTGGGCTTGTATAACTAGTATTATGAGAAGCAAAAATCCACGATCGATTAATGCAAAGAGAGTAATCAAGGAACTTTCAATGGCTCTGTTTGCTTGAATTGGTTGTGCCTCTTGGTACATGGTCCATAAAGATAAAACAAAAAGACACGACCAAGTCAAGCGATTAGGGTAGTCACACAACCTCTGATGGCCTTTATTGCTTGAATTGGTCATGTCTAATTTTTTTCCATTTTGTAATTTTCCTATCCTTAAATGCTCTATATAGTTTTATTATCACTAAAACTAAAAAATTTCTTTATCCCTATCTTTATGAGTTATTTTCTGGGCATGATGAGTGTTTTATCATCTATTTCTTCCCTTTATGCTATATCTTGATTTATTTATCTTTGAACTTTAGCCTTGGGCTTGTATAACTAGTATTTTGAGAAGCTAAGGCTAGGAACAATTCAAGAAAAGAGAAAAGTTGGGGAACTTTTGATTGGATTATTTTCTTGAATTGATTGTGCCTCTTGGTACGTGGTCCATAAAAAACGGAATGACCAATTCAAGAAATTAGGGTAGTTAGAGAACCTCAAATGGCCCTTATGACTTGAATTGGTTGTGTCCTCCAATTGTTTCCATTTTTTAATATTCCTACCCTTAAATGCTCCATATAGCTTGTTTATCACTAAAATTTTAAATTTCTTTATCCTTATCCTTACCAATTATTGTCTTGGAGAAAGTCTTTGAGCAATAGAAACTTTGCAAGAGCAATGAGTATAAAGCATAACAATGCCAATACGAATACGAAGAGTGCATCTATAAAAAAAGGAGAAAAAAATATTTAGCACTCAATGTCTTTGTTTTCATTCAAGATAAAATATTATTATTTTTGGTGGAAGAAAAAAATGGGTAAGGACAGTGTCCTCACAAAAGAAAGAGTGTGAGACACTTAACATGAAATCGGTAAACTCACATGGATTAGAAATGAGCCTGCCAAGAGCACGGAGTAGGCTCCTCAAGCTTCTAGCCAAGTACAAATGGGGGAATATGCCCTCCTTATATAGATTTGGGAGGTTCTCCCCAAAATCCATCTTATGTGGGATACAAAATGGAGTGCCTCCTAGATACAAAATGGAGATGCACTTATGCAGATACAAATGTAGATGATGTAGGAGCAATCATATCATCAACACCCCCCTAAAGATCCACTTTGGAGCAGCTCAATGCTGTAGAGGTCCACCAAGCATTGGAGTGAAACTGAGGGTAGAGCCTTCATGAACATGTCCACCAAGTTCTCTTGAGAGGTACACTGCTCTAAGGTAATCTCCTAATATACAAACTTCTTCATCTAGAAATGGTTTTGGATCTCGACGTGCTTCATCCGAGCATGCAACATAGGATTCTTGGCGATGGCCAAGATTGACAGGCTCTCCATATGAATGCATGTCAGAGTAACTTGCAAAAAACCAATGTAAGATAATAAACGTCAAAGTCAAATGGCCTCACATGCTGCAAAGCTGGATGCTCAATACTTGTCCTCAATGGATGACATAGCTATCGTAGGCTACTTCTTACTTGCCCAAGAGATAGGTCTTGATTCAACCAAGAATATGTACCCAAAAGTAAATCGTAGAGAATCAGGATCATCAGCCCAATCTGAATTTGAATATCCAGCAAGTTCGATGCCCCTTGTGTACTAAAGATCATGATGTTGGGTGAGTCCTAGGTATCAAAGTACTCTCTAAGCACAATCCTAATTTTTTTGGCAAGGATGATGTGCAAAATAACTGAGAATACCAATAGCATAGGCAATATGTGGTCTAGTGTTGGCAAGGTAGAGTAATGAGCCAAGAAGTTGTTGAGAAGTATGCACATCCACAAGCGATTATGAATCCTCCGGTGTGAGCTTGATGTTTGGATCAAGTGGTGTAGATACTAATGACACTAGTCCATGTTATATCTGGAAAGAAGATCAGAGGATTACTTGTTCTATGAGAGGAATATGCCTTCTTTTGTTTGCCAAACTTCCATGCCTAAGAAGTAGTGAAGTAGACCAAGATCGGTATGTCATCTACATAGAGGATGATGATGGTCACCAAGGAGTCTTTCTTATAGATGTATAAGTTTGCATTAGCACTTCTTTGAAATCCTTTATCTTCGAAGAACTTCTGAATATTTTCATACCATGCCTTGGGTGCTTGCTTAAGTACATAACTGATGGAGAGTGTTAATCTCCAAAAGAAAAAGCTACTCTTGTAATAAGAGCACCTCTATAACAAGAATAACTCAAACCTTCACCAAATTTAGAGGATCAATGATCAATTATAAAGATTTTGAAAAATCTGTGAAGGAGATGAGTACACAAAAAGTATGTTGCACATATCTCTCACATTAACTTATCAATTGTGTAAAGTTTGTTATGAAACTTTGCACAAGGTATGACCTACAGTTTTGCACCTTCTCCAAGTTGAATCACTCCAAAAGATTCAGTAGATCTTGAGAAATAATCTCAACAAGTTACCTATGTATAAAACTGCTCTTTTGAAAAGTTGATTCACACACCTGTAACTTCTAACACTTGGTTCTCTTAATCTAGAACCCGTTTATGCAAATGCTTTTAGCCACAGGCAGCTTACCTTCGAACTTAAAGACTGAGTGCTTGCTTGCTCAAAACTTTACACTGTGGAAGGAGAACTGACCAAAACATTAACATCAAATTTTGCGCCTGTTTCAGGAACTAGTGATCACTTCTTCACATATGAATGTTCCTACTCATAATTCTCACAGCCTGTTTACAATTAGGCTCTCAAACTTTAACCATAGATGCGTTAACTATGGACTTATATGTCTACAAAAGGATTCTTGAAATGATCAAGTACACAAGGAGAATGCACAGAAACATCGGGCGCAATTTTCTTTCATTCCTGAAGGAATTTTACAATTGGATGAGCGAGCTAATCTTCATACTTCTCAAGTGTCTAAAAAAACTTCTAAATCTCTCTAATTCTTGTCTTCTAAGCTCCCTCATATTTGCCCCGACATCTCCTTTATATATATATAGGAAAATATTTACAAGTTCATGACTGTACAAAAGTATAAGTGAACTATCTCCGTATTAATGTACATATGTGTACACCTCTCCATCTTCTGGATGTATTCTTCCTTCATGCTTCACAACTTGAACCTTTTTCTTCAGTCCTTGACTTCAATTCTTCATTAAAACATCAATTGTTGATTGCCTTGCACCAATAGCTCCCCCTCAATCATCAATTGCGGTTTTCTCTATCTTCTTTTTACCTGCCATGTGTTTGAATCCTTATAGCTTTGGTCCATCCAAGCTTTTGGTTAGCATATCAGCTATCTGATCTTTTGTTGAAGTATGTATTACTTCAATCTCTTTATCCATCACCTTCTCTCTTAGAAAATGATACTGAATCTCAATGTGTTTTGTCCTGGCATGAAACACAGGGTTAGCAGCTAAATACAAAGAGCTCATGTTGTCTCCATGAATAGTGGGTATACTCTGCATGATGTCAAAACTCTTCATCAGAGTCTTAAGCCATATTACTTCCTTTGCAGCTTCCACCATACCTTTGTACTCAGCCTCTGTGGATGATAAAGCAACTGTGTGTTGCTTCTTTGAACACCAAGAAATTAACTTATCTCCCACATAACACAAGTATCCATAAGTTGATCTCTTGTCATCAGGATTACCTGCCCAATCTGCATCACTATATATCTTGATGTTTGTATCTGATGTAAAACCATAATACAAACCCTCTTTGAGTGTACCCTTAATGTACCTCAACACTCTTTGACCTGCAATCCAATGTTCTTTCCTAGGACAATGCATGAATTGAGAAAATACTCCCACTGCATATGACAAGTCAGGCCTAGTTAATGTAGCATATATCAGACTACCAACCAAACTCTGATATAGTTTCATATCCTTGAACTCTTCACCTCCATATTTACTCAATTTGTGATTCATCTCCATTGGAGTAGGTGCTATCCTGCAATCATTCATCTTAAACTTAATCAACAAGTTCCTCAATTACCTTTCTTGAGTTACATACACTCCATGTTGAGTGTATGAGATCTCCATGCCCAAGAAATATGACAAGTCTCCCAAGTCATTGATTTTGAACTCTTTCTCCATTTGCTTCTTCAGGCTTTGAATACCTTTCTCATCTGTACCTATAAGAATTATATCATCAACATATATGCACATGAAAATGAACCCATCATCACTTGCTTTAACAAGCAAGCTACTATCTGCTTTAGATACTTGGAACCCAAGTTCTTTCAAGAACTTCACAAGTCTATAATTCCATGCCCTTGGGGCCTGCTTCAAACCATGCAAAGCTCTCTTGAGCTTGCACACATGATCTGAATACCTTCCATCTCTAAATCCTTGGGGTTGCTCCATGAAAACATCATCTGAAATATAACCATTTAAAAAAGCATTCTTCACATCTAATTGACATAATTTCCAACCTTTACATGCAGCAATGGCTATGAGTGTCCTGATGGTTGTCATCTTTGCCACATGACTATATGTTTCATCATAATCAATACCATATGTCTGAGCAAACCCTTTCACAACTAGTCTAGCTTGATACCTAGACACACTTCCATCTGCAAATCTCTTTGTCTTGTCGACCCATTTGCATCCAATGATCTTCTCACTAGTTGGTTTAGGAACTAAATCCCATGTGTGTCTCCATCAATGCATCATATTCTTCCTGCATAGCTTTCTCCCAATTTTCCTTACCTTTTGCCTCTTCATATGTAGAAGGGTCTTCATCTACCTTTATCATATAAGCATAATCTTTGGTAGCCAAAAAAGAAGTGTCATAGCTATACCTTGTAGGTTGCCACTTGTGTCTTGATGACCTTCTAAGTTCTCCACTCCTTGAGGTTTCTGGTTCATCACACTGAGGATCAAATCTTGGCATTTCTTCTTCAACCTGTACTTCATTATTCTCCTCTTCATCAAATATCTGAACCTTTGATTTACCTTTCGTTTGAGTCACAACTTCTTCATCACCTACATTAATATTGATTGTACCTGCATACCAAGTACCTTGCTCATCAAATGTAACATCCTTTGATACAAGGAATTGTTTTTTGGATGGACTCCACAACCTATATCCCATCTGCTTATCATCATAACCAATGAATACATACTTTTCAGCTTTAGGTTCCAATTTGTGCCTTAATTGGGATGGCACATATGCATATGCCAAACCTCCAAATACTTTGCAATGATCTAGAGTAGGTCTCTTATCCCACCATGCCTCATATGGTGTCATACCCTGCAAAGCTTTACATGGTAACCTATTGACCAAATAAGTAGCTATGTTTACAGCCTCAGCCCACAAGTAATTTGGGCAATTTTTCTCCTTCATCATGGATCTTGCAAACTCAACAAGAGTTCTATTTCTCCTTTTTGCTACACCATTTTGTTGAGGAGAGTACCTGCAACTAATTTCTCTTTTTATACCTGCATTCCACAAGTAATCACTAAACTCATTAGAGAAATAGTCTCCCCCTCCATCTGACCTTAGTCTCTTCAATTTATGACCTATAATTCTCTCTACATACATATGATAATGTTTGAATGTATGGAATACCTCTGACTTATCTTTGATCACATAGATAGTGATCCATCTGGTAGCATCATCAACATAAATCACATAGTACCTTGAACCATTGACACTGAAATCTTTTGATGGTCCCCACACATCTGTGTGTACCAACTCAAGCTTCTCTGAATACATAAAACCATGCTTGGAATAAGATTGCTTATGAGCCTTACCTAATTGACATGCCTGACATGTTGGTGCAGAGCAATCAACACTTCAAGTTTTGGAAGTCAAAGAATGAAGAGAAGATCAAGTTTTGAAGCATAGAAGAAGTTTACATTCAGGAGTTGAAAGAAATGTACACATATGTACATTAGTTCAGATATAGGTCACTTATACTTTTGATTAGTCATAAGTTTGTAAATATTTGCCTCTAAATACTATGGAAAATGTCGGGGCAAGTATGAGAGAGCATGAGAATAGAGTAATTGAGAGTTGTAAGAGTCATTAGACATCTTAGAAGTTAGTTGAATTCCCTCTCATCATTCAGTTGTAAACTCCTTCAGAAATGGAAGAAATTTGCGCCCGATGTTTCTGAGTTTTCTCCTTCTGTGTTAGATCTTTTGTGAAATGCTTTTGTACAAGTCTAAGTCTACAGGTGATTGACCTCTGTACAAATTTTTAGCTTCCAATTGTGATCAGGTTGAGAGAATTATGTGTAGGAACATTTGTATGTGAAGAAGTGTTCACTGGTTCCTGAAACAGGCGCAAAATTCGAAGTCAATGTTTTGATCAGCTCTCCTTCCACAGTTTAAAGTTTTGAGCAAGTAAGCACTTAATCTTTAAGTTGAAAGGTAAGTTACTTGTGGCTAAAAGCATTTAATTAAACATGTTCTATTCTTGGAGAACAATGTCTTAGAAGTTATAGGTGTCTAAATTGACTTCTCAGAAGTACAGTTTTAGACATAGGTGACTTGTCAAGTTGATTTCTCAAAATCTACTGAATCTTTTGGAGTGATTCGACTTGGAAGAGGTGCGCAATCTTTAGGCAACACCTTGTGCAAAGTTTTATAAAAATCGTTAGACATTTGATAAGTCAATGAGAAAGATATGTGCAGCAGACTTTCTGTAGAATCATCTTTTACACATAATTTTCAGAATCCTTATAATTGAATGTTGATCCTCCAAATTGGTGAAGGTTCTGACTTACTCTTGATATAGAGGTGCTCTAATTTCAAGAGTAGGTTGTTCTTTTGGAGATTAACACTCTCCATCAGTGGTATCAGAGCACGAAGCATCAAAATTGAAGAAAGGAGGATCCCACTGTTGCAAGTGCAAAGAATTCAACATCTGAAGGTTCAAAAGATGAAAGCTTGAGGACAAAGCTTGAGAACGAGGTCATACGACATCAAGGAACACAGAAGGAGTAACATTCAAAGTAAAGGTACATCTATTATTCATAAAGGTTGAAGAATTAAATACACAGGTGAAGAAAGGATGGGAGATTCTCTTCAGATAGAGAAATTGGATAGAGAGAACTATCCTGCATGGTCAATGAGGATGAAAGCTCATCTTATGAGCAAACACTTGATAGCTTACATTATAGGTGAAGAAGAAAAGGCTCAATTCAGAGATCCTAGTGTTCCAACTAGGGAGGAATTATCAGATTTGAAGAATTGGATGAAGAGAGATGCTCAAGCTAAGAGCATTATCTATATGGCAGTCAATGATTACTTGCTACCTCACATTAGAGGTCTTGAAAGTGCAAGTGATATATGGAATGCTTTGGAATAGCATTTCCAAAACACCACAAAGTCAAGGAAGGCATCCTTGTGGGCAGAATTTACCACTTTCAAGAAGAAGGCCTCTCAATCCATTTGAGATTATGTAACCAAAATGAAGGACATTGCAGATGCATTAGGAGCTGTTGATGAAGACATTGAGGAGGATAAATTGGTAAGGCAAATACTCACAGGTTTGAGAGGTGATGACAAATGGAAGCCATTCATTTTGTCTACTGAATTATCACTTGATCATTTTACTCCTGACTTAAATCAGTTGCTAGGACATATGTTAACCTTTGAGCAGGATGTCAAAGGTGAAAGTGACAAGAGTACAAGTCCTGCAAAGTACTCAAAGGATAAGAAGAAAAATAGCAAAGGAAAGCAACAAGCAAATGAAGATGAAGGCACAACTAGTCAAGCTAACTTCCTGAGAGGAAGAGGAAGTGGCAAAGGTAGAGGAAGAGGCAGGAATAACAAAGATGGAGTCAAAGCTTGCTGGATTTGTGGTAAGACAAATCCCTTAGCTAATGATTGTTGGCATAATACTCAAAATAATGGTGGATATAATCAGAACTTTAATTCAAGAGGAAGAGGTGGCAAAAATCAAAGAGGTAATTTCAGAGGTAGAGGTAGTAGAGGTTACTTTGGAAGAAATGCATATAGAGGATTCCAAAGTCAACAATACAATAATACCTACTACAATTATGCTTCAGATCAGAAGGAGGATTCAACATTGATAATGAATGCAACTTGTGAAAGGAAAAGTGAAGATCAAAGAGTCTTCTATATTGACTCAGGGTGTAGCAATCACCTGAGTGGTAACATAGCATTGATGACTGATTTAGAAAATAAGGTATCTAATCATGTTGTTCAAACAGGTGACAATACAAAACATAATGTGAAGTCAATTGGATCAGTGAAGGCTAAGGATGGTAGCACCTTATTGAGTAAGGTCTTGTATGTTCCTACAATTCCTAAGAATCTGATAAGTGTAGGACAAATTGTTGAAAAAGGTTATGAAGTGAGATTCACTAATGAAGGAGTATTTGTGGAAGACCCTAGCAATGGGTATAAACAGATTGTTTCAGGGAAGAAAGAAGGAAGGTTGTTCACATTGAAGATTCAAGGTAATGTTGGTCATGCCTTGTTCACTTATGGAGGACATAAGATCTCTGAGTTAGATCTTTGGCATAAGAGGCTTGGAAACTTTAATGAAAGAGGTATCAAAGATATGATTAACAATGGTTCAGTGCTTGGATTGCCTAATGTTACAGGTCAACATATGACATACAGATGTGAGGCATGTCAATTAGGTAAGGCTCATAAGCAATCTTATTCCAAGCATGGTTTTATGTATTTAGAGAAGCTTGAGTTG
Source organism: Ceratopteris richardii (assembly GCA_020310875.1). NCBI lineage: Eukaryota > Viridiplantae > Streptophyta > Polypodiopsida > Polypodiales > Pteridaceae > Ceratopteris > Ceratopteris richardii. Next base: position 262,443 of record MU260129.1, on the reverse strand, counting down.
GTACACACAGATGTGTGGGGACCATAAAAGGATTTCAGTATCAATGGTTCAAGGTACTATGTGATTTATGTTGATGATGCTACCAGATGGATCACTATCTATGTGATCAAAGATAAGTCAGAAGTATTTAGTACATTCAAACATTATCTTGTGTATGCAGAGAGAATTACACGTCATAAGTTGAAGAGACTAAGGTCAGATGGAGGGGGAGAGTACTTCTCTAATGAGTTCAGCGATTACTTGTGAAATGCAGGTATAAAAAGGGAAATCACTTGCAGGTACTCTCCTCAAGAAAATGGTGTAGCAGAAAGGAGGAATAGAACTCTTGTTGAGTCTGCAAGATCCATGATAAAGGAGAAAAATTGCCCAAATTATTTGTGGGTTGAGGCTGTAAATACAGCTACTTATCTGGTCAATAGGCTACCATGTAAAGCCTTGCAGGGTATGACACCATATGAGGCATGGTGGGGTAAGAGACCTACCTTAGATCATTGCAAAGTATTTGGATGTTTGGCATATGCATATGTGCCATCACAATTAAGACAAATTGGAACCTAAAGCTAAAAAGTATGTGTTCATTGGTTATGATGACAAGCAGATGGGTTATAGATTGTGGAGTCCATCCACAAAGCAATTCATTGTGTCTAAGGATGTTACATTTGATGAGCAAGATACTTGGTATGCAAGAACTATGAATTTTAATACAGATGATGAAGAAATTGTGAGTCAAAAGAAAGGTAAATCAAAGGTTCAGATATTTGATGAACAAGAGAATAATGAAGTGCAGGTTGAAGTTGAAGAAATGCCAAGATTTGATCCTGAGTGTGAAGAACCAGAAACCTCACGGAGTGGAGAACTCAGAAGGTCATCAAGACACAAGTGGCAACCTACAAGGTATAGCTATGATACTTCTTTTCTGGCTACCAAAGATTATGCTTATATGATTAAAGCAGATGAAGACCCTTCTACATATGAAGAGGCAAAAGGTAAGGAAAATTGGGAGAAAGCTATGCAGGAAGAATATGATGGAGTAATGGAGAATCAGACATGGGATTTGGTTCCTAAACCAAATAGCCAGAAGATCATTGGATGCAAATGGGTCTACAAAACAAAGAGGTTTGCAGATGGAAGTGTGTCTAGGTATAAAGCTAGACTTGTTGTGAAAGGGTTTGCTCAAACATATGGAATTGATTATGATGAGACCTATAGTCCTGTGGCAAAGATGACAACCATCAGGACACTCATAGCAGTTGCTGCATGTAAAGGTTGGAAATTATGTCAATTAGATGTGAAGAATGCTTTTTTGAATGGTTACATTTTAGATGATGTTTTCATGGAGCAACCACAAGGATTCTGAAATAAAAGGTATCCAGATCATGTGTGTAAGCTCAAGAGAGCTTTATATGGTTTGAAGCAAGCCCCGAGGGCATGGAATTATAGACTTGTAAAGTTCTTGAAAGAACTTGGATTTCAAGTATCTAAGGCAGATAGTAGCTTGCTTGTGAAAGAAAGTGATGATGGGTTCATTTACATGTGCATATATGTTGATGATATAATTCTTACAGGTACAGATGAGAAAGGCATTCAAAGCCTAAAGAAGAAAATGGAAAAAGAGTTCAAAATCAGTGACTTGGGAGATTTGTCATATTTCTTGGGCATGAAGATTTCATATACTCAACATAGAGTATATGTAACTCAAGAAAGGTATTTGAAGAACTTGTTAATCAAGTTTAAAATGAATGATTGCAGGGTAGCACCTACTCAAATGGAGGTGAACCACAAATTGAGCAGATATGGAGGTGAAGAGTTCAAGGACATGAAACAATATCAGAGTTTGGTTGGTAGTCTTATCTATGCTACATTAACTAGGCCTGATTTATCATATGCAGTTGGGGTTTTGTCTCAATTCATGCATTGTCCTAGAAAAGAGTGTTGAGGTACATTAAGGGTACACTCAAAGAGGGTTTGTATTATGGCTTTACATCAGATACAAATATCAAAATATATAATGATGCAGATTGGGTAGGTAATCTTGATGATAGAAAGTAAACTTATGGATACATGTGTTATGTGGGAGATAAGTTGATCTCTTGGTGTTCAAAGAAGCAACATACAGTTGCTTTATCATCTACAGAAGCTGAGTACAAAGGCATGGTTGAAGCTGCAAAGGAAGTGATATGGCTTAAGACTCTCATGAAGAGTTTTGACACTATACAGAGCATACCTATCATTTATGGAGATAACATGAGTTCATTGTATCTAGCTGCTAACCCTGTTTTTCATGCCAGGACCAAACACATTGAGATCCAGTATCACTTTCTAAGAGAGAAGGTGATGGATAAAGAGATTGAAGTCATACAAAAGATCAGATAGCTGATATGCTTACCAAAAGCTTGGATGGACCAAAGCTACAGAAGTTCAAAGACATGACAGGCATAAAGAAGATAGATAAAACCTCAATTGATGATTGAGGGGGAGCTGTTGGTGCAGAGCAATCAACAATTGAAGTTTTGGAAGTCAAAGAATGAAGACAAGATCAAGTTTTGAAGCATAGAAGAAGTTTACATTCAGGAGTTGAAAGAAATGTACACATATGTACATTAGTTCAGATATAGGTCACTTATACTTTTGATTAGTCATAAGTTTGTGAATATTTGCCTATAAATACTATGGAAAATGCTAGGCCAAGCATGAGAGAGCATGAGAATAGAGTAATTGAGAGTTGTAAGAGTCATTAGACATCTTAGAAGTTAAAGGAATTCTTTCTCATCATTTAGTTGTAAAGTCCTTCAGAAATGGAAGAAATTTGCACCCGATGTTTTTTAGTTTTCTCCTTCTGTGTTAGATCTTTTGTGAAATGCTTTTGTACAAGTCTAAGTCTATAGGTGATTGACCTCTGTACAAATTTTTAGCTTCCAGTTGTGATCAAGCTGAGAGAATTATGTGTAGGAACATTTGTATGTGAAGAAGTGTTCACTAGTTCCTGAAACAGGCGCAAAATTCGAAGTCAATGTTTTGATCAGTTCTCCTTCCACAGTTTAAAGTTTTTAGCAAGTAAACACTTAATCTTTAAGTTGAAAGATAAGTTACGTGTGGCTAAAAGCATTTACTTAAATGGGTTCTATTCTTGGAGAACAATGTCTTAGAAGTTATAGGTGTTTAAATTGACTTCTCAGAAGTACAGTTTTAGACATAGGTGACTTGTCAAGTTGATTTCTCAAAATCTACTGAATCTTTTGGAGTGATTCGGCTGATGGAGAGTGTTAATCTCCAAAAGAACAACCTACTCTTGAACTTAGAACACCTCTATATCAAGAGTAAGTCAAAACCTTCATCAATTTAAGAGATCAATGACCAAATATCAAATTCTTGAACAAACTGTGAAGAAGGAAATTACTCAAAAAGTCTGCTGCATATATCTTTCTCATTGACTGAGTAAATGTGTAAAGTTTTTTATGAAACTTTGCACAAGGTGTGGCTAAAGATTGCGCACCTCCTCCAAGTCAAATCACTCCAAAAGATTCAGTAGATCTTGAGAAATCTACTTCACCAGTTACCTATGTCTAAATCTGTATTTCTGAGAAGTCGATTTAGACACCCCTAACTTCTTAACTTTAGTTCTCACAATGTCGAACCCGTTTAATCAAATCCTTTTGGCTGTAGATAGCTTATCTCTCAACTTAGATTTTGAGCTATCATATGTGTAAAACTTTACACTGTGCACTGAGCACTACTCATTTCATTGAACTCGAAATCTGCGCCTGTTTCAGGAGACTGTGAACATTCTTTACATATGAATGTTCCTACACACAATTCTCTTAGCCTGATCACAATTGGAAGCTAAAAATTTATACACAGATCTATGAACTCTAGACTTAGACTTGTACAAAAGCATTCCACAAAATCTTTACCACAGAAGGAGAAGACACGAAAACTTCGGGCGCAACTTTTCTTCTATTCCTCAGAAAAACAGAATTGAGTTGTGAGAGAGACTTCTTCACATTCGTATGAACTCTAATGAGTCTTACAACTTACAAATGCACTATTCTCATACTCTCCTGTTGTCTCCTCTATTGCCCCGACATTTTTCCAAAGTATTTATAGGCAAATATGTACAAGCTTATAACTAGACAAAAGTATAAGTGATCTATGTCTCCACTAATGTACATATGTGTACATATCATTCATCCTGTGAATATAACCACCTTCTTTGCTTCAAGACTTGATCTTATCTCCATCTTTTTGTCTTCCAAACTTCAATTGGTGATTGGTCTGCACCAACAGCTCCCCCTCAATCATCAATTGAGGTTTCTCTTATTTTCTTTATGCCTGCCATGTCTTTGAACTTCTGTAACTTTGGTCCATCTAAACTTTTTGTAAGCATATCAGCTATCTGATCTTTTGTTGAAGTATGTATAACTTCAATCTCCTTATCCATCACCTTCTCTCTTAGAAAGTGATACTGTATCTCAATGTGTTTGGTCTTGGCATGAAAAACAGGATTAGCAGCTAGATATAATGAACTCATGTTATCACCATAAATGATAGGTATGCTCTGTATAGTATCAAAACTCTTCATGAGAGTCTTAAGCCATATCACTTCTTTTGCGGCTTCAACCATGCCTTTGTATTCTGCTTCTGTAGATGACAAAGCACCTGTATGTTGCTTCTTTGAGCACCAGGAGATTAACTTATCTCCCACATAACACATGTATCCATAAGTTGACCTTCTATCATCTGGATTACCTGCCCAATCTACATCACTATATATTTTGATATTTGTATCTGATGTAAATCCATAATACAAACCTTCTTTGAGTGTACCCTTAATGTACCTCAACACTCTTTGACCTGCAATCCAATGTTCTTTTCTAGAACAATGCATGAATTGAGACAAAACCCCAACTGCATATGATAAATCAGGCCTAGTTAATGTAGCATAGATAAGACTACCAACCAAACTCTGATATTGCTTCATGTCCTTGAACTCTTCACCTCCAAATCTGCTTAATTTGTGATTCACCTCCATTGGAGTAGGTGCTACTCTGCAATCATTCATTTTAAACTTGGTTAACAAATTCTTCAAATAACTCTCTTGAGTCACATACACTCCATGTTGAGTGTATGAAATCTCCATGCCCAAGAAGTATGATAAATCTCCCAAGTCATTGATTTTGAACTCTTTGTCCATTTGCTTCTTTAGGCTTTGTATGCCTTTCTCATCTGTACCTGTAAGAATTATATCATCAACATATATACATATGTAAATGAACCCATCATCACTTGCTTTGACAAGCAAGCTACTATCTGCTTTTGATACTTGAAATCCAAGTTCCTTTAAGAACTTTACAAGCCTATAGTTCCATGCCCTTGGGGCCTGCTTCAAGCCATATAAAGCTCTCTTGAGCTTACACACATGATCTGGATATCTTCCATCTCTAAATCCTTGAGGTTGCTCCATGAAAACATCATCTGAAATATAACCATTCAAAAAAGCATTCTTCACATCTAATTGACATAATTTCCAACCTTTGCATGCAGCAATTGCTATGAGTGTTCTGATGGTTGTCATCTTTGCCACTGGACTATAAGTCTCATCATAGTCAATACCAAATGTCTGAGCAAACCCTTTTACAACAAGTCTAGCTTTGTACCTAGACACACTTCCATCTGCAAATCTCTTTGTCTTATAGACCCATTTGCATCCAATGATCTTCTGGCTATTTGGCTTTGGAACCAAATCCATGTTTGATTCTCCATTAATGCATCATATTCTTCCTGCATAGCTTTTTCCCAAATCTCTTTACCTTTTGCCTCTTCATATGTAGAAGGTTCTTCATCTGCTTTAATCATGTAAGCATAATACTTAGTAGTCAAGAATGATGTATCATAGCTATACCGAGTAGGTTGCCATTTGTTCCTTGTAGACCTCCTAAGTTCTCCACTTCTTGAGGTTTCTGGTTCTTCACATTCAGGATCAAATCTTGGTGTTTCTTCCACTTCAACCTGCACTTCATTATTCTCTTACTCATCAAATATCTGAACCTTTGATTTACCTTTCCTTTGGTTCACAATTTCTTCATCATCTGTATTAATATTGATAGTACCTGCATACCAAGTACCTTGCTCATCAAATGTAACATCTTTTAATACAACAAAATGTTTTGTGGATGGATTCCACAACCTATATCCCATCTGCTTATCATCATAACCAATAAACACATATTTTTCAGCTTTAGGTTCCAATTTGTGCCTTAATTGTGATGGCACATATGCATATGCCAAACATCCAAATACTTTGCAATGGTCTAGTGTAGGTCTCTTACCCCACCATGCCTCATATGGTGTCATACCCTGCAAGGCTTTACAAGGTAGCCTATTGACCAAATAAGTAGCTGTATTTACAGCCTCAGCCCACAAATAATTTGGGCAATTTTTCTCCTTCATCATGGATCTTGCAAACTCAACAAGAGTCCTATTCCTCCTTTCTGCTACACCATTTTGTTGAGGAGAGTACCTGCAAGTAACCTCTCTTTTTATACCTGCATTCCACAAGTAATCACTGAACTCATTAGAGAAATACTCTCCCCCTCCATCTGACCTTAGTCTCTTCAACTTATGTCCTGTAATTCTCTCTGCATACATATGATAATGTTTGAAAGTATTGAATACTTCTGACTTATCTTTGATCACATAGATAGTGATCCATCTGGTAGCATCATCAACATAAATCACATAATACCTTGATCCATTGATACTGAAGTCCTTTGATGGTCCCCACACTTCTGTGTGTACCAACTCAAGTTTCTCTAAATACATAAACCCATGCTTAGAATAGGGTTGCTTATGAGCCTTACCTAATTGATATGCCTCACATCTGTATGTCATATGTTGACCTGCAACATTAGCCAATCCAAGCACTGAACCATTATTAATCATGTCTTTAATACCTCTTTCATTGAAATGTCCAAGTCTCTTGTGCCAAAGATCTAACTCAGAGATCTTATGTCCTCCATAAGTGAACAAGGCATGACCAACATTACCTTGAATCTTCAATGTGAACAATCTTCCTTCTTTCTTCCCTAAAACAATTTGTTTATACCCATTGCTAGGGTCTTCCACAAACACTCCTTCATTAGTGAACCTTACTTCATAACCTTTTTCCCCAATTTGTCCTACACTTATCAAATTCTTAGGAATTGTAGGAACATACAAGACCTTACTCAATAAGGTGCTACCATCCTTGGCCTTCACTGATCCAATTGACTTCACATTGTGCTTTGTGTTGTCACCTGTTTGAACAACATGATTAGATACCTTATTCTCCAAATCAGTCATCAAGGCTATATTACCACTCAGGTGATTGCTACACCCTGAGTCAATGTAGAAGACTCTTTGATCTTCATTCTGCCTTTCACAAGTTGCATTCATTATCAATGTTGAATCTTCCTTCTGATCTGAAGCATAATTGTAATAGGTATTGTTATATTGTTGACTTTGGAAACCTCTACCTGCATTTCTTCCAAAGTAACCCCTACTACCTCTACCTGAAATTACCTCTTTGATGTCTGCCACCTCTTCCTCTCGAATTATAGTTCTGATTGTATCCTCCATTACTTTGAGTGTTATGCCAACAATCATTTGCTAAATGATTTGTCTTACCACAAATCCAGCAAGCTTTGGATCCATCTTTGTTACTCCTGCCTCTTCCTCTACCTTTGCCACCTCCTCTTCCTCTTAGGAAGTTGGCTTGACTAGTTGTGCCTTCTTCTTCATTTGCTTGTTGCTTTCCTTTGTTAGTTTTCTTCTTGTCTTTAGAGTACATTGCATGACCTGCACTCTTGTCAACATCTCCTTTGATATCATTGTCAAAAGTTAGCATATGTCCTAACAATTGATTCAAATCAGGATTGAAATGATCCAATGAAAGTTTTGTAGATAAAATAAAAGGTTTCCACTTCTCATCACCTCTTAGTCCTGTGAGAGTTTGCCTTACCAATTTATCTTCTTCAATGTCTTCATCCACTGCTCCTAATGCATCTGCAATGTCCTTCATCTTTGTCACATAATCAGATATTGATTGTGAAGCCTTCTTCTTGAAAGTAGTAAACTCTGCCCATAAAGATGCCTTTCTTGACTTTGTAGTGTTTTGGAAATGCTCCTCCAAAGCATTCCATATCTCAATTGCACTTTCAAGACCTCTAATGTGAGGTAGCAAGTAGTCATTGACTGCCATATAGATTATGCTCCTAGCTTGAGCATCTCTTTTCATCCAATTCTTCAAATCTGATAATTCTTCCCTAGTTGGAACACTAGGATCTCTGAATTGTGGCTTTTCTTCTTCTGCTGTAATGTAAGCTATCAAATCTTTGCTCATTAGATGAGCTTCCATCCTCATTGACCATGCAGGATAGTTCTCAATTTCTCTATCTGAAGAGAATCTCCCATCTTCCTTCACCTGTATTAACAGATCTTTAAACTTTATGAAGAATAAATGTACCTTGACTTTGAATATTACTTCTTCTGATCCTTTTAACGACTTCAATGTGTCTTCCTTCAAGCTTTCTTCAATCTTTGTCCTTTTGGTCCTTCAAGATGTAAAGTTTGTATTTCTGCAGTAGTCGGAGTCTCCCTTTCCTTGATTCTGATGCTTCCTGCTCTGATACCACTGATGGAGAGTGTGAATCTCCAAAAGAACAACCTACTCTTGAACTTAGAACACCTCTATGTCAAGAGTAAGTCAAAACCTTCACCAATTTAAGAGATCAATGACCAAATATCAAAATTCTTGAACAAACTGTGAAGAAGGAAATTACTCAGAAAGTCTGCTGCATATATCTTTCTCATTGACTGAGTAAATGTGTAAAGTTTTTATGAAACTTTGCACAAGGTGTCGCCTAAAGATTGCGCACCTCCTCCAAGTCAAATCACTCCAAAAGATTCAGTAGATCTTGAGAAATCTACTTCACAAGTTACCTATGTCTAAATCTGTATTTCTGAGAAGTCGATTTGGACACCCCTAACTTCTTAACTTTAGTTCTCACAATGTCGAACCCGTTTTATCATATCCTTTTGGCTGTAGATAGCTTATCTCTCAACTTAGATTTTGAGCTATCATATGTGTAAAACTTTACACTGTGCACTGAGCACTACTCATTTCATTGAACTCGAAATCTGCGCCTGTTTCAAGAGACTGTGAACATTCTTTACATATGAATGTTCCTACACACAATTCTCTTAGCCTGATCACAAGTGGAAGCTAAAACTTTATACAGAGATCTATCGACTCTAGACTTAGACTTGTACAAAAGCATTCCACAAAATCTTTACCACAGAAGGAGAAGACACAAAAACTTCGGGCGCAACTTTTCTTCTATTCCTCAGAAAAACAGAATTGAGTTGTGAGAGAGACTTCTTCACATTCCTATGAACTCTAATGAGTCTTACAACTTACAAATGCACTATTCTCATACTCTCTTGTTGTCTCCTCTATTGCCCCGACATTTTTCCAAAGTATTTATAGGCAAATATGTACAAGCTTATAACTAGACAAAAGTATAAGTGATCTATGTCTCCACTAATGTACATATGTGTACATATCATTCATCTTGTGAATATAACCACCTTCTTTGCTTCAAGACTTGATCTTATCTCCATCTTTTTGTCTTCCAAACTTCAATTGGTGATTGGTCTGCACCAACATCGGCTTGGAGGAGGTGTGCAATCTTTAGGCAACACATTGTGCAAAGTTTTATAAAAAACTTTACACATTTGATAAGTCAATGAGAAAGATATGTGCAGTAGACTTTCTGTAGAATCATCTTTTTCACAGAATTTTCAAAATCCTTATAATTGAATGTTGATCCTCCAAATTGGTGAAGGTTCTGACTTACTCTTGATATAGAGGTGCTCTAATTTCAAGAGTAGGTTGTTCTTTTGGAGATTAACACTCTCCATCATCACATCTGTTGTCATATGTTGACCTGCAACATTAGGCAATCCAAGCACAGAACCATTGTTAATCATATCTTTGATACCTCTTTCATTAAAATGTCCAAGCCTTTTGTGCCAAAGATCTAACTCAGAGATCTTATGTCCTCCATAGGTGAACAAGGCATGACCAACATTACCTTGGATCTTCAATGTGAACAATCTTCAATGTCCAACATTGCTAGGGTCTTCCACAAACACTCCTCATTAGTGATTCTAACTTCTTAACGTTTTTCAACAATTTGTCCTACACTTATCAGATTCTTAGGAATTGTAGGAACATACAAGACCTTACTCAAGAGGGTGCTACCATCCTTGGCCTTCACTGATCCAATTGACTTCACATTGTGCTTTGTATTGTCACCTCTTTGAGCTCCATGATTAGTTACCTTATTTTCCAAATCTGTCATCAAAGCTATGTTGCCACTCAGGTGATTGCTACACCCTGAGTCAATGTAAAAAACTCTTTGGTCTTCATTTTTCCTCTCACAAGTTGCATTCATTATCAATGTTGAATCCTCCTTCTGATCTGAAGCATAATTGTAGTAGGTATTGTTGTATTGTTGACTTTGGAATCCTCTACCTGCACTTCTTCCAAAGTAACCTCTACCTCTGAAATTACCTCTTTGATTTCTGCCACCTCTTCCTCTTGAATTAAAATTCTGATTATATCCACCATTACTTTGAGTATTATGCCAACAATCATTAGCTAAGTGATTTGTCTTACCACAAATCCAGCAAGCTTTGACTCCATCTTTATTACTCCTGCCTCTTCCTCTACCTTTGCCACCTCCTCTTCCTCTTAGGAAGTTAGCTTGGCTAGTTGTAACTTCATCCTCATTTGTTTGTTGCTTTCCTTTGATATTCTTCTTCCTATCCTTTGAATACATTGCATGACATGTACTCTTGTCACCTTCACCTTTGACATCCTGCTCAAAGGTTAACATATGTCCTAGAAACTGATTTAAGTTAGGAGTAAAATGATCAAGTGATAATTCAATAGACAAAATGAATGGCTTCCATTTTTCATCACCTCTCAACCCTGTGAGGATTTGCCTTACCAATTTATCCTCCTCAATGTCTTCATCAACTACTCCTAATGCATCTGCAATGTCCTTCATCCTTGTTACATAGTCTGAGATGGATTGAGAGGCCTTCTTCTTGAAAGTGGTAAATTCTGCCCACAAACATGCCTTCCTTGACTTTGTGGTGTTTTGGAAATGCTCCTCCAAAGCATTCCATATATCACTTGCACTTTCAAGACCTCTAATGTGAGGTAGCAAGTAGTCATTGACTGCCATATAGATAATGCTCCTAGCTTGAGCATCTATCTTCATCCAAGTCTTTAAGTCTGATAATTCCTCCCTAGTTGGAACACTAGGATCTCTTAACTGAGGCTTTTCTTCTTCAAGTGTGATGTAACTTATCAAGTCTTTTCTCATAAGATGAGCTTCCATCCTCATTGACCATGCTGGATAGTTCTCTCTATCCAACTTCTCTATTTGAAGAGAATCTCCCATCCTTTCTTCACCTGTATATTGAACTCTTCAAACTTTATGAGTAATAGATGTACCTTTACTTCGAATAATGTTCCTTTTGTCTTCCTTGATGTCGTATGATCTCCTTCTCAAGCTTTGCCCTCAAGATTTCACCTTTTGAACCTTCAGATGTTGAATTCTTTGCACTTGCAGCAGCCGGGATCCTCCTTCCTTCAATTCTGATGCTTCCTGCTCTGATACCACTAATGGAGAGTGTTAATCTCCAAAAGAACAAGCTACTCTTGTAATTAGAGCACCTCTATAACAAGAATAACTCAAACCTTCACCAAATTTAGAGGATCAATGATCAATTATAAAGATTTTGAGAAATCTGTGAAGGAGATGACTACACAGAAAGTCTGCTGCACATATCTCTCACATTAACTTATCAATTGTGTAAAGTTTTTTATGAAACTTTGCATAAGGCCGATTCAGACACCTGTAACTTCTAACACTTGGCTCTCTTAATCTAGAACCTGTTTATGCAAATGCTTTTAGCCACAAGCATCTTACCTTCCAACTTAAAGATTGAGTGCTTGCTTGCTCAAAACTTTACACTGTGGAAGGAGAACTGACCAAAACATTAACATCGAATTTTGCGCCTGTTTTAGGAACCAGTGAACACTTCTTCACATATGAATGTTCCTACTCATAATTCTCACAGCCTGTTTACAATTAGGCTCTCAAATGTTAACCATAGACTCATTAACTATGGACTTAGATGTCTACAAAAGGATTCTTGAATGGATCAAGTACAGAAGGAGAATGCACAGAAACATCGGGCACAATTTTCTTTCATTCCTGAAGGAATTTTACAACTAGATGAGAGAGCTAATCTTCATACTTCTCAAGTGTCTAAAAAAAACTTCTAATTCTCTCTAATTCTTGTATTCTACACTCCCTCATATTTGCCCTGACATTTCCTTTATATATATATATAGGCAAATATTTACAAGTTCATGACTATACAAAAGTATAAGTGAACTATCTCTGTATTAATGTACATATGTGTACACCTCTTCATCTTCTGGATGTATTCTTCCTTCATGCTTCACAACTTGAACCTTTTTCTTCAGTCCTTGACTTCAATTCTTCATTAAAACATCAATTGTTGATTGCCCTGCACCAACAGTAATGTGCTTTGTGAAGCTTGTATAATTGATCTTCCTTTCCTTTAATCTTGAAGCCTTCATGTTGGTCAACGTCTTCTTGAAGATCTCCATTGAGAAAAGCACTTTTGATGTCCCGTTGTTGGATGGGCCATTTGAAACGTGCACTTAGTGCTAGAATGATTGCTATGGTGGTAAAACTTGCAGTAGGGGCAAAGGTTTCTTCATAATCAATGCGATATTGTTGCTTATATCCTTTAGCTACAAGTCTAGCTCTTGTCAAATGTGCCATCTCATTTATACTTAACTTTATAGATCCACTTAACTCCTATGACTTGATCATTTGTGGGGCTTAGGAACAAGTTTCCAAGTGTTGTTGTTTTCGATTGCATCCATTTCCACTTGCATAGATTTTGCCCACTTAGGTTGTCCTTGAGCTTCTTTGTAGTTGAAAGCCTCTAGACTCTGGTGGATCTGATGCATTAAAGCATAATTTACAAGTGTCCAAGTGTTGTTCTTTTCGATTGCATCCATTTACACTTGCACAGCTTTTGCCCACTCAAGTTGTCCTTGAGCTTCTTTGTAGTTGAAAGGCTCTGGAATCATTGCATTTGATGCATTAATGCATAATTTGCATAATGATTTTCTTCTCGCTGCTACTTTTTAATGAGCCTTTGTGATCTTCTTGGTTGATTTGAAGTACTTGCCTTTGTGTGTTTTGAATAGACTGTGTCCCCCTCTAGAGTGTAGATGGGTGCAGTAAGCCTTATACTTGGATTTTTGGTTGATTATCTTGAAGCTTTATTAAAGATTACATCTCCTAAAATTGTGGACTGGTTCTCAAGATCATACAAGATATATGCTTTTGATTTCTCACTATAGCCAATGAAGATGTGTTTCTTGGACTTGGACTGTAACCTGTTGCAATCTTCTTTTGTCACATGGACAAATGCTTCCCTTCCAAATACTCAAAAATACTTGACATTAGGATTTCTTCCATAGTATGCTTCAAAGAGTGTCTTGTTGTTCAATGCACTAGTGAAGCCTCGATTGACTATCTGCATAGTAGTGTCCATTGTTTGTGCACAAAACTTGTAGGGTAGTTCTTTCTACCCACACTTTGGGTCTTTCTCTCAGCTACTCCATTCTAGGATGGAGTGTGAGGTTGAGCGACTTCTCTTATTATCCCTTTCTGCTTTAACAAATTGTCAAAGTCATGATTGATAAACTCACCACTATCATCTGATCAAATAGTCTTGAATATCTTTGACACTTCATTCTTAACTTGCGTGATCCATTCTTGAAATGTAGAGAAAGTTTGTACCTTTGACTTCAAGAAATATAATCAAATGTATCTTGAGTGGTCATTTATTAGAAGAAAAAAGTAGATTGATCCACTAAGGGAAGGGGTATTTATAGGTCCATAGAGATCCATGTGGACAAGGGCTAAAGGTTTCCTAGCTCATGTGGATGCCTCCTTGGGAAGGAGAGCCCTATGTTTCTTGCCTTGGGTGCAAGCTTGGTAGATATCGTTGTCTTGCTTGATCTTGTGCAATCCTCTAACTATCTAGGATGATGCAATCCTGGTAAAAATGAGGCATGGCCATACCTTTGATGGCACATACTAGAAATGGACTCCTTAGATAGAAAGTAGGAGAGTTTGTATAACCCTTTTTCTTCTACACCTTGTGAATTTATGTCCTTTTTTTAGGGTCAATCATCTTAACTTAAGTGTTATCAAATAACACTTGTTTATCATGGTCAATGATTACCTTAACTGATAAAAATTCATGCACAAGTTAGGAAAAAATAATACATTCGATAATGATTTGCACTTCCCTCGGTCATTGGTGATGTCGTTCCCTTCAATGGGTAGGTTCTTGTTGTTGATTGGGTAGACTTCACCCATGTCTTCAATTTCTTGAAATGAATCCTAATCTTTACACATGTGCGATGTCACTCCACTATCAAAGATCCATTCTTGAGATGAACTTGAAGCTACTAGGGCATTGGCTTCTGTTGAAATAAACAGGTCTTCAATGGAACAGTGAGACCTACGTTGAGAGGGTTTCGATGGGGTCCTAGAGGTAGAGGGCTTGGAAGTGTGCTTCTTCTTGTGGCAAAATTTCTCCAAGTGCCCTATTTTTCCATAGAAATTACAAATAAACTATTGGAGCAACTCTATGACAAGCCTAAGTATTGGCTTGAGTCACATAAAGACATAGGAGAAGCTTTAAAGTAAAGACAATGTATGAAGATTAAATAGTTCACTTGTGAACTATCTCTTGTAACTCTTTGAAAATTTACTTGATGTAAAAGTCAAGAATCAAAAGTGGTTGAATCCACTTGATGATTAGGCAAGGAGAACTCCAAAAACTCATAATTGAGTTAGGTAGAATCTCTCACTAGAAATAAGGAAAAGAGATTTAGGTGATCTCCAATTCGAATTCAAATGTTGGCTCCAACTCTCACTATATATACATGTACTTTTTAGTCACAGTTAGAGAGCCTCAATCTTCAGAGATTATTGTCAGATCAATGTGGTCTAGGCAATCATTGTACTATTCACTCAATATAGAATTGATTTCATGATCATTTATTGCTATATTGTCAAGTCTATGTATGAACTGTTCTCTGTCACAATCTCTTAGTTTTAGGTCATCTTGCAAAGCAAATTTCTCTGAGCATGGTTCATCTTTTCTAGAGCTTTAACTTGTTATTGATTGCTCTCTAAGTATACTTTCATATTCAAGAGTTTGATCTGAATTAGGTCTATGTGCTATGAGCAATGACCATTTAAGCTTGATTGTGTATAGATGTCTATTGCTTCCTACAAAGTCATGTTGACATAGGTGAATTGCTAAATTTATTTCTCATCATATAATTAATCATTTTCAGTGAAATAACTTGTAGTAGGTTTCTTTTCTTCCTAATTAGTATCCTTTAAAATATCTTTGGCCAATTTTGACCAGAGGAGTACTAAGCAAAACACTGAGTGTCGTAACTCAAAAATAGAAGGTTTGAGTTAGTTGACTTTTAGTCAAACTTCTCTGTCTTGATTCAACTTTTTTCATGTGATCTTCCAAAGTACATAGGGTCTCAAATATTACTCATTGGCAAGCTATAGTTCCCACAACACTTCTTTGGAATTTATTTGGTTGGTGTAGTGCAAGGTATTTGTAGCACTACTTCATCTTCAGGAACATATCAATCCATCTCTTCATAGTGGTATGAGAGCAAGTATGGCAAATGGATTCCCTTCATCAACTGAGAAATTGGATAGAGGTAATTAATCTGCTTGGTCATTAAGGATGGAAGCTTATTTCCAAGGCAAGAATCTATATGGTTATGTGGCTGGAGCTGAAGTTATGCCTACATTCAGAAACAAGAGTCAACCAACACATGAAGAGCAGGAGAGACTAAGTACATGGTGTTCCAAAGATGCATTAGCAAGGTCTTATCTTCTCAACGTGATCTCTGATTTTTTGTTACCTCATATCAGAAGTTCTAAAACATCTCAGGAAGTGTGGAATGCACTTGAAACCTTCTTCTCTTCAAGTACTAAAGCAAGAAAGCATCAACTATGGTTGGAATTCACAACACTCAAGAAAGCTCCCAAGCAGAATGTGACTCACTTTGTCACAAAAATCAAGGACATAGTTGATCAGTTAGGAAGTATTGGAGAAGTAATAGATGAGGAACAGATTGTAAGGCAAGTCATCAATGGCATAAAGGGAGATGAAAAGTAGGAGGCTTTCGCTACAACAATGGATTTGTACATGGATATGCATGTACCAGATTTGAACACTCTAATTGGACAATTACTCACTCAAGAGGCCAAACTCATGAAGAATGGAGAAGGCTCCAAAGGTAATCAATCTTCCGCTTTATACATTAATAAAAGCAAGAAGAAAGATAATAAAGGGAAGGCAAAGAAAGTAGATGATGAAGTAGGTACGCATCAAGTTAACTATGCATGTAGAGGAAGACATAGCAGAGGTAGAGGAAGAGGGGGTAGACAAGGTAGGGGGATATCTCAAGTCCCTAATCCTTGTTCTATTTGTGGACTAACCAATCACACAGCTGAAAATTGTTTAGGAATTCTAGGAATCAAAGAGGCAGAGGATACAATAGAGGAGGATATGGCCACTCAAGAGGAAGATTCAACAATGACTATCATAACAACTACAATCACTCAACCTATCAGGGAAGCTACAAAGGAAGAAGGGATTTCAATAATTACACAGAGGACTCAAATCAAGAAGACTCATTATTAATCATGAACATGGAAATGCCCCAAGGTAAATCTGATGAGCATGTTTTCTACATAGATTCAGGTTGTTCCAATCATTTGGTAGGAAAAGTGGCCCTCCTATTAGATTTCAAAGATCCAAGGAACAAGTGTGCGGTACAAACAAGAGATGATACAAGACAAGAGATGATACAAGACAAGAGATGATGAGGTACAAACAAGAGGTTACACAATTGGAAGGACAGCGAGATGTAGAAGCCATTTGAACACTCAAAGAAATAATAGAGAATGCTCAAAGTGGGAAACCGAGACACAAACTTCACAAGTGTTTATAGATAAAACATTTTGATGTACACATGGAAACCTGAGAGTTAACTTTTGACTTGATGTATCAAGTGTTACCCAATTATCATAGAATTTTGTGAACCCAAAATATTTCATATCTTAAAAAAGATTTTCTCTCTTGGAAATTTAAAGATTCACATTGTGTGGTGTGCAAATATATTATTTTTTGTATGAAAAATAAAAATTCTACACTTAATACAAGATATTTCATTTCCTTAGCCGTGCTTTTAGAGCATATATACTAAAAAGAAGCCTTTCTTTGCAGGGTTAAAAGAGTTAGGAATGTTATATTTTCGTACACATGGATAGACCCCTTTTCGGCCATTTTTTTCCCTAATGCTAGCTCTCACTCTTAATCTCTAGATTTTCCCTTTTCAACTCCATGAATAATCATGCCTTTCTAGAGATGCGCTCATGAAATCTGTGTGCTCCGAAATAGCATCTTTTTTTCATGTCTCATGCAAGACTTCCAGACTAGCCACGCCTTTATTTTTCATGTACACCTCAAGAATCGAACCAATCTGCATTTTCTAAATGCCTAACCATGAATAAGATAAATCATGGATTCTTTTTTTTTTTAATATACAAAAAAATGGCACTTTTTCAAGCCTTGTAAGTAAAACTTGTGAGGAATCAACTTAAGCTTGTTAGACACAAGAAAATTCATCTTTTCAAGTTGCACAATCATGTTAGAGATGCTTTATATCCAAAAAAATTCCACTTTGAGGATATTGGCCTTGCAAAATTATAAATTTTAGAGATCAAAAAATATAAAAATCTCTTCATTAGCCTACCTTCATGTAATCAAATGAGACATAAATCATAACAAAGTATAAAATTTTTAATCAGATAAAGTTTTTCTACTAAGAGCACTCTACCTTCCTCTCATACAAAACTTTGTCTATTTCCTACATCGTCATGCTCAAATTTGACATACAAATTTCATGTGACAACTTCCTAGAGAGGGAATGTAAAAACTTATTGCTACAAATTTTTGTGGCCACAATCAACCTAGAAATGAAATTTCATTATTACCTACACATCATTATTTGAAAAAGAACATCTATCTCAATATGGTATATTACAATTCTCCCCCTCTTTGAAGAACTCTATCCTTAGAGCTCAAAAGAAGGGTAATGTCCCAGAAAATCATCGAAACCAATCCATGTTGAATTATCAATAGGATATGCAAACCACTTAAATCTCAACTATTTCATGATTCCTAAGATATCTAATTCTCATATCCACTATTACTTCTGGTTCAAGTTCAAAAGTAGCATCTCTCTTCATCTTAGATTTGTCCTACAAAACATGATCAACATTACGAACATACTTTTAAGTAATCCAACATGGAAAACTGGATGAACTTTTTGTTGAGAGTACCATGCTCCACCCTTTTGTCCAAAGCTACTTTCATTATCATGTAAGCACAATTATCCCACATGCAAGGAGATTCCCCCAACCTCCATATAAGCAAGGCCTCACTTCACTTCTCACAATGTTATTCACTCAAGCTCTTGTCAAGAGTGCCCACTCTCTTCTCATGGAGTCTCCATGCTCATAAAGCATTCTTTGTAAGTTCATTTCTATTTATTTAATTCATCATGTTTTTTTATCTTTTGTTCCTTCCTCCTTAGTTTGATTAATTAATAGTAGATTGGGATTTTCTTTTTCATTTCAACATGGTATTAGAGCATAGGTAATTTTTTTCCTAGCATTCTGTTAAAAAGGGGACTTCCATCACATCCGCTTTTTAATCTCTTTTCGGGTTCTTGGGGATGGTAGGGGTCTGACAGTGCAGAGGCCCTTTAACTGATTTTCCCAACTTAACTATCAAATTAAGCATCACACTACTATCCAATATAACTTCTTCTACACCGTATTACTACTCGTATTTCGGTTATTCCTCACACCGTATTTAACGCACAAATTAATGATCATAGTCGCACAGACTTATTAACGTGAACATAACATTACTGTGTTAATAAAGAATTAATGTGAGTCAACAAAGACAGAGTGACAGTACTCAGAATATTTGTAATCTGCACCACGAAGTCTCCACAAGGTCGCAAATTGCCCAGACAGACAGTCTGATGATCCCGTATCCTCTACCACCAGAGAACAACGTCATGTCTCTTCATTAATGAATAAAAGGGTTAAATCACTTCGCTACGTTCTTTCGGTGCGTGTGGTATATGAGAATATAAAATTACAATGTGCTAATCTGACGGCCTAACACTGGCACGCACAGTGGACTTGAACCCGCAAAGAAAACAAAATAAAGGCTCATCTACGATGCCTTGGATATATATGGTTCTTGCTAATTTGAAGGTTCTGGTGATTTTCTGTTTTAATGAATCCAACATCAGTTTTAATGTTTTCGGCTTCACCAATTGTGCGTGAGTGTGTACTGAACTCGCCGAAATAACCTGACTGAACAAAGCATCGGTCTAGGTGTGCAAAAATGCTTCTTGTAAATAGAAATCATTAGCTAATGTAGCATCTCTCTGCTGCTTCACATCCGCAATTTGCACATCAATTCGAGACAATCTCTCGGCTTGAGCTCCTAGTTGCTTCTCTCTGCATTCCAGTTCCTGAGCTTGATATTGAATTGTCCTATAATATGCATCCCTTTCTTTCATAATCCTTGATAATTCCTTCTTAAGTTGAATGGTCAGACTCGTCTGTGCTTTTAGAGCAGAATTCGCCTGAAAAAGATCGGCAGAGGTGGCCTGTACTTCGGCAGTAGTCTGCTTAAGCCAAATTAGCCATTTCTTGTCCTCTCTGCATGACTTCATCAAGCTTGGCATGAGTTTCTTCTAAAAGGTTATCGAGAGCAATCCGAGAATCCTCCTTATCCTGTACGAAATGATTTAATTTCTTGATTTCTTCATCACGAGCAATTAAAAGAACATCCTTGGCTTTTAACTCAGCCAGAGCAGCATCTCGTTGGGCAATCAAGGAGTCCTACTCTGCAATCCTTGTTTGAAGTTGCTAAACCTGCACCTGCAAAGCATGGTTCTCGGCCTTAATTGCGTTTGCTTCTTCCTGTAACGGAGCGATATCGGCTTCTAACAAGTCAACTTTCCCTTGGAGTTCCTACCGAATACTGTAAGTTGCCAGCTTCATTTGGAGAGGTAATTGTTGAGAAAATTGGATCAAGAGACAACCCATTGATTCTAATTCATTAAACATTGGAGCCGGAAGAGTAAGAGGAGGAAGTGGCTAGGATGAAGAGACTGATAATAGGTGATGGGAAGGTGGTGGAGAGTAATTGGGAGAAGACGATGAAGTAGCGGGTGCATCGGGAACAACAGAGTCAACGGGGACAATGGGCTCAACAGGATTCATGGGGGAAGCAAGTGGGATAAGGGTATTCGGCAGCAAAAGTATACCAGTTCGATTCTATTTTGTCGCTTCCATTTTGTCAATCATAGCTTCAACCAGGACAATAACTTCGTTAAGAACTTCTGCAATAATTTCCTTCACAGCTTCTTGAGTCTGCTGATGAGAATCCTCTCGAGAAGAAACTTCTTGAGAGTCTTCGGTGTGGGTACCTTCTTCCTGCTGCTTAATTGGAGAAGAAGGATCGGAAGAATCAACATGAATGGATGTTGCGATGTCATGGAAGACTTCTTCTTCATTGCCAGCTGTTGATCCCTGCACCTGGCTCTTAGAGGGACTTATACGTCTGCGTTTTTGGTGAAGAAGTTGAAATAGATCCTCATCGTCATCATCTGCGTCTTCGAGCACTTGAGTAGATTCTTCATGGAACAAGATGGGAGCGGTTGGAGGTGGTTGCGCAGCTTGGAGCACCAAAAAACGAAAAGTAAGGATATGGGGTAGACGATGTAGCTCAGTGATGAGTAGCACCTCCTTTAATGTCAATCCGGGGAGACATGAGGATGGTATGAAGACCACGAGCAAGTGGAAGCACAAGTGCGTGAGTGAGAAGCACACAAGCATGCACACACATACACGCACACGCGCACACACGGCAAGAACAAAGAGAGTAAGACAATGGAATCACTTCTATTGCAACAAAGTTCTCATACAAGCTCAAAACTACAAGAAGCTAGCCCTAAAAATGAGCTCTCTAGCTCTATTTATAGTTTTTGACTAGCTTTGGCCCTGTCCAGACCTAGTGTCCAACCTAGTTAAAAATTAGGTTCCAGGGCTTATTTGAGGGCTCAAACGAGATCTAAAAATTATGAAAATTGGCAGGCAACTACTTCTAAGGCTCCCCAAGCTCGAGGACTCCTCGGCTTGTACAAAATGGAGCTACACAAAGGTGAAATGATATTTACAAGGGTTTTTGGTGATGAGAATCACTTAAAAATGATGTAAGGGTTTTGAAAAAAAATGAAGGCTTGCCTTAGTGCTAGATCTGCCTGTGTGTCCGTACTTGCTTCTTCCCGTATACTGTCAACACTCTCCCCCCCCTAGCGTCTGTCGCCTCTGACAGACCTCTGCTCCACCGTTTGATCAATGTACTCTTGCAAGAGGTCGGTGGCCACTTCTTGTTCCTTGATGCGTAGTCCCCGAACCAAGTCTCTCTGGAGGGTCTCCCAATTGACTGGGCCCGGTATGTCCGGCTGTGGCGTTGTGTAGAGTTCTGAGTGCATCGTTTGTTCGCATGCAAAGAGGTGTAACAAATGGGTGGGCCGTGGCGTGAACACCTCTGAGTGTGCTTCCCAGAACCCCGTGGTGAACATTTCATCGAACGTTTGCTTGTAGCAGGCAGGGAGATATCTGATGCGTGCGTGCCATGCATAAGCAACTCGTATGCTCGGGGTGGTGCTCATATCATATAACAGGTCATAATTACCATTCACAAACCGGGGAATCGGAGGTTTAATATGACAGACATTTCGGAAAGTTTTGAGCACAACCTGCATCATATCGAAGATCTTGAGCATCATCTGGGCAGCCACATCTGGCATAGGGTGGAGGCGGGGAAGCCAATGTCTGATGGTAGCCATCATGTAGGCTACCGTAGGCGTGCCGTTGGGGGGTGCAATGGCAGGGTAATTGAGCCATTCTTTGCAATTGGCATTGTTCTTGACTTTGATTGCAAATGACTTCCATGTCCTTCTCCATTGTACTGGTCCATAGCAATTGTTATACTTTAAATGCATGGGTGCGTGGTCCCATGTTCGTAGCATCTCGGGATAGGTCTCCAATAGCTTTTGCCTCCAGATGGGTTGATGTATTCTCCCTTTGCGCGCCTCCTCTGGAATGTCCTCAGGTTCAAATTGCGTTGCGAAAGTTGGGTACTTGTTGGTCTTACGTTTGATCTCGGCGTTGTAGTCTGCCAACAGTACAAAGTATGGCTTATATTGTAATTCTGAGCTGGTTATTAGTCTTCTAGGGGCCAGATGTCTGAAGTATTCTGATTGAAGTATGGTCTCTTCAATGGTCTTCATGGCCAACATCTGGTAGGAGATACGTTCTTCATGAGTCTGCCCCATTTCTTCTACCTGTTTCATCCATGCCGATGGGGGTTCCTCATAAGTGTCCTGTCCCTCCTCAGTGATTGTGCCTCCTGGAAAAGGTTGAGGCTCATAGTTCTCTCCATATGCTTCCTCCACTGGAATAATAACTGCTTCTTCTTCCATGGGTTGCTCAGGTGGGGAAGGAGGTCGTTCATATTGTAACAACTTGATTTTTAACTCGGCCACCTGCTGACGTAGCTCTAGTACTTCACTGGCTACTGATAATTCCGGCTCTGGTGAGGTTGCAGCGTTGGCCATCTCCTTGCGTTCTTGTTGGTGTGGTGCAGGCACTTGGGCTTTCTGTAGGTCTTTGACTTGGTCAGCAAGCTGATCATGAGCCTCCAGGAGAGTGGCATAGGTTTCTAATATTTGTTGTATATTCTCCGAGGGGATGGCTTGGAACTTAGCCGGGTCAATGGGTGCCCCTGGAGTATTTTCCATAGCTGCTTCGAGGTTGTCTTGATTTTGTTGTTGTAGTCTTTTATTTTCTTCTTGAGCAGCCGCTAAATGGCGTCGGAGTAGAGCCATGTTTCGTTGTAGTCTGGCGTTACGGGCTAGTTGATCTCTAAGTTGTTCTTCAGTTACCCTACTCTTCTCTGCATGTGTGGATTCAAGCTCCACCTGATGTTGTTGAAGGGTAGTCACCTCTTGCTGTAGTTTTGTATTAGATAACTCCAGGGCGACTCGTGCCTGGAGATGGGCTGACAAAGTACAGAGTTCTTTATTGTTTTCTTCTAGTAACCTGTATTCCTGTTTAAGTTGGGCGGCAGCTTCGAGCATGGTGTTGAGTGCATGACTAAATGAAGTGGGTGCAGGGGTAAAGGTGGAAGATGCAAGGGGTCGGGGGATGGGAAAGGGAAAAGTGGATGTTGTGCCTACAGTGCTTGGAAATGGCGACGTGAGTGAAATGATACGTGGTGATGTTGGAATAGCAGTGGTGGTGGGTGATCCTGTGGATGGTGAGATGTCCATGGGATCGGACGTGAGAGTGTGTGATTCGTGCAGTGTGAATACAGGAATGGTGGGTGGCGTGATAGTGGTAGCAGTGAATGTGGGGGAGTGGGGTTGGGGAAGGGACTTTTTATTATAATTATCCACCTGTTGGAGTATATTTACAAGGTTTGTCTAGAATGAGGGTTGTGTGACTTGGGCTGAGTGTGAGGCAGTTGCTAGGGGGGTGGTGGATAGGGTTTGGGTGTGGGTGAATGGAAAAGGATGGGATGAGGTCTGGCTATTGGCAAGTGGTTGTCCAAGGGCGGGGAGATAGGAAGGGTGACCTATTATGGTTTGATCGGTGGCCGGATGACCGGTGTGAGGTTCAAAAATTTGGGTGGAAATGTGGGACGAGGGTAAAGGGAAGGATGTAAAAACGGAGGTGTGTACAATGGTTTCGTGATGGGTGGATATCGGTTGTTCAGGAGGAATAGTGGAGAGGGGTTCTGAAGGGTGGATGGAAGGTGGCTGTGGAGATGGTACGTGTGTAATTTCCTCATGTTCGTCGGTGGGACTCGGGCTCGTCATGT
This sequence comes from Ceratopteris richardii, assembly GCA_020310875.1. Lineage (NCBI taxonomy): Eukaryota > Viridiplantae > Streptophyta > Polypodiopsida > Polypodiales > Pteridaceae > Ceratopteris > Ceratopteris richardii. The sequence continues at coordinate 238,191 of MU260129.1, read as the reverse complement.
GAACATCTTCTGAAATTATAGTAGGCAAGGCGGTAGAGGTTTCCATTTGAATCATTTTCCCGCGTCGTGGTCGTGTATCAATCCTTCGTTGATCATAGACAGGGTTTTCCTGATAGACCATTGTCCTCAATGCCTCCCCGATCCCACATGTCTCTGCCAATAAATTCAATGATTCCACAAAGTTGGAGTCAACATTCTCGGCTTGAAGCATCTGGTTCACTAGAGCTCTATTCGCCTCTTCTGTCATCTTATGTCTTCTCTGTACCTGCTTGATTGTCTTGTACAGCCGTCTGAGTTGTGTTGTGTAGGCAGGGACGTCCTCTTCACTGTCTTTCGGGTCATTTCGGTGTGCGCCTTCCTGCACTTGTGTGTTTGGGTCATGAGGATGTTGTGCCACTTCTTCCCCATGTACTCTGCTCGTCTCGCCCCGTGGCTGTTCTCTTTGGGCTGATGCACCCGGACCCACATTGTCAAGGGAATCTTCACTGTCGGATAGGGGGACCGTCTGCAGGAATCTTTCAAAATCGAAATTTGGATCTTCTGTGAAGGTGGCCATAGATGCAAACTCTGCATCGGTAGGTACTGGAGGGGCGGATGGAACGGGTTGTACCACCTCTCTAGCTTGAACTCCTTGAAGATGGATCGTGAAAGGTGTGACTTGAGCTTCTGGTCGGGGAGAAGCTTCAGTCGTGGCTTCTTGAGGGATCGTTACCTGGGAGAGCGATCCATGCATTCGTTTTGCAGGCTGACTCCCTGACTTCCGCCCTTTGAACAGCTCCAGGTGTGCATACTTTAGGGCTCGGGCAACTGGCACATCATATGCAAGACATCTGTAGATGATTCTTGTCAGCGCACAACAACCATGTAAAGTGGGCTTCCTCACTCCCCGCTTGCCTGCCTCATACACTTGATCTAAGATCCATACCGGCATCTTAATGGGCAAGCTTCCGGTCTCTGCCAAATATAGCCCGTACCATATCTTCTTGTGAGGCTGAGTGAAACGGTCCTGAGCGGGAAATGCGAAGTGCTGGAGGCACATCCGCAGAGGTATGGCGATGTTGGGGGTGAGGGTGCACATTTCTTGTAGTTTTTTGATTCTATTGCTTTTCATCGACTCCGGTATCAAGGGGTCGCAGTCAGAAGGTACATGCGTGCCATACATCTGGAGTGCTTCCCTGATTAAAGTCACATTCAATTCGAACTTCCTCATTTCCTCCACATTGGACAAGGAGGGCACCCAGAATGTGCCGGAATGATCCTTATCCCCTGTCGGCTTCAGCGTAGCAATTAAGTAGTAGCACCTGAGGAAGTCTGGTTTAGGCCGAGCTGCACTGAAATAAGTTTGTAATCTTGCTTTTTGCCAAATATCTTGAAGTGGAGCTGCATTTTGCAATGCTTCGAATTCTCGTGAGAAGAATTGGAAGGTCCACCACACTCCTCCACATTCCATCTTGGATTCCCAGATGTGATCCGCGTCTCCCAAATCTCCTGGCATCTCATTGAACCAGTGAGAATGCCCCTTTACTCTTTCGGTTAGGCCATTTGGTGGGTCTGGAATAGGAATCCTCCGCACATTCACGAACTCCTCAGGCCGGGCTGTTGGTGGGGCCTCCACCGGCATGGCATCCCAATTGATTGGAGCATCAGATCCTGCCTGAGAGCTTGTGCCTGCCGCGGTTGCCATGAGAGTAGGTTGCTTATCTGCTGGAAGACGAAAGGCACATTAGTGTTGCATAGGAAACAAGATGTAATGGTGTTCCCTTCACAATACTAACATGACAATCCCGGAGGTCAGTAGTTAGTGGTGAAGTGTTTGTGATAGGTGTGAGTGGTGATTAGAGGTTAGTGTCATCCTAGATGCATACTTTGGTTATGCAATGGGCTCGGAATGCTCCTGTGTTAGTGTGGATGGATTTACAGAATAGGGTCAGGGGTTTAGTACACAGTTTAATTCTCCACACTTTGATAGAGGGGTCGTAGCTCTTAGAGCTAAAGACAGGTGAAGATTTCTGTGTGAGAGTGTGATATATTTGGGACCTTTTGGGTACCCATTTCCCGACATTCCTAGGGTTGATGGGGGTGGGGATAGTGAGAGGTGTAGGTGTCTTTTCATTTTCTGAGTTGTTCGTCATGAGTGCTTGTGAAAGTTGTTTCATCCTAGTGCCTGAAGGTGAAGTAATTTGGGCTTGTAAGCAGGCCTTGGGCACCCATATCTGTCTAGCATTAGGGGTAGCCTTCATTGACCGCTTAGGGACCCAAATAGAAATGGTATGCCTAGGGGTTATCCTACGGGGCTTCTTAACTTCGTTCCTTGACAGTGAGGCTCGTTTCTTGTCTTCTTGAGAGTCTGCTATTAGAGGTGTGGGGTTCCCATCCTTGCGTATCCAGATCTGCTTCGAGCCCCGAGGTGCTCTGTGTTGCACGGGTTGGCGCTCCTGCCTCTTGATCAGCAGCCTCCTTCGTGTAGAGTGATGTTCGGTCTGCTCGTTTAGAATCTTCTTTGGATCAGTTAGGAACTCCTTCTTGGCTCCTGAACCTTCAGTAAGATTGGCATTCCTCTGCACCATAGAAGTTTGGACAAGCACAACATTGTTATCTTCATGTGGATTCCTGGAGGGACCAGGAGTTGGTGCCTGTTCTATTGGTTTGAGTGCTTGATTTTCTAATTCAATCGTGAGACGGCTTTGGCCTACCCAAGCCTGAAGAAGTCCACTTCTTAGGTTGAGGTTGACTGCGTGATCATAGATCAAGTCTTGGCCTAAGACAAGAGGTTCGGTCAGATCCTCGTCTTCACACACTAGCACTTTTGCTGGCATGAGGACCTCTTGTATGTAGAGGGGAAGATCCACCTCTCCCATGCAAGGGGTTTCAACACCTCCTAATCCTATCAGATATGCTTCTAGGGGTTTTACCTCCAATTGCAGCTGCTGACAATAAGAAAGCCGAACTGCACTTGTGGCTGCTCCTGAATCAATTAATGCTCTCACGCTTGTGCTGCGGTCTCTTTGTCCTATTTCTAGGGTCACAAAAGGTCGTCGGTCCACTATCTTATGGGTACGTTCACCTACAGTCTCACACATGGCCATGTGATAGCCTGGAGACTCTTGAGTGTCAGTCATAGACTGATCCCTCCCTTGTCTCCTCAACTTCATTCGTCTGATACGCTCTAAGGCCTCTGCCTGTGCTTCTTCTCGAATTCGTTTTTCCTCCTCTTTACGTTGCTTAGCAGTATTGAGTCGGCTTAGCATTTCCTCCGTGAGGGGTTCCTGATAAAGCTTGACTCTGCATCCGCTAATATAGTTTGGGAGGACATCCCCCTCTAAAGTGGCTAGTTGTACTGCTCCACTCGTGGAGATCATATTAATGATCATAGGTCCGTAGCCTCTCTTTTCTAGCTTTCTTGCGTGTTGTTTCAATGTGTAGACTAAAACTAGATCTCCTGCTTTCAAGCCCTTATCCTTCACATGGGCATCAAAGTATGCCTTTTGCCGTTTCTTTGCAGCATAGATGCCTGCTGCTGCTCGTAGCCTCGTCTCACCCAAACGCTCTAGATCCAAGATCCTAGAGGACAACTCATGTCCATTCCACTCATGCTCTTGTGCTACTCTTAAAGCTGGGATTAGGAAATCTAATGGTAGCACCGCATTCTGTCCGAAGACCATCTGAAATGGGGTGGCATTGAGTACCGTTTTGTAGGCAACTCGGTATGTCCAAACAGCATGATGAAGTTGTTTGTCCCAATCAGAGCGTTTATTATTTACAAGTTCCGTCAATACGTTACACAGGATCTTATTCGTGCTCTCGGCTTGTCCGTTAGCTTGTGGGTGATAGGGTGCAGACTTCTTATGTGTCACCATGAATTCTTGAAGGAGATTTTCAATGACCTCATTCAAGAAGTGCGTACCTCTATCACTAACCAACTCTATTGGTAACCCATATCTAGTGAACACATTTTCGAATAGGAATTTAGCCGTCGTTTGAGCATCATTCTTCGTCGTGGCTTTTACTTCCACCCACTTTGTAAGGTAATCTGTGGCTACAATAATGTATTCTGCATGGGAGTTTCTAGCTGGGGGGTTGATGGGACCTACAAAGTCTATACCCCACTTCGAAAATGCACGTCCCCCCATCATTGGCCTTAAGGGCATTTCATCTTTTCTTATCGGATATTGGGCACGTTGGCATGTGTCGCAACTCTTCACATAAGTATGTGCATCCATATGAAGAGTGGGCCACCAAAGTCCCGAGAATAGAATGGTCTTAATTACTCTGTCAGGCCCAAAGTGTCCACCTGCAGCACCGCTGTGTGCCGTTTCTAAGACTTTCAAATAGTCTGATTCATGAACGCACAGTCTTAGGTAACCATCCTTGCCTCTTCGATATAGGTTGTCTCCTACTAAGGCATAGTCTTGAGCCTCTTGCTCCATGCTCCGTTTTCTTGCAAGACTAGCCTGATTGGGTAATGTTCCAGATCTCATGAACTCGACCAACGGAGCACTCCAATCTGGGATTAATGACACATGATAAAGAGTGGCATGCTCCACTAGGGGTCTCTCCTGGCACCCTGGACAACTCTGGATCCACTCTTGTATTTCTTTGTCCATGCTAGGCCAATACACTCCTAAGCGTCTTAGATTCTGCAATGTTCATTGTTTAGAGTAGTGATTTCCTAGCAATCCCTCATGGGCTTGTTGCAACCAACTAGTATGTTCATCGTCCTCGACGCAACAAGCTAATACGCCCTTGGCATCTTGCTTGTACATACTTCTGGCCAATATTTGATACTTTAGTGATTTTACAATTTCCTCTTTGCTTGTTTTCACATTCTTATTTGCAGGCCCGAAGGTTAGGACTGGTACCAACTTATTTGCCCATTTAGGAACGACTTCTAAATTGAACAGATAAGCATCGGGCAATTCATCAGACACTCCTTGCGGTGGCTCTCCTGAAGTGATGCGAGAAAGATGGTCAGCCCTAAGATGGGTTCTACCTTTCCTGACAACTTCAAAGTCGTATTCCATTAGTAAGAGGAACCATCTTACTAAGCGGCCTGTATTGCAAGGTTTATTGACCAAATATAGTAAAGCTTGATGATCAGTGAAAAACTTGAACTTATTGGCCAATAGATAGTGTCTAAACTTCTTCACAGCATACACCATACCTAGGCCTTCCCGCTCCGTTGTGGTATAATTTCGTTCAGCTGCGTTTAATTGCCTACTAGCATATGCTATTGGCAAATCTAGGTTTCCTTCACCTGTGGGTTGCGCTAGCACACATCCTATTGCATGATTTGAGGCATCTACATGGACATGAAAGGGTTTGCTCCAATCCGGAGTAGTCAATATTGGTGCTGTGCACAAACGTCTCTTCAGCTCGTTGAAGGAAGTCTCGCATTCCTCACTCCACTCAAAATTTGTTAACAACCCATAAAGAGGTTTAGCTATGATGGCATACATGTGGATAAACCTACGGTAATATCCACAATGGCCCATAAAGGCTTGTACCTCTTTAACATTCCTTGGTCTGGGCAATTCTGCTATTGCTCTTACCTTGTCTTCATCTGTTGATATTCCATTCTTAGAAACAATGTGACCTAAGATCTTACCTTGTCGTACCATAAACACACACTTCTCTCGATTCAGACACACTCGATAATCTCTACACTTGTTGAAGATTTGCCTGAGCTCAGGGATGTGGTAACTTCTCTCTTGGGAATGAGCGCACAAATCATCCACATATACTTCTAAGCTCTTTCGCAAGAACTCTTTGAAGACATGACACATGAGTCTTTGGAATGTTGCAGGTGCATTGGTGAGCCCAAATGGCATCACACGAAATGCAAAGATTCCCCATTCTGTGGCAAAGGCCGTTTTGTGTTGATCTTCGGGGGCAATGGCTACTTGGTTGTAACCTGAAAATCCATCAAGGAAGCTGTAAACTTCCTTGCCTGCCACACGCTCCAAAAGATGTTCGGTGATTGGAAGTGGATAACTATCTCTGATCGTAGCGGCATTAACTTTTTTAAGGTTAATGCACACTCGCAATTTCCCATTCTTCTTGGGCACCACTACAATGGGGGACACCCATTCAGTGTGCTCAATCTCATAGATGAATCCAGCTTCAATCAGCCTGTCAATTTCCTCTTTTATTTTGGCTGCATAATTGTCATTATATGTGTAGGGCTTTTGTTTGGTGGGCTTGGCATCAACGGTCATCGGAATCGTATGAGAGCAAATCTCTGGATCTACTCCTTTCAAGTCTCTATAGTGCCATGCGAACACATCCCTATATTCCCTTAATAGAGCTACAAGCTCTAATTCTTCTTTTGCACTTAGGTCATCTCCTATGTACGTACATCGCTCTTCGTTCCCTTCAATGGTCACTACAATTTTTTTGGTCTTTTCTTTATTGTCATATGCTTCTCCTATAATGGCCTCTCTCTTAGGCATTCGTACCAAAATTTTTCGGTCTTCCACTTCATATTTCTTGAAATTTTCTCGTACTTCAAACAATGATTCTTCCTCTTCTTGTTTCACTGCTTTCCTTTTCTTTTTCTTTTGACCTCCTTCACTTCCTTTCTTTGAATTTATCGTTTTAATACTCGCAAGGGGTTCTTCTTCTTTTTGGGTTAACACTCCTATGTCTTCTAAGTAGTGTTCCTCTGAGTCAAAGTAAGTATCCATCACAATGGATTCTAGATCATCGTCATTCTCTTCTTCTTCTATGAACTCACTAGGATCACACTCTTCCAACAAGGGCTGACACATGAACACTGAAATATCATAACCCTCCTCATCACAATGAGGTGTCCATTGTTCTTCATTGACTGCAATGTCCATGGTAGCTAAGATTTCTGCCCAACCATGAGGTTCAAATTCCTCATCTGGAAATATCATCGGTGTATAGGTTGGGTCTTTTATTGGTCTATCTCTTGGGGGAGTTCCTTCTTCTCTCGCTTTTAGGCGCTTTTCCTCTTCCTCCGCGACCTTGCACATCCACAAGTGAGTATCTTCATGCAGCCAGGATGGTTCAGGTGAACTTCCAGAATGCATAGAGATAGAATCTTCTTTCGCTTTGTGGATAGGATTCCACTGTAGGGGTGGTACATCTCTGAAGGTGTAATCCTTCAAATTGACCTTGGTGGTGACCCCTAAGTGTTGTAAGTACAAGGAGTTGGTTCCCCAATCCTGTACTATTTGCAATTGTCGTAGGAAGGGTCTTCCTAGGATCATCTCGTAGACATTATTTTTCTCAAAGTCACATATAGCAAATGTATGTTCAAACTCTACACCACAAGTGGTTAGAGTTATCCCTTCAAGCAATCCGAGAGGTCTTTCAAAATGACCATCTGCCATTTGAAGTTTCATTCTCGTTGGTCTTAAGGTGGGTTTGCCCCATCGCTTCCACAAGGAGGTAGTCGCAATAGCAACACCAGCACCCGAATCCACAATTGCTTTGGTTGTGTAACCTTGATAGGTGATCGGAAGATAAGTGTTACCTTCTTCACCTTCGCTCATATCTCCTATCTTGTCGAGAGGTATCTCTGGTAATTTTTGTTTAGAGCCTACTTTTGGTGTATTGGATTCAAGTTCTGGAACCTGATCCTTCACATGATTCCAGAGCTCCGGTTTTGCCTTGAGGAGTTCCTCTACAGTGAGGTGACATTGAACCTTAGTGTTCTTCACAACATCAGTGTTCCTGGGAATCACTGAGTCTTCATTTCTCACCAATATTGTGGGAGCTCTGATCTGGAGAGATTCAGATTCCCATGGGCCTGTGAAATGAGGCAACTCTTGTAAAGAATTACATTCAAAATCTAATCTCTCATCCTCTTGTTGCTCTGTTTGGTCTCCATAGATAGACGGAATGTCTTGGGGAAATTGATCACGAAGATCATCAATCTCAGGAATAGGAGGGGAATCACCCTTCTCCTTGGCCCATTTCTCTTCTTGTATTTCCCGCAAGAACTCTTGAGAGTACTGTTGAATTGAAGGAGGTATTCCAGCATCCGTGGAATTAGGAACATAAGCTCCCTTTGGTGGCGAGCTTCCTCTTTCAACAACTGGTTGAGCCTGTGGAGGTAAAGAAACTTGTGATTTGTTTACCAACTGCTCTAATCTTTCTAGTAAGCCTTGGAAATGCAAATCCGGCTTGACAGAGTTTGTCTGATTGAACTTTTGACTAGTCTCAAGTATAGCTTGAGCTTGTTCTACCATTTTCATGCACATTTTCATCCGTTCAATCTCTAAATCTGCTCTAGGGTAACTCTTGTCTAGGTTTGTAGCTGTTGGCCCTTCTTGAAGTCGAGCCTGATAGGCCTTGAACATCATGTCCAAGCCTTCCGGAGTGGGGTCAGCTAATACTGATCCTACTCGGGGTGGTGGGTGGGTTACGTGGGGTGTATTAGAGGGTGGAGAAATGGAGGGTGATGGGGATGGTAGTGGTGGAAGTGTGTGGGAGTGCGGTTGAGATGTGATCTCTGTGATTTTTGCCTTGGTTTCTCTCAAGCTTTCTTCAAGTTCGTTTATCTTTTTTTCCCATTGCCTCTTCATCCTTTCACGACTATCCTTCCAGGCTCTAGTCCTCTTTTTGGTTATGCTCTCTGTTTCACTCACCTCGGGGCTCTTTTTCGGACCAACACCTGGGTGTTGTTGAAGTGCCTGGGCTCTTGTGATCACCTGCACAGGTGCAGTGGGAGTCACACTCCCTGTGGAGTCTACAACTAACCCAACAACATTGATAGGAGTGATTTTAGGCATGTTATTAGGGATCTTTGGGCAATCTCGTAGGAGATGTTCTTTCCCGCAGTCTTGACAGAAACCCTGAATGGTTACTGGTTGAGGTTGTGTAGGGACAGGCAGTGGACAATCACGTATAAGGTGATCTCCCTGACATGTGAAGCATGGTCCTCTAGGAAATGGGGGTCGTACCTGCCTAGGTTGAGGTCTAGAGTTGGGGTTTGTGTACATGACATTAGAATACTCAGGTTCCCCACTATTTTCACTTCGGTCCTCATAATAGTATGACTCGTTATGCTCGGGTGACTGCATGTAGTAAGCCTGTGGGCTATCAATATGTGTGGAGTCAAAACTATGGTCACTTGGATCACTGTCTGATAGCAATGGGGTGACTGGGACTATGGCTCTATTCGGATTTTCTTCAGTAGATGCATATTTCACTGGGATCACATTGGTTGGAGCAGGGGGTTGCTGCACTAGGACTGGTTGAGGTCTCTGCTGCCCTTGATAAGGTGGCTGATAAGTTTGTTGTGGTCTGTTGTATTGTGGTGATGGGTACTGATTCTGGTATCTACCATGTTGTGGATATGGCTGAGGATAATTTTGCCTAACAGTTTGTTTGTTATATGGGCAGTCTTCTGCAGTGTGGTTGGTGTACCTGCGCTCTATGGTGCAGTACTGGCTACTAGGATTCGCCTGGGGTTGGGCCATAATGGGACATACACTTGCCATATGTTCACCGCCACAATTGTAACACCGCTTAACTGGGGCAAATCTCGGAATTTGCTTGTTAGAGACACCTAGTTTTTGGGCTACCTTCTCTGCAAGTTCCTCAATGGATGTGGATTGACCAGATGTCAGGTTACTAGAGCTATCAGAATCCTTATAGATTTTTGATAGTTCTAATTCCTCACCTAGATTGTCCTCAATGTCTATGCACATGCGCACGCACTCTTCTATCGTTCTGGGGTCCTTCAGGTACACATATGACCTGAGCTTAGTGCTCAACAATCCATCTAGGAACAGGGCCACTTGTTTGGCTGGTGTGGGTAACTCCGGCATCGGGCATCTCTCCAGGTACTGTCTAAATCTTCTTCCAGCTAGTCTGACCGTCTCTTGAGGTGTTTGTTTGAAGCTGTGAATTAGTGAGGAGGTGTTATGCCTGATTCCACTCTTAGAAAACTCAACAATAAATGCCTCTAAGAGCTGGTCTATGTTTCTGAAATGCCTCTCATTTAGTGGTTGAAACCACGTAAGGGCGGTGTTCCTAAGAGTTAGACCGAAAGCATTATATTGTGTGAATAGGTCCTCTACCTGTTCAGCTTTCAATACTTGCCAAAATTCTGCCACATGGTCATAAGGGTCTCCCGTGCCATCGAAATAATTCTTCATGGACTTCACCAGTTGAGTTGGTCGCAGGGTCCTAGTGTGTTCTCTCGGCCTTGGCAAAGGAAAATCATCAATATTCCTTTGATTCCATGGGGTTCTATGCCTCTCAGGTTCCACTCTATTCCTTTCTGTTCCCGTTCTTTCTCTTCCCAGGGAGTTGGCAAAGCTTACCTCAGGTTTGTCTCTACTTCTATCTCTTTGAGCCCCATGAGCTTGGGAGGTCCCAGCTCCTTGGTGACCAAAGGACACATTAGACCTTGGTTGGGGAAAAACAAATTCACCCTTCCATGTGTAAGCATGTCTGCCATGCTCATTGACCACGAAGATTCTCTCTGATGCATTGTCTAGGTAGGTTACTTGGCCTGGGCTATCAGGGTCTTTAAACTTATAGATTGTGAGGGCACTCACTTCCTGAGGTTGAGAAGATTTATATCTCCAAAAAGCCTCATCAGTTTCTCGGTTTAAAAGCAGATCTATGCTTTTATTATCCTGTGGAATCCACTCTAGAGTCATGATTCTGGTCAAGACAGATTTACCACGGGGGGTTCTTGGCTCTCTCTCTAGGTTCCCTTGCTCTATATCACCCATGTCGGTCTCCGCAATCACATTTCCAAACTCATCGGTTCTATCAGGAAGAGTGGTGACTACATATATAGTCCCCTCTTTATCTAGGTATGCTCCATTCTCAAACTTGACTACCGGGTGGTCTAATCCATGGGGTTGATCGGGGTTCTTAATCTGGACCACCGATCTTCTCAGTCCGTCTTCGTAGATGCGAGCACCTAGACGATTCGTCCTGATATATTCCAATTGAGTCTTGTAAGGTCCCTCTGGCTTTTCTAGATAAGCCAACCCTGAACTACCTATTGGTCTCTCCATGTGATAGGACATCTCAGAATCACTTGTTTCTGATCTGGGAATGTATGGGTAATCACTCAACTGCTGGGCCCAAGACCTGGCAGTGTGATTGACACTAGCTTCAGAAGATCTGAGGCTCTGTCTGTCTCGACCTAAGTGTCTGCCTGATCTAAGGTTCATAAGCCTGATTTATTTATCCCCTGGAACCCAAGCACACTCTCGTTGCAGGTTGATTTTGCACCAATCACTTTGTTCTTTTTAGTTGAATATTATGTTTATGGTCTTGTCTGAAATTGCGTTGTCAGGAGTACTTAAGTGAATTTCCGCACTTGATACGTGATCGATTCCCGTTTACTTTTTGTCCCTTAGGGTTTTCGCACTTAAGACCTATTTACTTCTTGCACTTGGTTGGTTAATACTCTTGGACTTGATTCGTGCCTAACGTTGCCCTAATTAATTACCACACCTAAGTCGTACTTAGCCTAGGCTAGGAATTGACAAAGGAGGGTGGAGAGATCTTCCAACCTCAATTAGCTGGTTGACCAGACTGCTACACAAGCCCAGGAAGCCTTCTCCCAAGCTTGGTACTCACCCTTGCTAGCTTGCTTTGGATTGCCTTGAGTGCACACAAAGTTCCTGCAAAAACTCACCAGTTAGTATAGCTTTATTACCACAAGTAATTGGAAGACACACATCAGTAATTTTAGTCCCCCTGGAGTAACTCACTGCACCCCCTGAATCTGAGTACCACTTAGTTCCACCTAAAGGTCAACTTAAAAATGCATGTTCTAAAACTCCGCGTATGATTCTTACAAAAACCAGTCGAGGTCCACGTAGGATTCTCAACGAGCTTTCCAACGAGACCAAAATCTCATCAATCGGAGTTCGTATGGTCAAGCTATGACCATTCAGGCACTAAAGGGTCAAAACAGGCTCTCAGGGTTCACGAGATCCCTCTCTGGTTTCTAGGTCTTTTGCCCACGTCCAAGGTTCTAAAGTTATACCAAGGTGCCTAAAATTAAGCTCAACTACCCTTCAATTCACTCAAAATTAACCCTAACTTTTCATGCGTTAAAGGCCGTGTATCGCGATAGGTCGGGTCGAAGTGTCGCGATAGCTCGTGAGGTGTCGCGATAGGTGGGAAGTGTCGCGATAGGTCGAAGTGTCGCGATACCTCGTGAGGTGTCGTGATAGGTCGAAGTGTCGCGATAGCTCGTGAGGTGTCGCGATAGCTCGTGAGGTGTCGCGATAGGTCGAAGTGTCGCGATAGGTCGAAGTGTCGCGATAGGTGGGAAGTGTCGCGATAGCTCGTGAGGTGTCACGATAGGTCGAAGTGTCGCGATAGGTCGTGAGGTGTCGCGATAGGTCGTGAGGTGTCGCGATAGGTCGTGAGGTGTCGCGATAGGTCGTGAGGTGTCGCGATACCTCGAGGTGTCGCGATAGCTCGTGAGGTGTCGCGATAGGTCGTGAGGTGTCGCGATAGGTCGTGAGGTGTCGCGATAGGTCGTGAGGTGTCACGATAGGTCGTGAGGTGTCGCGATACCTCGAGGTGTCGCGATAGCTCAGGATATGGTGAATTTTTCTGTTCTGTCTAGTGATCCTGGGAGCTCTAGGCCTGCGCAGTGTCGTGGTGCACTCAGTATCGTGATTGGGTGAAATTTTCGGAGTGTCGCGATAGCTCGAGCTCAACGCCTCGGGGACTGTGCAGACAAATTCTGTACCTGCTGAGCTTGCTGGAGATGATGATGGAGCTGCCACCTGCAAGAGACATGCAAAAAACACACAAAGACAAGCACACACACTCGCTCTCTCTCAAACTCGCACACAACAAATGAGGGAATGATAAGGAAGAGGGAATATGTATTGGAGAAGGAGGTAGAGGTGGAGATGGAGAAGGAGGTGAAGATGAAGATGGAGATGGAGAAAAATCGCAAATTTACCTACTACTTACCATTCCAACGCGTCCTCTCTACGTCTTACCATCACACGCTCGTCCTCAAAGCTCGATCCCCGGCAACGGCGCCAAAATTTGGTGTAGCTCAGTGATGAGTAGCACCTCCTTTAATGTCAATCCGGGGAGACATGAGGATGGTATGAAGACCACGAGCAAGTGGAAGCACAAGTGCGTGAGTGAGAAGCACACAAGCATGCACACACATACACGCACACGTGCACACACGGCAAGAACAAAGAGAGTAAGACAATGGAATCACTTCTATTGCAACAAAGTTCTCATACAAGCTCAAAACTATAAGAAGCTAGCCCTAAAAATGACCTCTCTAGCTCTATTTATAGTTTTTGACTAGCTTTGGCCCTGTCCAGACCTAGTGTCCGGCCTAGTTAAAAATTAGGTTCCAGGGCTTATTTGAGGGCTCAAACGAGATCTAAAAATTATGAAAATTGGCAGGCAACTACTTCTAAGGCTCCCCAAGCTCGAGGACTCCTCAGCTTGTACAAAATGGAGCTACAAAAAGGTGAAATGATATTTACAAGGGTTTTTGGTGATGAGAATCACTTAAAAATGATGTAAGGGTTTTGAAAAAAAATGAAGGCTTGCCTTAGTGCTAGATCTGCCTGTGTGTCCGTACTTGCTTCTTCCCGTATACTGTCAACAGACGAGAACACAGAAGGTTAAAAAGGGGACTTCCGTCACATCCGCTTTTTAATCTCTTTTTGGGTTCTTGGGGATGGTAGGGGTCTGACAATGCAGAGGCCCTTTAACTGATTTTCCCAACTTAACTATCAAATAAAGCATCACACTACTATCTAGTATAACTTCTTCTACACCGTATTACTATTCCTATTTAGATTATTCTTCACATCGTATTTAACACACAAATTAATGATCACAGTCGCACAGACTTATTAACGTGAACATAACATTACTGTGTTAATAAAGAATTAATGTAAGTCAACAAAGACAGAGTGAGAGTACTCAAAATATCTGTAATCTGCACCACGAAGTCTCCACAAGGTCGCAAATCGCCCAGACAGACAGTCTGGCAATCCCGTATCCTCTACCACCGGAGAACCACGTGATGTCTCTTCATTAATGAATAAAGTGTTACATCACTTTGCTATGCCCTTTCGGTGTGTGCGGTATATGAGAATATAAAATTACAATGTGCCAATCTGATGGCCTAACACTGGCATGCACGGTGGACTTGAACCCGCAAAGAAAACAAAATTAAGGCTCATCTACGATGCTTTGGATATACATGGTTCTTGCTAATTTGAAGGTTCTAGTGATTTTCTGTTTTAATGAATCCAACATCAGTTTTAATGTTTTCGGCTCCACCAACTGTGCGTCAGTGCGTACTGAACTCGCCGAAATAACCTGACTGAATAGAGCATCGGTCTGGGTCTGCAAAAACGCTTCTTGTAAATAGAAATCATTAGCTAATGCAGCATCTCTCTACTGCTTCACATCCGTAATTTGTGCATCAATTCGAGACAATCTCTCGGCTTGAGCTCCTAGTTGCTTCTCTCTGCGTTCCAATTCCCGAGCTTGATATTTAATTGTCCTATAATATGCATCCCTTTCTTTCATAATCCCTGCTAATTCCTTCTTAAGTTGAATGGTCAGACTCGTCTGTGCTTTTAGAGAAAAATTCGCCTAGAAAAGATCGGCAGAGGTGGCCTCTAATTCAGCAGTAGTCCTCTTAGCCAAATTAGCCATTTCGTGTCCTCTCTGCACGACTTCATGAAGCTCGGCGCGAGTTTCTTCTAAAAGGTTATCGAGAGCAATCTGAGCATCCTCCTTATCCTATACGAACTGATTTAATTGCTTGATTTCTTCATCCCGAGCAATTAAAAGAACATCATTGGCTTTTAACTCAGCTAGAGCAGCATCTCGTTGGGCAATCAAGGAGTCCTTCTCTGCAATCCTTGTTTGAAGTTGCTGAACCTGCACCTGCAAAGCATGGTTCTCGGCCTTAACTGCATTTGCTTCTTCCTGTAATGGAGCGATATCGGCTTCTAACAAGTCAACTTTCCCTTGGAGTTCCTACCGAATACTGTAAGTTGCCAGCTTCATTTGGAGAGGTAATTGTTGAGAAAATTGGATCAAGAGATGACCCATTGATTCTAATTCATTAAACATTGGAGCCGAAAGAATAAGAGGAAGAAGTGGCTGGGATGAAGAGACTGATAATAGGTGAGGGGAAGGTGGTGGAGAGTAATTGGGAGAAGACGATGAAGTATCGAGTGCGTCGGGAACAACAGAGTCGACGAGGACAACGGGCTCAACAGGATTCATGGGGGAAGGAAGTGGGATAAGGGTATTCGGCAGCAAAAGTATATCAGTTGGATTCTGTTTTGTCGCTTCCGTTCTGTCAATCACAGCTTCAACCACGACAATAACTTCGTTAAGAACTTCTCAATAATTTCCTTCATAGCTTCTTGAGTCTACTGATGAGAATCCTCCCGAGAAGAAACTTCTTCAGAGTCTTCGGTGTGGGCACCTTGTTCCTGCTGCTTAATTGGAGAAGAAGGATCAGAAGAATTGACATGAATGGATGTAGCAGTGTCGTGGAAATTCTTCATTGCCAACCATTGATCCCTGCACCTAGCTCTCAGAGGGACTTATACGTCTGTGTTTTCGGTGAAGAAGTTGATATAGATCCTCATCGTCATCATCCGCGTCTTCGAGCACTTGAGTAGATTCTTCATGGAACAAGATGGGAGCAGTTGGAGGCGGTTGTGCAGCTTGGAGCACCCGAAAAAGAAAAGTAAGGATATGGGGTAGACGAGAATGCAGAAGGTCACCCTTATGGACTTGTTTAATATCCAAAACACATTCACGGTGAATGCGCCGGAAATAAAAAGAAGCAAAATTGACAGACTCGCGAGAAGCCATGTCTATCATCGAATAGAAGGGGTGCGAGATACCATAAGTGCATTTTTGCAAATTCAAAATAGCGACTAAAAATTCCATAGCAGTTCGCTCTGGTTCGGGTCTACACAGAATGGCATACTCATTAGATGAGTGCCAGGGGAACAACACTTTCATGGTGGCTACAGGAAGAAGTGGACCATTCTCCAATCCTTCCATAGGGAGGTGAAAAGCTTCAACAAACGAAGCTAAAGTAATAACAACGCGGGATGGTAAACAGGTGATGGGCCAACACTGCTCTGTAGTAGGTGTAGAGGCAATGGTAGCAATAATTTGCGCATAAAATGGTTGACACTCCACTGAATGCCAAGGCAATTCAGTGAAATTCAACAAACCTCGAGTGCTCAAATACGCACTCACTTCTGGAGTGAGTCTTGCACGGAAAGTAGCAACATTCGCTAAAGATTCCATGGCGCGCACAAGTGAGCACAAGAATACAGATGACAATGAACATGCACAAGCACACAAATGCAGTAACGATTATCAGTAAAAGAAACAAGATTAAGTAGACACACGAGCATCATGAAGTGATCAAAAACCCTAATCATCACACGGAATTGAAATGATACCCTTCATAATTACGGCATGCATGCAGAAATAGAAACAGTAACACAGGGCGGCGATTAATCATATTTAGATACCATAACGAGGAGATTACGGTCAGTGGTCAACCGAAATGGGGGGAAAGAAATAAAAAAAATGACACGTGAAAAAGACAAGGTACATGTCATTGGTTATCGGCCGATTGCTGATATGGGCGAAGCTTAGATCCATTAATCACTTTCGGAAGGGGAACTCCGGTTAAGGTGGCCAACCTAAAAGTAGCGGGTCCCATGTGCTCAATAATTTGGTATGGACCGAACCACCGTAATTTAAATTTTCCAGCATACCGATTTGCCTTAGCATTGTAAATTAACACCAGTTGCCCCACCCTAAACACAGGGGTCTTGAGGAAACGATCATGGGTACGAGCTTGACGAAGCTGAACTTCTTGAAGTACTAGAAAACTTTCCTAGCACTATTCATCCAATGATCTGAGTGTATCCAACCGAAATGGCAAGGATTCTTTCGGTAGCAATTTCTGAGCTAAAGCAACGCGTAGACTTGGCACTACTACTTCCATTGGTGCAATAGCTTCCAATCCATAAGCTAGTTTGAATGGGGTCATACCAGTAGCTACCTTGTACGTAGTCCGGTAAGCCCACAAAACTGCAGGTAGTAACTGGTCCCAACGTTCCGGACATTCCAAAAGCAATTTACGGAGCATAGTCAACAAAGTCTTATTGGTACTCTCCGCCAAACCATTGGCACGGGGATAATAAGGCGAGCTGAATTTGTGGACAATCTGAAATGTCTCGGTCAATACTTGCATTAAGTGGTTAGCAAAGTGTGTACCTTGGTCCGTAACGATTTCCAGAGGCAACCCATAACGTGGAAAAACGTCCTTCATCAGGCATTTAGCCACCAAAACTGATGTGGTTGACCGTAATGCCCAAGCCTCCACCCACCGAGTGGCATAATCGGTACAAGTCAGTATGTAGCGATTGTTGGTGAGGGTTGCGGGTGGTGTTATTGGACCAATAAAATCTAGACCCCACTTTTGAAAGGGTTCTAGAGGTAAGACAGGTTGAAAGGGAAAGAAGTGTTGCTGTAATGGTTGTCCAGACCGTTGAGAGGTATCACACTGCTGCATAAACTGAGTCACATCTTTGTACATAGTAGGCCACCAAAGCCCACTTTGCAGAATTTTACGGTGAGTAAGATCAACTGCGAAATGTCTGCCCGAGGTTAATGAATGAGCCATAGCAATAATCAATTCTGCTTCATGTGGTGGGATACATCGAAGTAAAACACCAGTATGATCCATGTAGTACACTTGACCTACAATCAACCAGAATCTGCAACTATAAACTGCAAATTTCTGCCGCAAAGCAGGGGGAATTTGAGGAGGAAGACACCCGTCAGTTAGAAAATTTAGTAACATATCGTAGTATGTAGGGGGTACAAGAGGTTTTGTAGATTCTTCAATAGTCAGTAGCTAAATTGCCGGTGTAGTGTCATCAACCCCCACCGCAGCTTTATCGGAATCCAATCGAGATAGAAAATCCGCCAAGGCATGTGCTGTGCCGGGTCGATGAATAACTTCATAGTCAAACTCTTGTAATAATAGAACCCATCGAGCCAATCTCCCACCCAAATGTTGTTGTCCGACCAAATACACAAGTGCGGCATGATCCACGTGGAAGGTGAACTTTCGGCCCAACAAATAATGGCAGAACTTCTTCACAGAGTACACCAACCTGAGACATTCTCTTTCGGTCACTGAGTAGTTTCTTTCAGCAGGGGCTAATCGACGACTTGCATAATATACAGGTCAAAACCATTTGTCCATTTACTGCATGAGCACACTTCCAATGGCGATGTTCGATGCATCCACAAAAACATGGAACGGATGATCCCAATAAGGGGGTTGCGAAATTGGGGCCTGCGTCAATAAAAATTTTAAATGATCAAATGCAGTTTGGCACTCTGGAGTCCATTTGTACTACCATGGAGTGCTAGTCATAAGCCGATTAAGTGGTGTCGCTAAATGAGCTAACCACCGTAAATGTCTGCCATGCCACCGGATTTGGCACAGAAAGCGCATAACTTCTTTCGGGGTCGTAGGGACTGGTGCCTCCAACACGACTGCAACTTTATCCAGATCGACTTGTATTCCTTTTGCAGAGATAATATGTCCGAGTAGTTTGCCACAAGAGACTGCAAAAACAGACTTTCTCGGATTCAGGCATAACCGGTATTCATGGCATTTTTCAAAGCAGCACTGTAAATGATACAGGTGCGCCGTAGTCTTGCCAAATAAGGAAAAGTCGTCCAAATATACTTGCATAAAATTAGTCAAGTAGGGTGAAAAAACTTCTTGCATACATCGTTGAAACGTACTCGGAGCATTCCTTAACCCAAACCACATTAGAGTACAAGCATAAACACCCCAGTTTGTGATAAAAGCTGTTTTAGGTATGTCCTGTTCTGCCATCCTCACCTGATTATAGCCACTGTATCCATCCAGAAATGAATACATCTTATGCCCTACCACCCTGTCGAGCATTAAGTCCAGAAAGGGGAGAGGGAATGGATCCAGGACAGTGGCAGCATTCAGTTTTCGGTAATCAACACAGATGCGCAGCTGTTTATTTTTCTTTGGGATGATCATGATTGGTGATATCCATTCATCATGCTTGATTGGGACAATGAATCCCACCTTCAATAATGGATCAAGTTCTGCTTTGACCTGTGCTGCATAATTGGGGTTCATTCGATAACTGGATTGTTTGATTGGCCTTGCCTCCGGTTTGAGCACTACCCGATGTTGATAGATCCGCGGGTCCAGACCTTTCATATCTCGATAGTCCCAAGCAAAAACATCGGAAAACTCGCGTAGAAGGCGTATCAAGTCATCTTGAAATGTCTCTGACAATCCTGCCTTAATCTTAACTGGTCGCGGGTTAACCGCATCACCGAAATTATATGTTACTAAATGATCTTCTGGTACATAAAATTATCTAGGTTTTACCAGATCATCAGCTGACTGCAAAAGTTGATGTAAGGTGTCTCCATCCATAGCGACATTATCATCTCCTTCTTCATCTCCGGTCATTGGTACCACCGTGCAAGCGGTAGGACTCCACTTGTCTGCGACCGACTGGAGATCTACAGTACCTAATGAGATCAGATCCTTATTAGTCTTCAGGAATGCCTCTTCCTCGTCGTCAGATAAGCCATCCAACATGTGGACCAGCTCCGCTACATATGGTCTTTCATGAAGCTCGCAGGGCTGCATGGCATCCAAGTTAACTACATATTTATGGTGATTATCTTCGAAAGTTAACTCCTGCGCTGACCAATCCTGTACAACTTTGGCTTGTTTCAACCATGGTCGACCGAAAAGTAGATTGTAGTCGAGGCTCGATTCTAGTAGTTCGAGGACTACAAAAGTCATTTTGAACGTGGTACCCTGCAAGGTAATCGGAATATTCTATACTAGTCCCACCGGATGGACTCGGGATTCGTCTGCCATTTGTACAAAAAAATGTACGGGCTCGATTTGGATCCACCCCAATTTCTTGCAGAGAGCTGCAGTTGCAATATTCACACCTGAACCACCATCAATTAGCACTTGAGTAATCTTTTGGTTTTTATGCCAGAGAGTGATCAATGGGACTGAATGATCCACCGTAGAATCAGCTTTCGGTTGTATTGTTGCAGTCACCGGAGTACAGGAAGATCAGGGACTGACCTGCTGTTGGAATTGCTACCTGACTCCTGGCACCAAGGCGAGCAACTGTCCCAAAGGGAGTGTAATTGAAGCCTTAGATAGGATATCCCATACCTGATCTGTTTGGATCGTACTTCTCACCGATTCTGATGATGATTCTACTGTTGCTGGCGTAGAATTTTGTTCATTCGATCTTGCCTTAGGCAGGGGAACCTATGTTATCGGAATCGGATCAGGAAACACAGTTGGCTCTTTAGCTGTCCATTGACTAGCCTTTTTATACATTCGCTACTGCTCACAGATACCAGGCTCGAACACCTCAGCTGCGGGTTGTAACTGCTTACCCGATCTTGTCTGAACCACTGCTGCTTGTGATTCGACTAGTGAAATATAGACCATGTTGGTCAGTGGATTTTGTCGCTCCTTCTTCGTTTTGTCCTTCTCTGCTGCATCCTTGCAAAATCTACGGATGTGGCCAATCTCGCCGCAAAAATGACATCGAGGTGGTCGAAGAGAAGTACCTTCCACTGATGTACCCGCCTGCCATCGATTTGAATTGAAATTGGTGTTCCGCTGACCCCGGTAATTCTTGTATCCTTGCGACTGATTGGTTCGCATCTGTGGTGGCACATTGTTGGGGGATTCTTAGACAAGAATGGATTTGAGTGTTTGTAGGAGAAAAGGGGAAGACCAGAAGAGAAAATACACATTGGAAGCCTCTATTGATTGATTATAGTAAGACAAATACAAGGTTGAAGCACAATACAACCAATGCTTCTGTGCGAAATCCCACAGAGTGCTCAATTACAAAATACCAAATACCCAAGGGACTTGTTGTTGTCGGCCTCCTCTGCACCAAACCTCCACCTTCTACAAGCTTGCTCTTGTGCACACCTTGCACCAAGCTTCCACTAAGGGGGAGGGATGGATACCTTCTGTCGGTGCACGCACACTTCAGTAAGACCTTGGGATCCTTGGGGGACAAGCTTAGCACTCTCTGCACACTTTCTTAGTCATTCTCCATGCACACCTTGCACTTCACTTCTCTATGTCGCACACTGTGTGTCTCTTCCACTTCTCTCTCTTGCTCCACTTAGACTATGCTCACTCTTGATTACACTTGGGATTGGTCCAAGAATAGTCCTTGCCTTGATTTGAGTGTGTACATTCATGTACGCTCCTAACTGCAAGAGTATCTTGGTGCTCACTTTGATGTCCCAAGATTGTCTTCACAAGTGGCAGCCAATGACTCCCTGTTTTGTCCTGTAGTGACTTTAGAGTAAAACCAAAAAATTTATATTGGGGGGCCATACTTTCACCTTTGCGTACGCTGCCGCTTCACATACCTTCACATTTTCCTTTTAAGTTTTCACTTTTGCACATAAGAGAGGGTTCACCTGAACCTTCCAAAACAATTTAAAATACTTTGAACCTTAGGGAAATTAGAGAAAATACCTCTGCAACCTGCAACCCACTTTCTCCAATTTACCCTTTGTGGACAATTAATTGTGCACTAACTGTGCACTTTGACACCCGCACTTTAGCACTTTGACTTTGCACATGTTGACTTTGACCTTGACTTTGTTGACTTTGACCAGTTTGAATTTGATCTTTTGAATTTGACTATGGTTGAATTTGACTACAGTTGATGACTTTGATGGGCTCAACAGTTGCCCACCACCGAATGTGCTCTCCGTCCCAGAGAGCTACTACCAAAACTCTGAGCATAGAGGATACCATGATTATGGAGCTGTAAAATCGTGAAGAGGACACCTGAGCAGCAACCAATTCCAGCAGAAGAACCAAAAGTGGGATTTTGTTATGGAAAAGCAAAGGGGGGCAATGGGAGGGTAGAAAGGAGGTGGAGGGGAGGGCTGAGGGGCGGAGATGGAAGTGGTTGGGAGGGTTAAGGATGTGGCTGGGCAGATTGGTAAAGGGAGGGAGTGGGGTTATGATTATGGATCTGGAGAGGGTTAAAATGATCAAACAGTAGAGCTACAGAGGTTGCATATGGGAAATCATGAAACATAAGGTAAGACAAGGTGAGAATAGACCATGTGGACAATGTGGGGATATAAAACCATGTGATAAATGTGCTCAAAACACATGGGTTGTGACCAAAAGACAGAGAAAAGTGTGGATTTTGGAAAAAGTATGTCAAAAAATGAATCCATGGGTGCCAAAATACATGAAAATGACTCCAAATGTGAAAAAAACAGCCATCCGAGGCACGATCCAGAGCCAAAAGCTTCGAGCTATAGAGATCAAATATATATATATATATATATATATATATATATATTCTTTTTTTTTGAAAATGTATCCGATTGCCAAGTCTCAACTATATAAAAAAAAGAAACTAAATCAAATAAAATAATAAAAAATAAAATGAATAATATTAAAAATAAAATAAAAAAAGAAGAATAAAAAATAAGGGGGGGGGGGGGCTGTCAGAACGAGGGGGGGGGGGGGGGGGGGCGAGGCGGGGGGGGGAAGGGGGGGAAGGGGGGGGGGGGGGAGGAGGGGGAGGGGGGGGAAGGGGGGAGAGGGGGGGAGGGGAGAGAGAGAGAGAGAGAGAGAGAGAGAGAGAGAGAGAGAGAGAGAGAGAGAGAGAGAGAGAGAGAGAGAGAGAGAGAGAGAGAGTTTTTTGGAAAAACAAAACCGCCTAGGGGGGCCTTTTTTTTTGAGAAAAATAATCCAAAAAAACTGAAAAAATACGTAAAAGAAATCTAAAAAAAATGCAAGAAAAATCCAAAAAATCTTCAAAAAATTCTCAAAGATTTTCCTACAGGCCTAAGCTAGTTTTTTGCACTCAAACCCATAGAGAGCTTCCTTTATTCCTCAAATTTGGCAAGAAAATGACATATGAAAAAGGAGAAAAATGCTAGAAAAATTCTAAAAAATGCTTGAAAAATTTCAAAAAAAATTCCTAAAAATTCCAAAAATTGTACCTTTGCAAAGTTTATGAAATGGCTGCTAAATTTGCTAAAACTCAAGAAACAAGCATGAAATGGATAAAGAAAAGTACTAAAACTTAATAAAAAAAATGACGGGAAAAACTATGTACAACCTGGACAAATTCTGCAGTTCCAGGTGATCCATAAATCTTCACTTTTGTTGATGATAGGCCTTGAGCCTTGTATTGTTGACTCAGAGAAACTCCTCCATAATCTCCAATTGTACTGCGCTTCATTGGTTTTGTCTTCTCATTGGGCACACTGGTCATCTGATAGGGGTACCCTAAATCCTTCATTAGAATGTTATCTCCTCCAGCAACTTTATGACTTAATCTGCAAAATTTTATTTTTACTATTTTGGCTTCTTCATCCAATGGAACCCTCTGTTTCCAAAGACTGGTAGGTACACCTTCCACATTCTTGTAAATCCCTGCACTTGCTATCATAAGAATTGACATAACAGATGATAGCCATACCAGTATCCATAAAAAAGTGGCTATTGATATATGAATTGGAGTAGCTTCATCACTTGGCTATTGATATATGAATTGGAGTAGCTTCATCACTGCTACATGCAAGGGCTTTGCTTTTCTTCTCTTTGTTATGGCCTTTGACTGAGACTTTTTTACTCGAATCAGTACCCTGAGTGATTTCTAGGCCCATTTCCAAAATTATCCCTCTCTCTAGGGTTGTAATTGTTACCTTGATTCGGTGCAGCAGCCATCACATTTGCTGGTGGTAGGGATCCTCCTTGTGTCCAGTATGTTGTTGCAGGTATTCCCCTTGATTGGCATTCTTGGGCCTCATGACTAGCTTTCCTGCATAATTGGCAAGTCACACTTAACAGAGGACATTCACTTACTATATGCTCTTGCTTGTTGCACATGGAACACCAAAGTCCACTCTTGATGCCACCTCCTTTGAGTTCCTGCAACTCTTGTCATAGCTGAGCCAATTCCTCTGCTTGGGCCTCCTCCTACTTTTGGAGCTTTAGTGCTTCAATCTCCCTTACCAACTGAGTTATAGCATTCTCCTCCTCTCTGTGGGGCTTATTTCTTTTTAAGCCCTCCAACTCCTTCCTTAGCTGGATTACTGGATCCTCCATTTCTATGGAATATGGTAATTGAGAAGAAGTAGCTCCATACTGTTGCCTTATCTACTCCAGCCGTGTAGTTGTGTTGATGAACTCCTCTATGGATGCTATAGGTAACACTAATTCCTTTATTTTGCATTGGGTGGCCACTGGTAGAGGCTAAGCTAACCATTTCTTAACAAAATCATGTGGTGGATCTGGCAATTTAGCCATTAGTGCCTTGGCCCTAGTCACAAACTCTGGGAACTTTTCACCTGGACCCAATCTCAAATTTTCTAGTTCCTCTATGATGATCTCTACAGTATTCCCATGCTGGAATTGATTTTTAAATGCATCTTTCATCAAATCCCAAGTTGTAAAATGGTTCTCAGAAAATTGGCTCAACCATTTATCTGCTAATCCTTCTAATGTGGCAGGGAAGAGTATCAAAAAGGCATCCTCCCTGCCCATTAAACCTCTAGTCTTGCATAGTGCCAAAAATCTTCTAATGTGCTCATCTTGATCCTCCTGAGCTAGGCCTTTGAAAGAAGGAAATTTTATATTTAATCTTGAGAGTAAGGTTTCCAAGTCTACCTATCCCGCCATGCTCTTTGAAGATAGTGGATTGGAGGATCTTCTAACAACCTTCCTTCTTGTTTGATTGTAGGTGATCCTCAATGTTTGGGACCGGGTTGCGGTCATGAGGTGCTCATAGTCCACTTAATATGAGACACTTGATAAGGATATTTACCTTTTGGTTGATGAAGTAGCACTGTAGTACTGTCGACACTTAATCTCTTCTATACTTTGCACTTGGTTTCTCCTAAGCTCAAATCTCCTTGGAAATCCCACCGTGCGTGCCAAATTTTGTTGGGGGATTCTTAGACAAGAAGGGATTTGAGTGTTTGTAAGAGAAAAGGGGAAGACCAAAAGAGAAAATACACACTCGAAGCCTCTGTTGATTGATTACAGTAAGACAAATACAAGGTTGAAGCACAATACAACCAATGCTTCTGTGCAAAATCCCACAGAGTGCTCAATTAAAAAATACCAAATACCCAAGGGACTTGTTGTTGTCGGCCTCCTCTGCACCAAACCTCCACCTTCTACAAGCCTGCTTTTGTGCACACCTTGCACCAAGCTTCCACTAAAGGGGGGGGGGGGGGGAGGGGATGGATACCTTCTATCGCCACGCGCACACTTCAGTAGGACCTTAGGATCCTTGGGGGACAAGCTTAGCACTCTCTGCACACTTCCTTATTCACTCTCCATGCACACCTTGCACTTCACTTCTCTGCGTTGCACACTGTGTGTCTCTTCAACTTCTCTCTCTTGCTCCACTTAGACTATGCTCACTCTTGCTTACACTTAGGATTGGTCCAAGAATAGTCCTTGCCTTGATTTGAGTGTGTACATTCATGTACGCTCCTAACTACAAGAGTATCTTGGTGCTCACTTTGATGTCCCAAGATTGTCTTCACAAGTGGCAGCCAACGACTCCCTGTTTTGTCCTGTAGTGACTTTAGACTAAAACCAAAAAATTTTAATTGGGGGACCATACTTTCACCTCTGCGTACGCTGCCGTTTCACATTTTCCTTTTAAGTTTCACTTTTACACATAGAGAGGGTTCACCTGAACCTTCCAAAACACTTTAAAATACTTTGAACCTTAGGGAAATTAGATAAAATACCTCTGTAACCTGCAACCCACTTTCTCCAATTTACCCTTTCTGGACAATTAATTGTGCACTAACTGTGCACTTTGACACCTGCACTTTAGCACTTTGACTTTGTACCTATTGACTTTGACCTTGACTTTGTTGACTTTGACCAGCTTGACTTTGACCTTTTGACTTTGACTATGGTTGACTTTGACTATGGTTGACTTTGACTATGGTTGACTTTGACCAATATGACTTTGATGGGCTCAACACACATAATGGGTTGCTGGCTGGCGTGGTTCTTGTATGATGGCATTTACAGCTGCTTTGCCCTGCACCTTGGCATTCTACGTGCAGTTTTCCATTGAGTGTCCTGTTGTGTTGCAGATGGCACAATACATCTGGTTAAGGGCACATGTAGCACTGGTGTGCCGTGGATTTTTGCACTTGGTGCAATACATGTGTTTAGTCGGATCATCCACTATGTTCTTACTGGCCTTCAACCATTCCAGGTGTTCTGTAAATCCTCCAACTTTATGCTCTAGTTGCAGGGCCATCGCAATAACAACATCCAGTGTCATTGCACCCACACAACGGATGATCATGATTTGTTTAAGCTGCGGACTCAGTCCGTTAATGAACCATTGGGTTATAACATGGTCCGGTAGATTAGCATGTGCCGGAGGCAGCTGCCTTAAGTGAGTTCGAAATAATGTTGCATATTCCTGAACAGTTTGATGCGGTTTCAGTCGATTATTCTGCAAATAATCGAAGATTTCGGCAGGATTTTTCTTCAATCGGAACCTCTACAAAAACGCATCCCTCACAACATCATAGTTAATGAAATTATTAATATCATACTCAGTCAACCACCTGGCTGCTTCATTAACTAAAGTGGCCTGAAATACGATGGCCTTGTACGCTGGATCCAGTGGATGGTTCAGCACTGCATAGCTTATCTCAAAGGTGCGCACATGTGCATCAGGGTCGTCACCTGGGAATCCACCAAACCTGGTGTACGTCACTCCTGTTGGAACCGGTCGAACTGGTATAATTGGTTGCGGCTGCTACTGTTGCTGAAACTGCGGCTCCGGCTGTGGTGGTGTCTGCTGTTGAGATTGTGAACCACTCCTAGTACTATTATGAGTAGTGTTGTTGTTATCTGTCTGTTGAGGAGATGTCTCTTGTCCTTTAGAATCTGTATTGTCAGATTGCTCACCTTCCGGTTCAAAAAGGGTGTTGAATCTCTTACTTATCTCCAAATCGAATAACCTGTCCTCACCCTTGGTATCGAAGCTAGAGAGGCTTGCCCTAAACAGTGGAGAACGTAATAAAGGTCCACCAAGTAGTACTGCACTGTGACCGAAAAACTTCAAATTCCCACTAAATGGTACCGAACTCCCACCAGAAGTTATCGAACTTTCACCGCAGCAGGTTATCTTTTCACCAGAAATGGTCTCACTTGGTAACATAACTTTATCACCGAAAGTAGTCGGATTCTGACCAGATAGTGTCGAACCAGCTGTGCACTACGACTCTGTACACTCAGAGGTCACTGGACCTTCTTCAGAATGTACCGGAATCACACCGGAATCTATCAGAATCTCATCAGGTGTCACCGAAGTGGTACCAGAATCACAGCTAACTGGCTCCGATCCTTCGACACCTGGGCTTAAATGGCTTGCACTTCTACCGCCTAGGGGTGTCCCTAATAGATTTGGAACTGCCCAGGGATGCTAGTCTCTCCTATACTTCGGATAAGACTTGCCTGACCGAGTAATCAGCATATATCACCTCTGCACTACTTGCCTTATGCACTGCTCTACCTTTATTGATTATTCTCAATCCATTGCCATCTTCCCACAGACGGCACTAGTGTTAAAAAGGGGACTACCATCACATCCGCTTTTTAATTTCTTTTTGGGTTCTTGGGGATGGTAGGGGTCTGACAATGCAGAGGCCCTTTAACTGATTTTCCCAACTTAACTATCAAATTAAGCATCACACTACTATCCAATATAACTTCTTCTACATCGTATTACTATTCGTATTTTGGTTATTCCTCACACTGTATTTAACGCACAAATTAATGATCACAGTTGCACAGACTTATTAACGTGAACATAATTTTACTGTGTTAATAAAGAATTACTGTGAGTCAACAATGACAGAGTAACAGTACTCAGAATATCTGTAATCTGCACCACGAAGTCTCCACAAGGTCGCAAATCACTCATACAGACAGTCTAGCGATCCCGTATCCTCTACCACTGGAGAACCACGTCATGTCTCTTCATTAATGAATAAAAGGGTTACATCACTTTGCTATGCCCTTTCGGTGCATGTGGTATATGAGAATATAAAATTACAATGTCCCAATCCGGCGGCCTAACAGTTCTTTGTTGCATTTTGCTTTCATTAGCATTATCATTAGCATGCATATATGCTTAATCTCTGCCTTCCTCCCATTTCATATATTTCTCAACCAAAGTGCTTATAAGCACTATTTTTATTCTTCAATAAGCATGCTACGTGTTACATGGTTTTTGTGTATGAAATTCACTCATAATCTTTGTCATTTGATGTCGTTTTGAGAGACTCACATAAGCATATTAGCTTTGATCGTTGATTTTCTTTCGTTTCTCAATAAGACATCTTCTTTAGTGCTAGAATGTAAGAACTTCATTCTTAATTCGTGCATACTTTAGAGACATCAAATGAGCACTAGAAGACCTAATTCATTATGGGATAGTTTAGAGAGACGCCAAAGAGCCATGGCTATCATCGTAATAACTTTTCATGGCTATTCATAGAAGCATAAACACAATTGTTGTTCATGAAATAAGCTTGTGAGCCGATTTCTATACTTTTGATCATCTGCCATGGTTGTGGCTCCCTCTTCCACTAAGTGTCCAATCACATAAAGCATTCTATGAAGAACATGCATACTCAAGTTGAAGCAAAAATATTCAAAGATAACATCTCTACGAGCTTGAGCAAGAAAGAAGAACTCTCTGTTGAGAGCATTTTTTCAAAATTAGAGCATACTCATAGGTGGCATCGAAGGACAAGAGGTAGAGATGTACATCATCATATCACGTAGTATTGACCAATGCTAGATGTTCGATGGCATATAGAATCTCGCCAAAGCAATAGGCATATCTAGAAGAATGAAGGATGCTGGCTTAGAAAAGAGCACAACTGATGAGAATCTTCAATTATCTAAGTGCACATAGAACTATCTAGCTACACACAAAGTTGGATGCATTTGTGCAGAGTCAGAAGGTGAGAGAAAGCAATAAACTTCCATCTCCATGCCCTCAACAAGTGTTGATTGATGTGTATCTTGCACACTTCTTGATCACAATTGGAGAAGACTGTGATGCACCATGGTGCATCTCTTGGTATTCTAAGGTCTGAATACCATATGTCAGAAGTGGTATGGGCCCCAATAATAATAAATTCACAGGTTTATAGGATCTTCCAACAAATGAACCTTAACATACACACCTTAAGACTAAAAAATAGATGAGTGAGAGATAGAGAGAAAATAGATGAGATTTCAAGTGTAATGGTAAGCTATGAGGCTCATCTACACTAACTTATATATGAATGTCAAATGAGAATGTGTGTATATGATAGAAACTCGTAGAAATAGGAACTAGATACAAGAGATTGTGTGCCTAAGAGGTATGAAGAGTTTGTGTGTGAGAATATGGAGAATATGAATAGTTTAGAACTATTTTACAGCAAACTCGCATTCTGATCAGCCTAAATAAAAACGAGTGACTGTGTACCTAAGTCACAAGGTCTTAGGGACTTGTGTCAAAGAGACAAAATCTCATTTTCCACACAAGTACGTATAGTGGTGGAATGACACACGCTTAATTATTAATCCGAAGAACCAACCTAGCCAAGTGTATGAGGATGTGTGCGCACATGATGGACAATGAAGTGGTTCAGCTAAAATGCATGTGAAAAGACCAAACTACCTCTCCAACTCGCTTAATCTCTGAAAGTGCCTGCTACGATACCACTTACAGTAGTAAACACAAATTCAAATGTTTCTCCCATCTCCAAGCTCCGAATGTGGCCAATAGCAAGATTCTTTTTGAAGCTCTCGACGAGATGCATCCACAGGTGCTATTTTCACTCGAATCTGACAAACACTCTTCAAGTTATAGCCAAAACAATGATTGGCAGGAAACACCTACACTCACTCCACAACTCGTACTTGCTCACACACACACACTACAGTAGCTCAAAAGCTATGGGGAGGGGTAGACAACAGTCCTACACACACATTCCAAGCTTCACACACACAAAAGATCATAGAGAAGATGAAAATCTGTAGGAAAGAAGCAAATTCGAAATTTTGGAGCTCTCCTTCTTCACAATGGCAAAAAGTCTTTACAAAGAGTCACAAAGTGACTTATATACATGTGCTCTAAAAGTGGTCCTTTCACAGAAGTGACCGGCACTTTATTGGCTAATCCTTAATTTCCTACTATTTTACAAGAAATATGTTACAATGAGTTGGGCTTATGCATCTAGAGGACTCCTCTAGTGCAATTACATAGCTTTGAGGGAATTTTCTAGGATTTTGAAGAAGAAAAATATGCCCCTTAATTTGAAAATTTTGGGACTCCTCTTTTTTGCCTCTTTTCTCTGTAACACTCTCCGCCTCTTTGTCTATGTCGTCCCTTGACAGGCTTTGTTCCTTTGTTTGCATCATGTTTATGGCTCCTAGATACTTGCACCCAGTGGTCGAAGAAGCAATAAGAACTGTCAGAAAATTTGTTACTTTATCCGAAGTTAATTCTTTGCTTCTTTCAGACCCTTGGTATTCCTTATATCACACGTCTTGGTTGTTGTGTTAAGTTGGGCTGCCATGCACGCCATCAATGGCTAAGAATGTGATGTTCTTAGTCACTCTCTTCAACTTCTCAACCTCTGCCTATTTCTAACTTTAGGTCTTCTGATTTGTCTTTGTCTTCACACATCTGACCCCGTTGTATTGCTTGGAGCCTGTTTACTTCTTTTTTGTCGCACACCTAACTTTGCTGACCTCTAATCTCTTTTAAGTCAACGTTACACTTTAAAGGTCATGTTCTTGAATCTTCTTTGTCATCCTCTGGGACCTGACTCATTTCTTTCCACTGCACGCTTCTAGTGGACGAGGAGGCAGCTAGGACCTTCAGACAATTGGTTATCTTATCCGATGAAGAGTCCTTCGTGTGCTCTCTCTCTTCCTTGCTTGTTTCACTTCACCATTTGCTCCTCGTGGATGAGGAAACTATGTGCAACCTCCCATGAAATGTCTTGGTTGTTATCTTTCTTTAATTCCACTCCTTAGGACCCGGTTCTTAGGTGTTGATGCCTAATGCATGCCCCTGCGGGGCTTTGGACAGAGAGTTGTTCTTTTCCTTTATTAACTTCACTTCTTAGTGAGCAGTTTTATTCTTTGATCTTCTTCTTCTTCTCTTTTTGCTTGATTCCCCTTCCACACATCCCTCCTCCTCAACTCTGTCATCCACGATAGGCTTTTTGTGGCGACGTGAGTAGGTCTAGATGACTTGCTGCTCTCGTTGATTAAGCAGATTGGCATGACATAACATGAACTCTTTCCATTGGTTGGACTTTACACCGTCATCTGGTGTGTGTCTATGATCAGCAAAGAAACTTAATTCCTAGGCCACCAGTCTAGCATTAAGATTCGAAGACATTTTCATAAAAATTTCTGAGTCCATTTCAAAAAAGCCTATGAAAAATGCGTCTTCAAAAGTTTGCATGTAGGTACTTGGCAAAAACATTAACCTTGAGTATATGGCCATTAGTGTCAACCGGCTAGGTATAGTGGATAGATAAAAAATGAGGGCGTCTGATCCTTGATTAATACCGATGAAGTTCAAAAATGTGTATTGGGCATGCTCAAACACCTTGATGATAGTAAGTAACATACTTAAGATCTCATTAGTCATTTTGATAGCTAAATCAGGTACAGTTGCATATTGAGCGATCCAAAATTCGATAGTTTTGATCATATATTCTTATGTCGGTAGGTAATCACGAGGTGGACTAGGCAGTAATGGATGATTGAGCCACTGGTTATTTATGCTTACCTGGCGCTGTCCTTCCCAAAATTGCATCCACGAGCATCTTTTGGGTACTGGGCAAAAAGATGGATTTACTTGAAGTATGTATGGTGATGATTCCCATTGTACTCGTAGCGTAGGGTTCTTCTCCAAAAATTTTCTCCTCCATATAGGATCCACTTTGTCAAATTCCTCTTGTGTGTAGGTGAATGTTTGCATGTGGAACTGGAGGTTGTTATCTAGCTCCTTATTTGTTATGTTCTTTATGTACTGTCGCGTTTGCTCTTTAAGTAAACCATATGGTATATTGAAGGGTCTCATTACCTGTCCTAGATTATTGCTTTCAATCTTCGCTTCCTTCATTACCTTGACTGCTTGATCTTCAAAATCTTCAGTAAGTTGGGTCACCAGTAGTGCCCGCTCATGCCGGCTTAGTTCTGCAATATCCCAAGTATATCGTTCAATGTGGGTCATCATTTCCTCCCTTATTGGTGAATGATGTAAGGGTCGAGAAAGAAGACGTACCTCAGTCTCCTCAGTAGCCGTTGTGGAGTCTCGAACCACTGGTATCCCCTCTATTACCTTCTGTGCCAATTGATCCTACAATTGCTTGATTAATTCATCATTCCCTTTAATTTCTTCCTTGATCTTCATAATCGTTGCTTTGTTGTTGAGGAGCTCCTCTCCTATGGTAGTGAGTTGATTTGCGTCTTCATTACATTGTTCTATATATTGGTTCTCTGCCTTTTTCCATTTCCTCTTGAGCTCCGTAGTGTCATCCATGTATCTTTTCTCCCATTTTGCTGTGATTGCTTGCTCTTGCTTGAGCTGAATCTACCTCATACTTTGCTATCCTTTCCTCGGATGCTCGTGTGTCGTTTTCTTGTACGTTTGGAGCTTCTATCGGTTGGTTGCATAGAAGGGTTGTCATTAGCTCCTTGTTCCTGTTTCATAGGTTCTTTGCTTCATCCATGTATACTTTGATTTGTAATTCAAGGATTTTGCTTCTAACGTTTATTCATTTTTTGTTTGCCTCGCTAGCTTCATACCTGTTTTGTAATTCTTCTAATTGCTCTTTTAGCTTCTGATTTTTGGCTTCGAGTGTTTTGCAGTGATGCTTTGTTTCTTGGGCTTCTGTCTCTTCCTCTACTATTCTCTTTTGTGCTTGAATCAATTGGGCAGATAGATTCTCACCTATCTCTTGGAATTGACTTTTTTCCTGCATTGCCCTGTCATAGTCAGCATCAACCTCAAGCATTAACTGTTGACTGTCCATGGCAGTTTGTATCATCTGTTGTACTACTAGCTTGAGCCGAACGACATCCATATTTAACCATGTCCTGGGAATACTTGGAACATCCCCTGTTTGTACATCCTTTCCTTGCTCCACGTGTATGGTTTTGTTATGTGGTTGCCTTATTTGGAGCTGTACTTCGTGTTCTTTTCTTTCTTCTTCCTTATTACTAGTCTTCGTGGCACTCCCTTGAAACATGACATCCATTGGAGATGGTTCTGCCACTACCCTTACTGGTGTAAAGGGTTCTGATTCTTCAACTATATTTTCCACTTTTTCTTCCTTAGGGTTCTTGAATAGGACCTCTCCCGCAAGTAGTGTCTCTTGGATTTGAATATTAGATGCTTCACTCAGCTTAATAATATGGATGCCTTCTTGAGATGCCTCTTGTCTTGTAGCTTCCTTGTGGGTGTTATCAAGCATCTACTCAATATTTGTGCCTCCCACCCCAAAGTCACCATTTACTTTATTTAGCTCTTCCCATTGACCGTCATCCTTTGAGTCACTCTTAATATCCACATTGAGCATAGATGTGTCTTGTTCTTCATGTGTATCCGATGATTAGCTGGAGTTCACTAATCCCAATTCTCTGTATCTGTGAAGCTTGGTCAGCCTCTTTCTTTGTTCTAAATCTCGATGGGCTTGCTGGTAATGGTGCCCTTGCACTGAGAGATTTACTTGTCCTTCGGTATATTGATGGGTAGCTTCCATGGCTCTTGTCAATTCTTCTTCTATAATAGGTCGATTATCTTCAAGTATCGTCTTTGGAAGCACATGTGCCCTCTTCGTAGCCGGAACTTCTACCTCTACTTGCATCATTTCTCTTAGCCTCTTGGTACCTCTCATTCTAGGTTGGGAGCTTGTTTTCGCTTCCTCTACAATTGTTACTTCTTTCTTTTTTCTAGGAACAGTAGCAATCTTCGCATATTTGGCCATTGCTTCAGCTGACGGCATCTCTTTTAAATGCTCTCTAATGCCCAAGGCATGATATATCATTATAGTCAAGGCAACACTTCCATTTAAAATCTTTTTATGATTCCACTACTTCTTTGCCTCGAATAGCCATTCTTGAACATAGGGAGTCATATTAACTTGATTTCCTATTTGTTTTATAGCATGTGAGAACATTTGTACTAAGATCTTTTGGGAGCAGTGTACCTATGCATGTTGGAAAAGCAAAAGTGCTGATGGATAAGTCTCACTTCCTTGTCGATATCGATGCGATTAATGTCACTGAAAGTTTGGGTCTTTGCTCCTCGACTTTCCTCTTTCAATATCGTATTCCCATACTTCTCCCATCCAAAATCTTCCTTGATTAAGCCATGTGTGAATTGGATGATGACCCATTCGTCGACTGCATCCAATACTCTAGCCTCCGGTACCAATGGATCATGCCATGCAGACTGTAAGGTGTTCATAACTTGCGTACATTGTTGGAAGTCAGGTTTGTATATCGGCAATTCAAAGAACTTATGAATACCCACCTTCTTCATAATGTCCATGGTCGATGGGAGTTCATGCACTCCCTTGAAGTCTTGGGACATGATGGGGAATTGATGGTCCGTATCCATGATTTTGATGGTCACTAGAAACAAATAATCCCTTGTTGTCTGATCTTCTTAGAACTAGTGATCTTTTGCTTTAGTCACACTTTGCAGAGGGAATTAGAGCACCTCCTCTTGAATTGTAGCTTCAGAATCTTCCGAGGCCATCTACACTCATTATGAAAAGAGCATTAGCATCCATTGAAAGCAAGTCTTTAGTGATGTGTGTGTAGTGATATTTCGTTCAGTGTGTCACGCGTTCCCTTTGCTTGCATGAGTAAGATCTCTTATCACATATTTTTTTAGTTTCATTCCTGAAAGAAAATAAGAATTAGTATAGCCGAAGCATTTATTTATTTTACATAGTAGGTCCATTCCTATGGAAGTAGAATCTATGATCTATTCCCAAGTGGGAAATGTGCACCACTACTTTTGCTACACATCTCATGTGCCAAATGCACGGCCTCGTAATGTGGCCCTATCATGCATACTTTAGGTGCATTTGATGCTTCATGTATGCAATTGGAATCTTTTTGGTCTTGGTGTTCCGTTTCCTGCTGCCTCTTGGGTTTCCATATCCATTTCATAGTTGAAGTTTGAGGCTTAGCCTTCTCTTCATTTTTTCGTGTTCCATGTGTTTCTGCTTTCCACTTTGAAGTCTGACTGGTTGGGATCCTCCTTTCTTGATATCTTTGGTTAGTCCTCTTTGGCTTTATGGGCCTGGCTTGTTTGTATATAGTTTCTTCTTGCTTGATCATCGCTTGATTTGCCATTTGTCTGACCTTCTTCAGAATCCATATTTGTTGCCGAGTTCTTTGGGCTTCTACCAATGCCTTTGGAAGCCATACTCTTAGAAGCCGCTTTGGTTCCGACTGTGATGAAGAGGAACCCTTGTTCACCCTTGTCTCCCTAGGATGAATGACGTGTATTGGCATTGCATTCTCTGATTCCTTCACTTGATCCTTGCAAACCCACTATGTGTTAGCATTTCGTGATTGCGATAAGCTGAACTGTGATTTCCATGCTGATGATCTCCTCTTTGCATTGTCCTCCTCGGTTCCCTTTTGTTCACCATTCAAGTAGGATG
Source organism: Ceratopteris richardii (assembly GCA_020310875.1). Lineage (NCBI taxonomy): Eukaryota > Viridiplantae > Streptophyta > Polypodiopsida > Polypodiales > Pteridaceae > Ceratopteris > Ceratopteris richardii. The sequence continues at coordinate 202,326 of MU260129.1, read as the reverse complement.
AATCTACTTTCTCCTTTGATGCATTGGGATTTGAAATCCTTTCTTCCTTCAGAACTTCTTTTGGTTTGTGATGGAATCATTTGCTATGTCCTTTTCCATGATTTGTTTCGGACTCTTGATGATATCCTGTCTATGAGAGGGTTTCTTTTCTAATGGGCTAAAGATTACCTTGTGCCCTATTTTGGCTAAGATGTACCATTGAGCTAGATGAATGCTTACCTCGTTCTCAATGATCTAGTCTTGTCCTAGGATCAAGTTGTCTATAAGATCCTCGTCTTTACACACCAACACTCATTGTTCCATAGTTGAGTTTCCTAGGTGGAGGGATACTGTAGCTTCTCCAATGCATTCTATAACTTGACCTCCGACACTTATCATGTGTGCTTTAGTAGATGATATGTTCATTTGAAGCTTCATGATAACTGTACTTTGTATGCAACTGAGTGCTGCTCCCAAGTCTATCAAGGCATCTATTAGTTGGTACTTTGTTGTTCCAATCCCTAAGTTTAGGTATGACTGGGATATGTTGATATTGGTTGTGTTGGTTTGGTGAACCTGATAGGTAGCCATGGGAATAGGCTCTTCTCCTTGTAGATATCGTTCATCCCTTTGCCTTATCCACTCTTTCTGTTTCTTGATATGTTCTAGGGTTTCTTGCCTTGCATCCTCTCTTCCTCTCTTTTTCTGTTTTTTGCACCTACAAGTCGTGCTAACATTTGGTCGGTCAATGGCTCCATGTAACATTTTACTCGACATCCACTTATGTAATTAGGAAGAATATCTCCATCCAGACTAGCTAGATTAACCGCTCCACTCATTGAGATCCGATTGATTATTAGAGGTCCATATCTGCACTTTTGTAGCTTCTTGGCATGTTGCTTCAAGGTGTAGACCAGGACTAAATCTCCTTTTTTATTCCTTTGTCTTTGATGTGTGCATCATAATATGCCTTTTGTCTTCTCTTGGCCGCATAGATTCCTATGACAGCTTGTATCCTAGTCTCATGTAGCTTCTCAATTTCGTCTAGTTGCTTGGATAATTCATGTCCTGTCCATTCATACTGTTGGGCTACTCTCAAAGTGGGCACTAAAAAATCGATTGGCAAGATTGCGTTCTGTCCATACATCAGGTTAAATGGTGTAGTTCCAATGACAGTTTTGTAAGCGACATGAAGGCGCAAATTGCATGATGCCATTGTTTATCCAAATCTGACCTTCCAGTATTGGCTATCTTTGTCAATACGGTGTACAATACCTTATTGGAACTTTCCTCTTGACCGTTGGCTTGAGGGTGCTACAGGGCTGATTTTTTATGGATCACTAGGAACTCGTTCATTAAGGACTCTATTACTTCATTAATGAGATGCATTCCTCGATCACTAGTCCAAAGCGGGTGAAGATGTGCTCAAAAAGAAACTTAGCAGTGGTCTGAGCATCATTTTTTCTAGTCATCTTTGCCTCTACCCATTTAGTCAAGTAATCCGTTGCTACCATTATGTATTTTGCATGTGATCCTTTGGCTGGTGGGTAAATGGGTCCTATAAAATCAATACCCCATTTGGAAAATGCCCTAGCACAAACCATGGGTCTCAATGGCATGTCATCTCGTCTAATCGGGTATTTGGCCCTTTGGCATGTCTCGCAACTTCATACATAGGTGTCAGCATCCATATGTAGAGTTGGCCACCATAAGCCTGCAAAGAGGATCATTTTTACAGTTCTTTTGGCAAAGAAGTGTCCTCCTACAGCACTCGAGTGTGCATTTCTAATATGGGTAAGTATTCTCCTTCATGTACACATAGCCGTAATTGATTAACTTTCCCTCTCTTGAATAATTGTCTTCCCATGATCACGTAGTCCTCACTCATTTCTTCTAGAGATCGTTTCCTTCCTAAACTCATCCCTTCCTCATGCTTTTGTGTCCTTAGGAATTTCACTAATGTCTTACTCCAGTTGGGTGCTATTGTAGAGAAAGGTAAGGATGTGTGGTCATCTAGAATGGTCTCTTGGCATTCCGTGCAATTAATGACATATTCATGGACGTCTTTAGGCATATCCGTCCAGTATACTCCTAACCTTTTCAATTCACTTAGAGTTCCATGAGTTCCTTTGTCCCTTCTCCATTTATTGATGTGAGCTTGTTGAATTAAGTTCTTTTGTTCATCTTCCTCTACACATCTTGACAATACGTCGTTGGGTTCCTTGTGATACACACTACATGCAATAATGTGTAGGTTACGTGATTGGAGGATTTTCTTTTTAGTCTCCTTATTAATTGAGTGTTGTGGGCCATGAGTGAGTATTGAAATTAGCTTTTCTGCCCACTTTGGACACACCTCCAAATTGAATAGATAAGTGTCTGGCAAATCGTCTGGTACTCCGCTGGGGGGTTCTCCATGTGTCAACCGAGAGAGATGATCTGCTCTCACATGAGTGTTACCCTTCTTTACAATCACTTCAAAGTCAAACTCCATTAATAATAGAAACCATCTCACAAGTCTTCCCGTGTTGCAAGGCTTATTGACTAGATACAATAAGGCTTGATGTTCTATGAAGAATTTGAACTTATTGGCTAAGAGATAGTGCCTAAATTACTTCACAGTGTACACCATTCCTAACCCTTCTCTCTCCATAGTTGTATAGTTTCTTTTGGCTTGATTTAGTTGTCTACTTGCATAGTCAATTGGATGGTCCAACTTTCCTTCATCTGCTGGCTGAGCTAAGATGCATCCTATGGCATAGTTGGAAGCATCCACATGAATATGAAAAGGATTGTTCCAATTGGGTGTTTTCAAAATAGGAGCCGTACTAAGCCGCTTTTTTAACTCATTAAATGCCTTCTCGCATTCGTCCATGGCTTTCCCCATTTCTCCCAAATCTCCTTAGTGGCAATACCTACTCCTGCTCCTGTGTCTAATATGGCTTTAGTCATGTATCCATTGTATGTGACAGGTAGACATGTGTTACCCTCATCTCCTTCGCTAAATTATCTAACCTTATCCACTAGGACTTGTATGTTAGATGGGTTTTCATTTCCTTTGCTAACCTTTTTGTTCTTCTCCTAATTTAAATCCAATTGTCCTACTAATTGTTTCTATAATTGTGGTTTAACACGAAGTAATTCTTCCACAGTCAACAGGCATTGTACTTTGGTCTTTTTAAGTTCTGTTAGATTGTGTGAGTTCTTATATGAGATTCCCTTTTATTTTCCTCATATTGTGGGAGCACGGAAGATTAGGGTTCTCATATTCTCCCATGTAATTTGGTAGGGTAGAAATACTCTAGGCCTCCTCCCTATTTTTGTCTAATCTAGATACTTCTTCATATATTTCTTCCATGTTAGGCATTGGTTGATAATCTTCCACATCTAACTCCTCAAAAGGAGGTTTTGCAACTCCATTGCTTTTCCATTGATCTTCTCGAATTCTATTCCAAAATTATTATGGCCAATCAGCTTCTTAATCCGAGACTATGGACATAGCTTTGTCCTAAGTATTTGGCAATTCTTTCCCATCAATCCTCTCTTTTAGATTTTGCTCTCTGATCTTGATGCAATCCCGATATTGATTTTCAGGTATTCTTGTCTCAGGGAGGGCTGGGATAGTCTTCTCTAGGGTCGCTTGTGTTACCTCTATGAGTTTTCTACATATCGCTAGCCTCTCCTTCTCTAACTCTCCTTGTGGGTAAAGATTTTCATGTTGTTCTACGTTAGGTCCCTCCTTGATTCTATCTTGGTAGGCTTTCAACCACATGTCCAAATCGTCTACTTTTGGGTCTGCTAGCATTGATCCCGGTTTTTTTGGCTCTCGAGTCTGTAGTGTAAGAGAAATTTCTTCCTGATCTTCAGGTTCTTTAGATTTCTTATTGCCTCACGCGTGCTTCATGTCTTCCTTGTTTTTACCTTTTATCCATTTTTCTTTGAGGTTTTCTCTCCTATCCTTCCATTTTTGGCTTTTTATTATTTGGGTACTCTCACGTGGGCCTTTTGAGTCTTCCACTATTTGTGTCCTGGGTTCTACAGTTTTACTCTTTTCTTGATCTGGGTCTACTCGTATTTTTTCCTGCTCTTTTGTTTCTGCTCGTGTGATCGCCTTCAAAGGCACTGTGTATTCCTTGTCACTTCGTGACGGTTCTATCACTTCGATCACGTTGATAGGTGCAATGTCTTGAGCCTTATTTGGATTTTTTGCGCAATCTCGAAAGAGATGTTCTTTTCCACAATCGTTATAGTACCCTTCCTAGGTTCTAGGGGATGGTGGGTTGTATGGTCTCGTACATTCTCTGATAAAGTGATCTCCTCCGCATCTATAACACGGTCCTCTTGGCACAAGTCATCTGATGGGTGGTCTTACTCGTACTGGTGCTTTAGGTGCGATGTACATTAGTGTGGCCACCTTTGGTCCCTAGACATTGTGGTATTCTTCATATCCATAGTATTGCGGGTCATAAGCTTGCTCGTACTCCATCATATTGGCATCATATGAATATTAATCTCCTTGGGCTTGCTTGTATCCTAGGTTTGTTGATTCTACACTGGCTATTGGTGATGCTGGCACTATGGCTCTTTCTACATTTTCCTCTAGTTGAGCATATTTGATAGGTACCACATGTTGAGGAAGTGGTGGTTGTGGCCCTAACACTGGCTCAGGGTTTCCAAATTGTACTTGCTCATATGGCCTAGGTGCTCCTAGTGGTCCTAGATGGGAATTATACATGGGAATCTCCCTGCCTCGCTCTCAGGGTGGGTATCCATATGGCCGATACTAAGGTTGATTTACAGGTCATGTCTGCCTGTTGAATGGGCAATTATTAGTGGTGTGATTGGTGTATTTTTGTTCTATGTGGCAATACAAAGCAGTTCCTTGATGTGGCTGCCTTTTATAAGGGTATACTTGAGGCACACCTGTTCCTCCTCGTGCACACATGTGAGTGGAGTGATCACCTCCACATAGGCTACATCTTCGTAACATGGGTATTCTTAGAGATGGATGCTGGTAGTTCCTTTGTCTGTGAACTCCTAACTTCTTTGCTACCAGTTCTGCTAATTCTTCTACGTTGCTAGAGTTGGATGTTACTGTGCTTCGAGTGTCTTCTGATTTAGTAGGACTGGTTATACTCTTGAGATCATCTGCTAGGTTGTCCTCTAGGTCAATACACTCTTAAAGACATTCATTCAACGTTTGTAGTCTTTTCACATAGACTAAAGTTCTTAGAGTTCCGTTCGTTAGTCCATCCAAGAATAATGATATCATTTTTTGCTACGTAGGTCTTTCTGTTACTAGGCATATATCAACATACCGATTGAATCTTTGAGCAGCTGTTTTCACAGTTTCATTTGGGTTCTGTTTGAAGCACTGGATTAAAGATGAAGAGTTGTGTTGAATCCCTATCTTAGTGAATTCCCCTATGAACTCTTGAAAGAATTGCTCAATATCTCCAAATTTATTGGGATCTAATGGTTGAAACCAAGTCAATGCCATTCCTATGAGAGTGAGTCCGAAGGACTCATACTGCACAAAGAAATCATCCACTTGTTTAGCTCTTAGGACTTGTTTAAATTCCGCTATGTGGTCGTAAGGTTCTCCCATCCCATCATAATGGTTTCTCATACACTTAGCCACTTGAATCGGTCTCAGTCTTCTTATGGGTTCGGGCTATCTAGGCATTACAGGAATTGATGTTCTAATTGGGGGTATTCCAGGTTGCACTCCTAACGGTGGTCTTGACCTCACTGGTGGCCGGTATTGGTTGCCTATGAGTTTGATTGTGTGCTTGCAGTCCTAGCATTGTAAATTTCACATGGGTTCGGTTTGGAACACTCGGATGGCTTGTTTGTCCTGACATTGTATGCTCTGACTCTTGTTGTGTCCCGAAGGGGTTTTGAGAGGTAGTTGTCTGCTCTCGTTGAGGGAATACAGGCAACCACATATACTTCAATCGAGCCCTACGTTTGGCATCAACAAGCCAATACCTTCTTTAGGGGAAGACCAGAAGAGAAAATACACACTGGAGCCTCTGTCAATTCATTATAGTAAGACAAATACAAGGTTGAAGCACAATACACCCAATGCTTCTATGCAAAATCCCATAGAGTGCTCAATTACAAAATACCAAATACCCAAGGGAGTTGTTGCTGCCGGCCTTCTCTGCACCAAACCTCCACCTTCTACAAGCCTGCTCTTGTGCACACCTTGCACCAAGCTTCCACTAAGGGGGAGTGATGGATAGCTTCTGTCCGCGCGCACACACTTCAGTAAGACCTTGGGATCCTTGGGGGACAAGCTTAACACTCCTCTGCACACTTCCTTCATCACTCTTCATGCACACCTTGCACTTCACTTCTCTGCGTCGCACACTCTATGTATCTTGCACTTCTCTCTCTTGCTCCACTAAGATTATGCTTTTTCTTGCTTACACTTAGAATGGTCCAAGAATAGTCCTTGCCTTGATTTGAGTGTGGATTCACGTACGCTCCTAACTGCAAGAGTATCTTGGTGCTCATTTTGATGTCCCAAGATTGTCTTCACAAGTGGCAGCCAACGACTCCCTGTTTTGTCCTGTAGTAACTTTAGTCTAAAACAAAAACTTTAATTGGGGGGCCATACTTTAACTTCTGCGTACGTTGCTTCACATACCTTCACATTTCCTTTTAACTCTTCAAATGTGCACATAAGGGAGGGTTCACCTGAACCTTCCAAAAGACTTTAAAAACACTTTGAACCTTAGGGAAATTAGAGAAATACCTCTACAACCTGCAACCCACTTTCTCTAATTTACCCTTTGTGGACAATTAATTGTGCACTACCTGTGCACTTTGACACCTGCACTTTAGCACTTTGACTTTGCACCTATTGACTTTGACCTTGACCTTGTTGACTTGACCAGTTCGACTTTGATTGTAGTTAACTTTGACTGTAGTTGACTTTTTGACCAATATGACTTTTATGGGCTCAACATATGGTATTCATACCTTAGAATACCAACATTTAGTATCAAAGATAGAGAAATTCCATTTGAAGAGCTACAATTCCTATTACTTCAAGATGAAGATCAACAAAAGAGTATGGAAGAGAATGATGAAGCCATGTTATCATCATCAAAGGGAACAAAGAAGCAGGAGACAAAGAAGGAGCAGAAGATTCATCAATCCAAGAAGGAAAGTAATGCTTCCTTAATGCTTTCTCTACACCCAAAGAAAATTCTTCGACTACATCTGATTCAAAGAAAGGAGTATGCCATTACTATAAGAAGTCAGGTCATTTCATATCACAATGTAGAGCAAGGATTTTCAATGAGAAGAAAAAAAGCATTAGATAATAGCGCTGAAGATGATTCAAAACCTAAACCTTCAAAGGTAGATTCATATGCATGTGCTACTATTGAAGAGATAGCTTTTGATCAGACAGTGTTAAATGCAATCTCATAGAATCCTTGGATTTTTCATTCTGGAGCTACTAAGCATATGACAAGTTGTAGAAAGGTATTTTCTTCTCCTCCCAAATTTTGGTTTGATGCAGTAATATAATTAGTCACATTTTGAATAGGTCTTCCACAAAAGCTTTAAAGTTCATTACACCTTATGAAGTTTATTATAGGAAGAAGCCCAATGTGAGTTACTTCAAAATTTTTGGTTCCTTAGCTTATGTTCACATTGAGAAGAAGGATCCTCGTAAGCTTGATGTAAAAGCCATTAAAGCGGTCTTTATTGGTTATGCAATTGAAAGCAAAGGATACAAATTCTATGTTCCAGATATAGGTGATATCCTACTCTCACACAATGCATATATTGCAGAAAGTCAAATTTAAGATAAGAAGGAAGAGATTTCAGATTTCATAAAGGAAGATGACTATGCATTTTTTAGAAGGAATTTGGATACTTACATTTAGCCATACAAGGGGGGTGATGAACCTTCTCAAACCCTAAGAGATACAGTTGTAGAGAGAATCTCATTACCTATACCAATACCTAGTCCTACATCAGTACCTCTTGAAGTTCCAACCTATGAAGTTGGAGAAGGTTCTAGAGTTCCAAAAGAAAGAGATACTAAATAGCCAGGAGATATACCACCAGTTTTTAGGAATACACCAAAGTGGTTATATCAAACTTGTAAGGATAGTGGTATAAAAGAATACACTGGAAGAACTAGAAATTAGAACAGGAGACAACAAAAACACCAGGTAAATTATGCAAAAAATTTTGAGATTCATAATGTTTTAGCCCTTACTTCAGTTGAGAATGAACCAGCTAGTTTCAAGATGCACTACAAAGTGATATGATTATCACAAGTCCCAAGATTTAGTTCAAGTACAGAGATAAGTGTACCTACATAACACAACAAAAGTACATTAAGAAATTATTGGAAAGTTTTGAGATGACAAATTCTAAGCCTATGCAAACACCTATGGATGTCAACATGTCATTAATTCAGAAGGATTTGAAGCTACACTATATAGTCAGGCAATAGGTTGCTTGATATATCTATGTAATACACGACCAGACATTCACTTTGTAGTTTCTCAAGTATACAGGTTCATACACAGTCAGCTCAAGATTCAGTGGAAATCAGTCAAGAGATATTTGTAGATGTCACAGGACATTTTGCAGGTTATTAAACCTTGTACCATTGTGACATTGAAGGGGGGTTTGTTGGAAACAATGTCTCAATTGAGTCCACAAATCTCAGTTGAATGGCCATATAATTTGAACTTTGAAGATTCTCTTCAGCAATAGCATTGGCACAACATTATAGGAGACTTTTTATTGTACTCCACATGACAAAGCAGGTAGCAGTGTGGATAAGAAAGAAGCCTCTCAAAGGGGCCATCCGGGCTCAAAACCCACAGGCAACAACGAACAACAATGACATTATTTTGTTTCTTTTAGTTTTCCAAAAGCCAACATACAACAATGCAAAGTTCACGGACTTCGATAACTTTTGTATGATTTGGAGATCGTAAGTTTGTAGCGATGGCTTTTGTTTTATTGTTTTTCAATGGATACACAAAATTATATAAGAACATGCAAGGCTCATTATGTGAGCATCACTCAAGTCTCTCAAGTGCTCAAGGCTTAAGGAGAAGGAGGTAATCAAGATCTTGGAGAAGATCTTTGGAGGCCAACTTGGAGGAGGAGTTCTCACACTCTTGGAGGAGTTGTGGTCTACGTCTTGGTGATTATTTGGAGGAGATTCTACCAGCTTACCGTCAACATCCATTGTTGATTTACTGTGAGTAACAAGTCTATTTCCGTTCTTACTTGCTAGGTCACTATTACAAAGAAAAGAGGCACAAAAGAGGAGTCCCAAAATTTTCAAATTAATGGGCATATTTTTCTTCTTCAAAATCCTAGAAAATTCCCTCAAAGCTATGTAAATGCAGTAGAGGAGTCCGCTAGATGCATATTTCTTGTAAAATAGTAGGAAATTAGGGATTAGCCAATAAAGTGCCCGTCACTTGTGTGAAAGGACCACTTTTAGGGCGCACGTATATAAGTCACTTTGTGACTCTTTGTAAAGACTTTTTGCCATTGTGAAGAAGGAGAGCTCCAAAATTTCGAATTTGCTTCTTTCCTGCAGATTTTCATGTTCTCTATGATCTTTTGTGTGTGTGTGTATGAAGCTTGGAATGTGTGTGTAGGACTATTGTCTAACCCTCCCCATAGCTTTTGAGCTACTGTAGTGTGTGTGTGAGCAAGTAGGAGTTGTGGAGTGAGTGTAGGTGTTTCCCACCAATCAATGTTTTGGCCATAACTTGAAGATTAGTTGTCTGATTCAAGTGAGATACTACCAATGGATGTGTCTCATTAAGAGCTTCAAAACAACCACTATTGGCCATATTCAGAGTTCGGAGTTGGGAGAAACATTCAAATTTTTGTTTACTGCTGTAAGTGGTATTGCGGCAGACACTTTCAGAGATTAAGTGAGTTGGAGAGGTAGTTTGGTCTTTTCACATGCATTTTAGCTGAACCACTTCATTGTACATCATGTGCGTGCACGTCCTCATACACTTGGTTAGGTCGGTTCTAAGGATTGATAATTAAGCGTGTGTCAATCCACCACTATATGTACTTGTGTGGCAAACGAGATTTAGTCTCTTTGACACAAGTCCCTAGGACCTTGTGACTTAGGTACATATGTTTTTGGTGTTGTTGCCAGGGAACACACTCAACCAAGATGCCTTCGTGATGGTTATAGCTCTAGAGTGAAGGAATCATACTTTTAGAAGTGAATTCATGCAGTGGCAAGTAGTCAGACATTTCACCACTTGTTACTTCACATTTTGGAGGTGTGTGTAATGAGTTTTTAGGTTTAGGATTAGGAGTGAAGGAGAGAAGGAAGAGTTAGGGTTAGGTCAAGGAGAGAAGTGGAGTAGGAATAAGTCGAAATCACCAAGAAAATTTCCAAAAAAAAATTGCCAAATTAGTGTAGAATAGGTTTGAGGTATCACAAATTATAAAACCCAAAAATTGTAGTTCATTTGACACATGCTCAGAAGTTGGTATCATCTGCAGACTGCGATCAGTATCATTAGTGTGATATCGCATGAGGTGAGCTAAAGAAAGGAGCTAGGAGCACACATTTGGATTGACACACCCTAGAAGGTAAACCACATGAGTTTTGGGTCACAAAAATCAGTTCATAACCACCACCACACGTGATTAAAGTCATTTTTCATATCACGGGGTGGTACAGAGAGATTTAAGAGGTTTTTTGAGTGGGACAAGTGGTGAGGAGTGAAGAGGAGTGAGAGAGAACTATAGGGGGTTTGATTTTGGCTATAGTATTGCGATCGGTTGAGTTTTGGTATCGCGATACCAAAATTCCCTAGTATCGCAATACTCACCGAAGTATCATATCGTCACATAACACTTTAGGTATCGTGATACCATTTTTGGTATCGTATTGTCAAGTTGGTATCACGATCAGGATCTGTGAGTGGTATCGTATCGCGGTCCACTTGGTATCGTATCATCCCACTCACGGTATTGTATCATGGACCGAGCAGTATCGTATCGCATGAAAATCCAGTATCATATCGTTGCCTCTCTTGGTATCTTACCGTGACCGAATGGTAGTATCGTATTGTGTGGAACAGGAGTATCGTATTGCGCAAAACTCAAGTATCGTGTCATGTAGTATTGTGATATTGTATCGTGAGGATACCTAGTATCGTATAGTGACCGAACTGTAGTATCGTATCGTTGAAATTCTAGTATCGTTTTGTGCACTGCAGTAGTATCGTATCGTGCATTCAGGTGGTATCGTATCGCCTGAGCACATAGTATCGTATCGTGAGAAAATCAGTATCATATCGCGCATTCAGGTGGTATCGTATCGTCGACTGTCGGAGTATCGTATCATCACCTATAGTGGTATGATATCGTTGACAAACTAGTATCGCCAAGTGTAGTATCGCGAGAGTGGTATCGTCAGTATCATCCAGAACATTTTGAACAATTTGAAGGGCAAAATTTGAGGCATTTGAGGAGCCAATTAGGGAGAGAATTAGAGCCCAAATAGCCTCAGGAGGGTGGATGAACTTGAGTTCAGGAAGGGTGCTAAGTAGTCGGAGAAGTGTTATATCATCAATACGAAGTACAGCTCAGGTCAGTCACCGCTCTATCTATTCCAACACCTCTAGTGATTCGGAGGAGGAGATACCCATGGCTTCAGAAGACATGCAAGGTCTTGTTCCGAGGAGAAATTTCATGTCCACGGTGGAGGGAGAATACCGTACCTCTATGCAATATGTGTCTACTAATTCCGAGGAGATTCCCATCTACCTGGATGATTTAAATAGATCAATTTCCAGGATGGTAACTTCCACCGATTCCACAATCCGGCCTAGACCAGCCATCAAGTAGGAAGGAGGAGTATACATGGATAAGTTGGGTCACATCTATGTGGTGATAGAACACCCAGACCAGATCAATGAGAGAGGAGAGTTAGAGGGACAAGAAAATTCAAGACGACTCGACCCTAAAGAGTTGATAACCACTCCTAGAGGGAAATCAGTAGTGACTCCTCCAACAAACACTCAAATCCCTTCATGTGTAAGAATCCCCCAACACCATATGTTGGAAATGGTAGTGGGCCACAATAACAATATATCACATGTTTACAGGATCTTCCAACAGATGAACCTTAACATACACACCTTAAGACTCAAAAATAGATGAGTGAGAGATAGAGAGAGATAAAGAGGTAACAAAAGCATGCTATGTAGATGGAAGTGAGTTTAGAAGTGTGTTTACCATCTCTTCATCTAAAATGTTGACTCTCGCCCGTTTTCTTTAGTGCCAGTAGCAATTTTACAAAAGACTAAGCGTGTAAAACAAGACAAGACAAGACCATTCTGGTCAAAGCTTCACCTTAATGGTCTTCTTTAGCACAATTTCAGTAACTGATCTCCTAAGTCTTTAAGCTTCAAAATATTTCTTTCACTAACTTTCATCCTTGTGTTGGCTAGTTGTCTCCTTAGATGAGCTTTCCTAGTAGGGTTTCTACTTTGATAGAGATTCTCTTACTCCAACCAAGCCTGACGAAAGGTTCTGCAAGACTTGATCTGAGGTATAATATGCCTCTTAACTCCCATAGCAATATGTGAAAGCTCTAAAGCATCCCTTGAATCCCATCTGGATTGCTCTTTTGTAGGAAGTAATCTGGCAGTAGTACGGACTCTTGATGATGAAAGAGTTTCTTCTTCTTCACTAACCTCCTATTGAGCAGAAATAGGAACAACAGTTCTTTTAGAAGATGAAGCAACATCTTCTCCAACTTGACTTGGCCTTGGATAAGTGCCATTGAAAATATTCCACAAGTGCTTTGATACTAATAGACTCATCATCATAAAACTCCACATTGGATAATTAGGCATGCCCTCAACTTGTCTTCATTCTCAAGTCTAGTCACTTACCTTGTTAAGGTTGTATGTCAACTATGCTCTAATACCAAATGTTGGTATTCTAAGGTCTGAATACCATATGTCAGAAGTGGTATGGGCCCCAATAATAATAAATTCACAGGTTTACAGGATCTTCCAACAAATGAACCTTAACATACACACGTTAAGACTCAAAAATAGATGAGTGAAAAATAGAGAGAAAATAGATGAGATTTCAAGTGTAACGGTAAGCTATGAGGCTCACCTACACTAACTTATATATGAATGCCAAATTACAATGTGTGTATATGATACAAACTGGCAGAAATAGGAACTCGATACAAGAGATTGCGTTCCTAAGAGGTATGAAGAGTGTGTGTATGAGACTATGGAGAATATGAACAGTTTAGAACTATTTTACAGCAAATCCAAATTCTGATCAACCTAAATAAAAAACGAGTGACCTAGCAAGTAAAAACGGAAATAGACTTGCTACTCACAGTAAATCAACAATGGATGTTGACGTTAAGCCGGCAGAATCTCCTCCAAATCACCAAGACGTAGACCACAACTCCTCCAAGAGTGTGAGAACTCCTCCTCCAAGTTGGCCTCCAAACATTTTCTCTAAGATCTTGATCACCTCCTTCTCCTTAGCCTTGAGCACTTGAGAGACTTGAGTGATGCTCAAATAATGAGCCTTGCATGTTCTTATATAGCTTTGTGTTTCCATTGAAAAGCAATAAAACAAAAGCCATTGCTACAAACTTACGATCGCCAAATCATACAAAAGCTATCGGAGAGCCGTTGTACGTTGGATTTTGGAAAACTAAAAGCAACAAAATAATGTCGTTGTTGTATGCTGCTGCCCCTGGATTTTGAACCCAGGGGGCGCCTTTGAAAGGCTTTTCTCTTATCCACGCTGCTAACCGCTTTTTCATATATGAAAAGTAAACCTACTTATTATGTTGCGTGAAGGTTGTTACTAAAGAGAATCTTCAAAGTTCAAATTATATGTGCATTCAACTAAGTGGTTTTCTGTAATAAATTTTGATTTTCTCAGTCAAATTCAAGAAGAGATAAAACAAGATCCTTTTTATGCACCTATTTTGAATGCTTTGAATGCGAACAGGGGATCGACGTATGAGGAAAAATTTCATTTGTAGGATGGAACACTGTATTGTAACAATCCGCATCACTTGGATCCCAAATGTCCAAGTATATGTCTTAGGATCCCATTTGTCCCAAGATCTCAAGGATGCCATATCTCCCGCCACCTTGGATCCCATATATCCATGGAATCAAAAACCATATGGATGCCATATGTCCATGAAAAACCAAGGGATGCCATATATCCGACACTTAAATGCCATATGTCTAAGCTAAATCTAAGGATCACATATGTCCTTAGATCTAAGAATCAGATGGCCTAGTGATCCCATACATCACTAGTCCCCCACATTACAAGCAAAAGAGTCATCACATGGAGGGGGGTGTTGAGAGTTCCATGCTTCACCCTTTTGTCCAAATCTACTTTCAGTCTCATGTAAGCACAATTATCCCACATGCAAGGAGATTCTCCCATCCATGTAAGCAAGGCCTCACTTCACTCCTCACAATCTCGTTCACTCAAGCTTTTAGCAAGGGTGCCCACTCTCTCCTTATGGAGTCTCCATGCTTATAGAGTATTCTTTGTAAGTTCATTTCTATTTATTTATTTCATCATGATTTCTTATCTTTTGTTCCTTCCCCCTTAGTTTGATTAATGTATGATTAATAGTAGATTAAGAGTTTCTTTTTACTTTCAACACTTTCAAGGTGTCAGGCTAATCAAGTAAATATGAAAAAGAACTAAATTTCTTTAAGATTTTAAAAGGACTAGCATAATGTGGAGACAATCATTGATCTTTTACTAAAACCAGATTTGATTTAGAAGGGTTGAATTTCATAAGAACCAAATCATCTGTTCTAAAGTCCAAGGGTCTCTTTTTGAGATCATGATTTAAGTTTTGACATTTCTATGCATGTTTACTGTTCTTCTTTACCTTTCTTAGATCTAAATCCATGTTTTTCAGCATCTATTTAGGTACCTCAACCCAATTTTGTGAATAAAAAGTGAATGTGGTACCAAATAATTATAGCCATACATTGTTTTGAAAGGTGTCATCTTAGTAGGCGAATACCATGTACTATTATATGCATACTCCACCAGAGGAAAATACTCAGTCTTATTGTTTTTTATCATTAACGTACATACATAACATATCCTCAAGCACCCAGTTAACCCCATTGGTCTCACAATGAGTTTGAGGATGAAATGCAGCACTCATGTGTAATTTTGTTGCTATGGACTGAAATGTTGCTTTGCAAAAATTAGATGCAAACCTTGCATCCCTATCACAAATTATACTTTTGGGTATACCTTGTAACCTAAAAATCTCTTTTATAAATAAATAAACAACATGAATAGCTATAATAATTTTCCTCATATGAAGAAAATATGCCATCTTTGTAAGATGATTCACAACAACAAAGAGGGTATCATGTCCACTTCTGGCCAGAGGAAAATTTGTTATGAAATCGATAGAGATGGATTCCCATTTTGATCAAGCACAGCTAATGGCTTTAACATACTAGGACTCCTTTTAAACTCAACCTAAACTTATTGAGTTTTAGACATCGTTTGACATACCTCCTAATTTCATGTTCCATATGCGGCCAATAATATGAAGCTTTCACTTTAGCATAAGTCCTAGAAATACCAGGATGTGCAAAGAAAGGTGCATCATGACATACATGAAGAATGTTTTCTTTCAAAATAGATTTTGAAGAAATACACAAATGAAAATTACAAGACAAATGATTATTTGTGAAATGAAATTTTCTATGAAACATAGAACCTCGATCTTCATACAAAAATTTGAAGATTGTTGCATAATACAAATCTTCTTTTAATTTGTTTTGAATATCAAAATCAGAAGGTACAATAGAAAATGAATTACACTAAGGTTTATGACTCAAATCTTGAACCACTTTATTTTCCTTTCTTGTTAAGTATTTAATATCAAAATCATATTCACTTAGTAATTTGATCCATCATTTTTGTCTATTGCTAAGTAAAGGTTGAGTAAAGGTATATTAAATGCTTTGATGATCCATTCTTAATTCAAAATTTACTCCAAGAAATAAGTATCTCATGTTTGGATTATGTTTCTTTAGCTAGGGTATTCCAGTGATAACTAGATCTACCAGACTCAAAATTACATTGAAACATATGTGAGAATCATGGTAACCAAGGTGTACTCTTAATGGTCTCATTTCCATGGTAATATTTGTAGATGCTAGAGGTCGTCCATCTACTACTTCAACTACTACTAGTTTGTTGTTTTGAAGTATTGGAATTCTATGTTTCTTAACCCATCCTTCATCATTAAAACATTAGGAGGATGATCAACCTACTAGGCTGATGAATCTTATTAGGCATGATAAACTAGATAGGGGAAAGAAATGTTTCTATGGTGTAGCTTGAATTATGAGACCCTTTCCTATATCATGGTCCAACTTTATGATCTCTTTTACAATTGGACTTCTTGGTTTCCCTACTCTACAAGGGTGATTGCGACTCTATAGTTTGTTCTCTTGTTGGAACAATTAATTTCAATATGGCTAGGGTTTCCATAATAGAGGCATACATTGCTTATCTCTTCTTCTTTGTTTTTTTTGTTGTGCTAGAGGCTAGAACCTAGTTAGATCTATCTGCATAGGTTCAACATAGACTCATCTCTAGGAATGGGCTAGAAGGGTTTCCATTTGTGAAGTCTTCATTCTACTTGTTTTTCTTGTTTCCTTTCAAAAAGGTGGTTATCGCATTGAATAGCTTGGGTGATGTATTCATTCAATGTCTTAACCTCTTGCACATGAGTAGAAGGCCCTTCACATCATCTCTTAAACCCCATCTAAATTTGCTTATGAAATAATCATTCTGCCAAGTGAGATCACATATCGATTGCCTAAATTCTCATGCATAGGTAGATGTAGGATGATTACCTTGACATCACTTTCAGAGATTTGTTTCACCTAGCCAACTCATGTTTGCATCTCCAAAGATGGCGTTGAGTTCTCAAAGAGATCGCTCATAGTCTTGAAGGACTACCATGATCTTCTCCAAGATTGGGATGAACCATGATAATTATTGGGCATAGATCACGATTCCAATAAAACCAACCTTCGATGCCTTGTCACGGTAACTACTAGGTTGCATACGGATGTATATTCAACTTAGTGGATAAATCGGTGGAACTTTGTGCGATCACCATCAAACTTTTTTGGCATGGAGATCTTGGGTTCCTTCATGAATGATGAACTAAGACATTGATTTAGTTGAATACCTTCTTGATTTTCTTGAAGATTCTTGATTTGTTCTTGTAATTCTTGGAGGCATGCACCTACATGCACTGAATGTCCCATCTAGACTTCCGTCTCTTGATGAGTTAGGTCCTTGATTTCTTGTTGGAGACTTTGAAATGATGCCACAATCTATTCATAAGCGTTCTCCATGATGCATGTTCTTGGATAGAAGCTAGTCTTGCCAAAGTGTTAGTGAGAACTTGGTTGTGCCCTCTAACTAGACTAGAGAAGATTTTGGAATTACACTTTTGATTACAAGATCACCCACGTAGGGAAATAGTACAACATAATATAAATTATTACAAGAATTCCTACAACCCCGATTGATAAGTATAGATCACTCAACTAGAGATGATACAAAAGATCTCACAACTCAGGACTGTAGGTATGAAGCAAGATCTCTAGATTGCAAGAACTCCCTTTAGGGAGCTGAACGCGATACTTGAACATCCTTGAGATCCTAAGACTGGCTTTGGAAAGACTGAGTATGTATGTAGCCCATCCCTCCTTATATAGTTTTTAATGGGTGGTTCATCAATGGCAGTTATGAATTGATGATCTCATCAATGATATCATTGATGATGTCATCAAGTCAAAACATGACTTCTAGATATCAAAATCAAGGAAGTAGGTAGTTCATCTTAGGGTTTTGGTACATTCTAGACACGATGGAATCCAAATTATGAACCAATCACCAGATATCTTCTACATGGAATTTAAGGTTCAGGATAGTTTCCTTGTCCATGAAAAATTTGACTTCATACCCTTTCTAAAAAAATTATCCTACACTAATTAAATTTTTTGGAATTGTAGGAACGTAGAGTACCTTACTCAAAAGTGTACTTCCATTGTTTTTCTTCACTAATCCAATGCTCTCAACTTTGTGTTTGGTGTTATCTCTAGTTTAAACTACATGTTCATGCACCTTTCCTTCCATGTCAATCATCAAGGAAATGTTTCCAGTAAGGCGATTGCTACACCTTGAATCAATATGGAAAACTCTTCGATCTTCACTTGCTATTTCACGTGTAGCATTCATTTATTTCTGACTATGGTACACAATTAGGATGCTTAGAAGTGAATATATATACATTTTCTTCTTGATCTTTGTATTCAACAAAAATTCTTGCTTGACTTCATTAATCTTCATAAGCATCAATTTAAGATTGGTTTACACTAACAAGAAAAGTCATAATCTTTTAGCCCACTCCAAGAAATCGAAATTACAGTGAATATATATACATTCATATCTCTATCTCTTTACTCGTGACCATCTTCATTCTTCTTGATCTTTGTCCTCAACGAAATTTTTTGCTTAACTTCATTAAACTTCATATGCATCAATTTGGGATTGGTTTGCACCAACACAAAAAGTCATAATCTTTTAGCCAGCTCCAAGAAATCAAAATCACATTGCCAATGCATAGGTTCTTGGTTCTTAGGTGTATCAATTCACTTTGGCTTAGTTTTTTCCCTTGACTATTACCCAAATTAGTTGATCTCTATCCATTCTCATTTGTTGACATAGTTCTCATGGGTTGATCTCCTATTGCGATAAACCTTGATTTGGATGCCTTCACTATAGTGAACTTCTTCATCTTCTTGAAGTTTTCTTCTTTTGCAACCACATCAAGAAATTCTACACATTTAAATACCTTCACTGAATAGCAGAGATCTTCCCACAGACCCTCAATAATTTTTCTCTTCAAGGCATGTCCAAAAACTTCTAGTGCATACTCATGTAAACACAAAAATCTCTCGTTATAATCTTTAAGAGACAAGCTATGTTTGTCATCCTCCTATTGATTGAAGAAGTAAAATTCCATTTTTTTTCAAAGTAAGGATCCCACTTTTGTAATCAATCATGGAATTGATATGAATTAACTAGTACATGCCAATTACTACATAACATTCTCTAATTTCAATTACATGGAAGGTACCCAAAAGTCTATTCTCATCCAAAATAAAATGAAGATTCTCAATGCAACATTGAGCATAGCCTATCCTCCCATTAGCCTTCTTTAGAGCTTTTGGTCCGCATCTCAATATGCAATGCAAAAGCCTCTACCAACTTCTGCAAAAGCCTCTACCCTAATTCCCTTGGATGAAAAAAAAGGTTATCATGCATTGAAGACTAGGGTTATAGCACTTACTTTGATCATCTTCTCGCTCAAACATTATGTTTTCCTCTTGTAGGCTAGCTATCTTGGCTTACATAGAACGATTCATGGCCTTGATTGGTTTGTTGATATATTGAGGTAGTGTTGTGTGTGAACATATTGGAGCAAGTCTATGACAAGTCTAAGCATTTTCATGAGTCATCAAAAGGCTTAGAAACTTGAAGGAAATGTCTACTCCTTCTAGAGTTCACTTGTGAACTCCCTCTTGTAATTTTTTAGTCTTTACTTGATGTAAAAGTAAAGGGACTCTAAAGTGGTTGAGACCACTTGATCAAAAAGGGAAAGAAAAGCCACGAATTCGTGATTGAAGGTAGTTGGAGAATCAAATCAATTACTAATATATTGGAGAGTGATTGTAGGAAGTTAGGCTCCCAAGATCAACTATAAATACATGGTAGTTTTAGCCATGGTTATGTGAAGACCTCCAAGAGCTGAGCTTTATGCCATATCAAGGTGTGGTTTCAAGACACACATATGTATCATTAAGTCGATTGTATTGTACAATCAATATACTTTCATTTTCATGATCATTTGAGTTCATATTTTCATGATCTTGTGAAGTGTACTGTTCACTGCCATATCTCCCAGTTTTCTCAGTCAGATTGCAGAGATGATTTCTCTGAGCTTGGTGCATCATTTTGAGCGATTCAACTTGATAAAGTTAGCTCTCTAAGTGTACTGTATGCTCGCAAATTTTCATTGTATTTAAATGTTTCAATATTCAGTTATGATCATTTGAAGTCAACTATGTCACCTCATTTTCTTCTTCTCTGCCAACACTCTCTTAGAACAGTCATTTCGTCATAGCTATTTCGCAGTGTGTACTTCACCATTTTCCACGACTTAAAGTTTGTTAGAATATTCATACTCTCTAGTATATTCATAAAAATTTGCATGAGCATTGAATTTTTTAATCGTGAGATATCTCTATTTTACTACGCATGGGTCTATGTATTGTTGCAGCCTAGGAAAATCCGGGTCCTCCTATCACTTGCTAAACCTCTTAATCCTTGTGTAGTCCATCATTTTGGTTGAAATAACTCTTGATTGTTACCTTAATAAGCTAGTAAAAGTTTCCCAAAAGGAATTAAGTTAATTACTGCTATGACCAGAGAATTGTTCAAAACTTTGGACAGGTGTATGAACGTAAATAACAAGTTTTTGGCTCTTGAATCTACTCCAACTTATATGTTTTGATTCAACTTTTTGAGAGTGATCTTCCAAGGTACATAGGGTTTCTAAGACATCTTTTGACAAGCTAAAAGGGCCCACCACATATCTCTCGAGTCCATTTGGCTGGTGTAGTGTAAAAGTTTTTGCAGCACCACTTCATCTTCATCAACTACAAATCCATCTCTTCACAATGGTATTAGAGCAAGGTTGGACAGCATGGAAAATGGATCTCCTTCATCAATTGACAAATTGGATAGAGGTAACTACTCAGCCTGGTCATTAAGGATGGAAGCTTATCTTCAAGGAAGGAATTTATATGGTTGTATAGTTGGAGATGAAGTTATGCCAAGTTTGAGGAACAAAAGTCAACCAACACAAGAAGAGCAAGAAAGATTGAGCACATGGTGCTCTAAGGATGCACTTGCAAGGTCTTATCTCCTCAACTCTATCTCAGATTTTTTGTTGCCTCACATTAGAAGTTGTAAAACATCTTAGGAATTGTGGAATGCACTTGAAGCCTTCTTCTCTTCAAGTACAAAGGCCAGGAAGCATCAACTATGGCTAGACTTCACAGCTCTCAAGAAAGCTCCCAAACAAAGTGTGATTGATTTTTTCACAAAGCTGAAGGACATAGCAGCTCAATTGGGAAGCATAAGAGAGGTAATAGATGAAGAACAAATTGTAAGGCAGGTCATCAATGGCTTGAAAGCAAATGACAAGTGGGAAGCATTCACCACAGCTATGGATCTATACATGATATGCATGTACCAGATTTCAACACACTCATAGGACAACTACTTACTCAAGAGGCCAAGCTTATCATTAATGGTGAACGCTCCAAAGGTAATCAATCTTCAGCCTTGTATACTGATAAAAGCAAGTCCAAAGAAGACAAAGGAAGAGGAAAGAAAGTGGATGATGAAGCAAGTACACATCAAGCTAACTATGCAGGTAGAGGAAGACATGGTCGAGGTAGAGGCAGAGGAGGGATACAGGGCAGGGGGAGATCCCAAGACTCCAATTCATGCTCTATTTGTGGATTAACTAATCAGAAAACTAAAAATTGCTTTAGGAATTCCACAAATCAAAGAGGCAGAGGCTACCATAGAGGAAGCTATGGCTACTCAAGAGGAAGGTTCAACAATTACCATGGCAAACACAATAGTTACAACCATTCAAACTATCAAGGAGGCAATAGGGGAAGAAGAGACTTCAATAACTACACAGAAGACTCAAATCAAGAGGACTCATCGCTAATCATGAATATGGCCATGCCACAAGGTAAATCTTATGAGCATGTTTTCTACTTAGATTCAGGTTGTTCCAATCATGTGGTAGAAAATGTGGCCCTCCTATCAGATTTAGAAGATCCAAGGAAGAAGCATGAGGTACAAACAGGAGATGATACAAGACACCTTGTGGAGAAAATAGGAAATGTCAAAGCACTTGATGGAAACATCAACTTACTCAATAAGGTACTCCATGCTACCATTACAAAGAATTTGATAAGTGTTGGGAATATAGTAGAATAAGGGTTGCAAGTCAGGCTCACAAAAGTAGGAGCATTTGTTCAAGATCCAAGTCATTGATTCAGGAGAATTGTAAAAGGTGAAAAGACAAGTAGATTGTTCACATTTGAATTACAAGACACTAGAAAGATTGGTCTCTTTAACAATGGTAGTCAGACACTCACAGAATTGGAAGTATGGCACAAAAGGTTAGCACATATTGGTGACAGCTTATTAAAGCAAATTTGCAAGGACCAAAGTGTACTTGGACTCCCTAACTAGTCAAAACAACACATGATTTATAAGTGTAGTGCATGTCAATTTGGAAAGTCTCATAGGTGACAATTCATGAAGAAAGGATATATGCATGGAGATCTCTTGGAGTTGGTTCATACAGATGTATGGGGACCTAGCAAGGATGCTTCAATATTTGGATCAAGGTATTATGTCTCCTTCATTGATGATTGTAGTAGGTGGACTATGTTATACTTTATGAAGCACAAAGATGAAGTCTTTTCATGCTTCAAAAGATATTTGGCTCTTGTGAAGAATCAAATAGGTAAAACACTAAAAAGGCTAAGGTCAGATGGAGGGGGAGAGTACTTCTTCCATGAATTTTAATCCTTTATTCAAGAAAGAGGAATCAAAAGAGAGATCACTATAAGGTACATGCTTGAGCAAAATGGAGTGGTAGAAAGACGGAATAGGAAAATTGTTGAAGCTGCAAGGCCTATGGTAAATGAAAAGTACTTACCTAATTACTTATGGGCTGAGTCTGTATCCACAGCCACTTATTGATTAACAAGTTAACTTCAAAATCACTTGATGGCATGACACTATATGAGGCTTGGAATGGAAGAAGACCAAGTTTGGATCTTTTTGGATGTGTTGATTTTGCTCATGTTCCTTCACAAGTTAGAGGCAATATGGATCCCAAAGCAGAAAGGTGTGTATTCATTGGATATGACAACAATCAATAGGGCTACAGATTATACAACCCAACAACCAAAGGATTCTAGGTGAGTAGAGATGTAGTATTTGATGAGAATAGTTCTTGGTATGAAGATTCATGTAGAAGGGTCAACCTACCTTATGATCTGGAAGAAGATTTTCCAAAACTTGTTAAGGATAATTCTTCTAAAGTTGAAGAGCAGGATACCTCAAAAGATGATGAAGCAACTCAGTATGACAAATATCATAATGTGGAATTCTAAATGTAAAGCAAAAATGCATGAACTTGGACAAGAGGTAGAATCATCACATCATAGCCTAAGAAGGTCCATGAGGGAATAAAGGAAGCCAGAAAGGTATGGGTTTGATACTTCTCTAGTCACTAAACATTCAATCTATCTAGCAGAGGACATAAATCAAGAGGAACCTTCAACATTTGAGGAAGCAAAGAAGAAATCAAAATGGAGGCACGCAATGGAAGAAGAAATTGAAGCTCTTGAGGAAGAAGAAATTGAAGCTCTTGAGAGGCTCAAGGTGGATCTACAAACTCAAGAAGAACTCAAATGGCTCCATTAACAATTATAAGGCAAGGCTTGTGGCAAAAGTCTTTGCACAAACTCAGGGAATTGATTATGAAGAGACCTTCTCTCCTGTGGCAAAGATGCCTACTATTAGGGTTTTCCTTAGTATTGCCTCTTGCAAGAATTGGAAGATACTTCAGTTGGATATAAAAAATGAATTTCTTAATGGATGGATAACAAATGAGGTATATATTGCACAACCACCTGGATTTGAGAATCACATATATCCTGATTATGTGTGTAAACTTAATAAAGCTTCATATGGACTCAAACAAGCCCCAAGGGCTTGGAATCACAGGCTTGTCTCATTCTTGTAGGACAAAGGATTTCAACCTAGCAAGGCAGATCCATCATTATTCATAAAAAGGAGTAATTCTGAAGTCATCTACTTGTGTGTGTATGTAGATGATATTATACTTATAGGAAATGATACAGATGGCATGAAGAGAATCAAAGAACAGATGAGAGAAGAATTCAAGATAAGTGATTTGGGCTCACTTACCTACTTCCTAGGATTGGAAGTTGTCTACAAAGATCATGGTTTGTTTCTTACTCAATGAAAGTACACTAAAGACATGTTGGCAAAATTCAAGATGCAAGATTGCAGGATTGCATGTACTCCAATGGAAGTTAATCACAAATTGAGCTCACATGAAGGTGAACTCATAGAAGATGTGACAGGTTACTGAAGTCTTGTGGGTAGTTTGAACTATGCCACATTGACAAGGGTTGATATATGTTATAGTGTGGCTGTGCTAAGTCAATTTATGCACACACCCAAGAAACCTCGCATGGAGGCTGCCAAGAGGATACTTAGATATCTCAAAGGGACCATGAATGAGGGGATATATTACCCTTATGTATGTGATTTAAGTTTGAAATTCTTCTCTGATGCAGATTGGGCTGGCTCCAAGGAAGAGAGAAGGAGCACCTCAGGTTATCTTACCTTTGCAGGTTCAAAACTTGTTTGATGGTCATCCAAGAAGCAACCCACAATTGCTCTCTCTTTTATTGAAGTTGAATACAGAGGTCTTGCCATAGCTACTCAAGAAGCTATGTGGATGAAGACACTATTCACAGATCTTGGATTGGAATTTTTGGGACTCCAACTATTTTTGGTGACAATATGCATTCTATTCACTTAGCTGCTAATCGAGTTTTTCATGCAAGAACTAAACATATTGAAGTTCATTATCACTATGTAAGAGAGAATATTGTGAGACAGGAGATTCAAATATCATATATGTCCACTCATCAACAGTGTGCAAATATTCTAACCAAAGCATTGGATGGTACAAAGCTTTGCAAATTCAAGGCTATGATAGGTTTGCAAGTAATCTTGGAGGATTGAAGACCATAAGCATACTTGGCTTGAGGGGCAACTATTGGAGCAAGTCTATGACAAGCCTAAAGTTTGCACCAAAATAGATAACTTCTATTTGCAAGGATTGTGAATAACCTTCTATTTCTGGATGAGTAATTTTTTAGTCTTTACTTGATGTAAAAGTAAAGGGAATCTAAAGTGGTTGAGTCCACTTGATCAAAAGGGGAAAGAAAAGCCACGAAATCATGATTGAAAGTAGTTGGGGAATCAAATCAATTACTAATATATTAGAGAGTGATTGTAGGAAGTTAGGCTCCCAAGATCAACTATAAATACATGGTAGTTTTAGTCGTGGTTCTATGAAGACCTCCAAGAGCTGAACTTTATGCCATATCAAGGTGTGGTTTCAAGGCACACATATGTATCAGTAATTCCATTGTATTGTACAATCAATATACTTTTGATTTCATGATCATTTGAGTTCATATTTTCATGTTCTTGTGAAGTGTACTGTTCACTACGATATCTCCCAATTTTCTCAGCCAGATTGCAAAGATGATTTCTTTGCGCTTGGTGAATTATTTCTAGTGATTCAACTAGGTTAAGTTAGCTCTTTAAGTCTTCTGTATGCTCACCAATTTTCATTCTATTTGGATGTTTCAATCTTCAGTTACGATTATTTGAAGTCAACTGTGTCACCTTATTTTCTTTTCCTGTACCAGCACTCTCTCAAAACAATCATTTTGTCAGAGTTGTTTCTCAGTGTGTACTTCACCATTTTCCATGATTTAAATCTTATTAGAATCTTCATACTCTCTAGTATATGTTTACAAATGTTCATGAGCATTGAATCCTTTAATCATGAGATATCTCTATTTTACTACGCATGAGTCTGTGTACTATTACAGCCCGAGAAAATTGGGGTCATCCTATCACTTGCTAAACTTTGTTTTCCTTATGTAGTCCATCATTTTGGTTGAAATAACTCTATATTGTTAGCTTAATAAGCTACTAAGAGTTCCATAAAAGGAATTAAGTTAATTGCGACTGTGGCCAGAGAATTGTTCAAAACTCTCGACAGGTGTATGAACATAAATAGCAAGTTTTTGGCTCTTGAATCTACTCCAACTTATCTATTTGGATTCAACTTTTTGAGAGTGATCTTCCAAGGTACATAGGTTGTATAATACATCCTTTGGAAATCTAAAAGGGCCTACCACATATCTTTGGAGTCCATTTGGTTGGTGTAGTGCAAAGTTTTTGCAGCACCACTTCATTTTCATCAACTACAAATCCATCTCTTCATAGAACACGCTAGGACTGCCACCACACTTTTTTCCTCTTTAGGAGGTTTTTTCCCTTGGCTTTTATATATGTCTATTACCTTAATGGGCTACGTATCTTTGTAGATTATAGTGGTAATACATTTAGTATTGTGTGTTGTGCTCCAAGCTTTTTCTTCTTCCTTGTGTTGTTTGTGTGCATCTAGAGACCTCAAACTCCAACAATTGGTATTAGAGCAGGTTTCTGCTTCATCTAGCGCATCGTCCACACCCCTCCTATCACAATCTCATAATCACATGAAATTTTGTGAGGGGGATTATGAGATCAAAAAAGCTTTGCTTTGTTGTGCGGAAATCGTGATCTGAGTTGGTTTCGGCCTCCAAATACACTCTCATAGTGCTTATGCAAGAAATTTTGTCTTTTTGTGCCAAAGATATGTAGATGTTTGGTTTTCTATTATAAGCATCTTGAAGTGTGCTACATGTTTAGAAAAACTTGATAGTGTAGTTCTATTCAAATTTTTGAGATACAGTCATTTTTGTGCATCAAGGTATTTTACTCAGTGGCCATGGCTGAAAGTAATTATTCGATATGTTGGCTATTGTAGATAGGTTGGATAGTACCAATTACCCATTAAGGGCTTATATGATGTGTCATGTATTGGTTGCAAAAGGATTCTCGAATATTGTGCAGGGTGTTGAAAAACATCCTATTACACCTGTAAACATAGTTTCTGAAGGTGATGTAGACGGCATTGAAGAGGATGATATTCTTCATGTTCATGTTTGTGTTGCAATTCCTACTACACCTGTTGCAAAGAAAAATCATTAGGATGTTAGAGATGCTTAGACACATGCATTGATAGCCTTCTCTGTCAAACATGCCATTATTTCTCACATCACTCTTCTAGAATAGTTAAGGATGCTTGGGATACACTTATCACTTTATACTAGGCAAGGAATGAGGCTCATGTTGCTTACCTCTGAAAACAGTTGGAGACTGAGCACATGAATAAAGGAGATTCCATGGATAGTTTTTTGACAACGTTTAGAGATTTGGAGGAGCAGTTGATTTCTTCTAATAAAGTCTTGCTTGATAGCTCACTTATGTAGAATATTCTGAATGGTCTTCCTCATTCATATGAGATTTTTGCTTCTTCCTTCATTTGATGATGAAAGGAAATCCAAATGCCCTAACATTTGAGGAGTTAGTCTCTCTTCTATTCCAGGAAGATCAGTCTAGGCCAAACAAGTCCATTATGCATGTTGGAGATCAAGCTTTCCTGGCTACTCAGAAGGGCAAAGATAAATGGAGCTCTTCTATTAGTAAGCAAAAATCTGCTAATTTTGCACAATCAAAGAAGGATGACATAGGTGAGACGAAAACAGAAAAGAAGAAATTGTTTTGCAAATATTGTAAAGGAAATGATCATGTCATAAATAGTTGTCTAAACCTGGTTGTAAAGAGGCAAGGAAGAAGTAGGTTGAAATGGTTGTTGCAGAGGGCTCTACACCCAAAACAAAGTTTGCTAATCTTGTGCAGAATGAAGAATGGACATTTACCACTATTTGTAGTTATGACCCATCTTCTCATGAATAGTGTATGTCTGTAGTAGATTTAGATGTTTCGTACTTTGATAGTGGAGCAACCAAATATATTGACTTGTAGTGTCGTCTCTTCACTTCACTCAAGCATATCCCTACAGGGAATACCTATCACATGTGTCAACAACTCCTCTTATGTTGTCATGGGAGTTAGTAACATCATTCTTACTACTACTAATGGTAGTTCGTTTACATTGTCGGATGCTTTATTTGGGTCAAGGATCAAGAAGAATCTGTTATTAGATTCAGCTTTAGCCAAGATTGGCTTGGTTGTGAAATTATTGATGATAGATGTATAGTTCATGATCTGTCAAATGGTGATGCCATTATTGCTTCTAGCATTTTATGTATTGGGCTATATAAGCTAATAAACTATGAAAAATCTGTGAATGATTCAACATGTGCAATACATGATTTTTAGGCTTTTTTAGATGCAAAGCTTTGGCATGCACACTTTGGTCATCTGAATTTTTCTAGTTTGCTACTTGCACAAATTTGAATGGTGTCCTCTCCCCCCAATCTTGAGGCACCTATTAAACATGTATGTGAAGGTTGTATTTTGGAAAAAATGTAGCATTCCTCATTCCCAAAAGATTGTTCAGTTCAAGCTACTTAAAAATTGCAGCTTGTTCATAGTGATGTATGTGGTCCTATGCAGACACCCTCTTTTGGAAACTATCTTTGCTTCATGACTTTTATTGATGATTTTTGCACAAAGGCATGGGTATATCCATTGAAAGAAAAGTTTGAAGCATTTATGTGCTTCAAAAAATATTTGGTTTTGGCTGAAAATCTATCAGCATGTAAAATGGGCACCCTCCATTTTGATCGGGGGGGGGGGGGGGGGGGGAGGGGAATATGTGTCTTCTGACTTAATTAATTTCTAGTTGAACGTGGGATAAAACATCTGTGTATATTGTCATATACACCTCAAGAAAATGGAGCTGCTAAAAGGAAGAACAGTTCACTCATGGAGATGGTGAGGTGTATGGTCAAGAGTCAGGCTTTACCACATAGTTTCTAGCGTGAGGCTGTTATGTGTGCAACATATGTACTTAATAGGTGTCCCACTAAAACATTGCAGTATATCACTCCATATGAGGCTTGACATAGTCATAACCCATCTATTGCTCACCTATGTGTTTTTGGTTCTCTAGCATATGCATTAGTGCCTAAACAATAACAGAAGAAATTGGATGATAAAGCAATGAAATGTATTTTTATTGGGTACAGTTTTGAAAGAAAAGGCTATCGTCTGTATCATCCATAGACTAAATGCATTTTGGTTAGCCATGATGTTGTTTTTGTTGGAGAAACAATCACTAACTGGACATATATTTGAAGGTCAAATCTTAGGAAGAAAACCCCATGCCTATGTGAAGGGACAAATTCACAAGTGTATCATATTTGTAAAGTTAGTTCACTTTAGTTCTAGAAGTTTTTTAAAATCACGAGAATACGAAAATCTATATAAGTTAGTTTGTATCAACTGACGCGGTGCGAGAGAGAGCGAGAGAGAAGAAGTAGAAGAAGGAGTTCATTTTATACGACTGAGTATAGTCGGGCTTCTCTGAGTGAGAAAGCATCTGTAAAACTTCTGAGTTTTCATAGGTATTAGAAAGAACTGAGTAAAGTTCTGTGTATGAGTTTCTCTCCATCATCTCCATGCTTGCCTATTGTGTGATGAATTCAAAAGTTCAAGTTTTTTGAGCAATTCGATGCCTGGCATCGAATCTTGGCTGATAAGTCATTTTTTCATTCTCTGTGTGTTAACTGTTGTTGAATCTTCTAAAAATATGAAGTTTGTGGAGCAACTCGATGCCTGGCATCGAGTTCCAGCATAAAATGGATGCCCGGCAAGCATATAAGTCATCTTCTTCATGTGTGTGTAAAATATAGTGTTTCTGGTGCAGAAAAATAGCCAAAAAAAGCCCAAAGTCGATGCCTGGCATCGACTTGGACTGAAATTCGATGCTAGGCATCGAATTTTTTATTTTTGGACATCAGGAATACTAAAACAGGCAAAAATTTCCAGTTTTGGAAGGTCATACAGGGTCATCTTGTGAAGGCCATAACTTGAGTTCTAGAGATCCGTTTGATGCATATAATAGCTTGTTGGAAAGCTCTACTCTTCTAGTTTCAAACTATAAAGTTTCATGGAGAGATAACACTTGACCTAGGAGAAATTAGCAAAATACTGAAGGTATGTCATTTCGGTGACTAGGAATTTCTATAGAAGCAAAGTTCTCACTTTAGGCTATCATTTCTCAAAGTTTGGAGTGGCAATGAGTTAATGGTGACCATAGAGGTGTTCTAGTGTCACATTAATTCATTTCTTGTGGTGTTTAATACATCAACAGTTTTTATGGAGGATTCTCTTCAGCCATTACTTTCATGTACTAAGAAGACATTAGTTAGCTCCAAAATGTATGACACTTTGCTGCCTCTTTTTACAAGTGGATAGTCTAGTGCTGGTCCTAATGATGCAACTTGTCAGCCTTTAGAGGTTTCATGTGATGATGCAGATCATTCCATTTTTAATGCAGATTTACATGATGCACTTGTTGATGAGAGAGCTAATATTGAGGAGACAAAAACTATGCCCAAATAACTAGTGCAGACTTTGAATGACAACAAACTAAATGCACCTCTATCATATCGTACTCGTTCATGCTCTCATAGTGCCTTGTTTGCATCAGATTGCTATGTTGTTGCTACCTCTAGTCTTTCTAATGAGAATGAGCCTCTTTCGTTTAATGAAGCACAAAATTTTGAAAATTGGATGGCTGCTATGCAATCAGAATGGTACGTGGTCTTTATGTGACTTCCTTCCTAGCAAGAAGGCCATTGACACTAAGTGGGTGTATAAGCTGAAGTATAAGGCTGATGGAAGAGTTGATATGTATAAGGATAGGCTTGTTGCAAAGGGTTATGTGCAAGAAAGAGGCATTGATTTTTATGAGACCTCTACTCCTACATGTGGAATGACTACTATTCATAGAATCTATGCACCTGCTGTTGGAACTCAAGGTCAAGCACAAGCATGGAAGCACATCAGAAAGGTGGACACACACAAGAAGAAGGAGCAAGTAGGGAGCTCCAAGAAGTGTATGTCAAATTTTCAGAAGAATCCCCTACAACAATAGTGATTTTCATCACTAAAAACCATTGTAAATACCATTTTCTATTTTTGTAACTCCATTTTGTTCAAGCCAAGGAGTCCTTGAGCTTGAGGAGTATTAGAAGT
This sequence comes from Ceratopteris richardii, assembly GCA_020310875.1. NCBI lineage: Eukaryota > Viridiplantae > Streptophyta > Polypodiopsida > Polypodiales > Pteridaceae > Ceratopteris > Ceratopteris richardii. The sequence continues at coordinate 171,189 of MU260129.1, read as the reverse complement.
ATCATCCTACCAATTTTCATAATTTTTAGACTTCGTTTGAGCCCTCAAATAAGCCTTGGAACCTAATTTTTAACTAGGCCGGACACTAAGTCTGGACAGGGCCAAAACTAGTCAAAAAACTATAGAAAGAGCTAGAGAGCTCATTTTTGAGGGTAGCTTGTTAGAGAATAGAGCTTTGTAAGAGAACTCTTTTGCAATTGAAGCTTTCCATTGTTCCTCTCTTTGATCTTACCTTGTGCGTGTATGTGTGTGCATGTTTGTGTGCTTTCACTCACTCACTTGTGCCTTCACTTGCTCATGGTCTTCATACCGGTCCTCACGTCTCCGCGGATTGATAAGTAAAGGAGGTGGTGCTTACGCTTGAGCTACACCAAATTTTGGCACGGTTGCTGGGGAGAGAGCTTCGAGGACGAGCGTTGTGATGGTAAGATCGTAGATTTGCAACGTTGGAAGGTAAAAAAAACTGTCATTTCTGTTATTTTTTTTATTTTTCTTCTTCATCTTCATCATCATCACCATCTCCACCTTCTTCCATCTTCTTCTTCATAGAAATTTCTTGTTTTTTAGTGCATTTTCACCATTTTCATACCATCTTTCATGCATGATTGTGCGAGGAGGAGCTAGGAAGTGCAAGAGAGAGCAAGCGTTGTGTCTTTTCATGATTTTTTGCACATACGGAGCTCGCCATTGCTCAACGCTCAGAAATTTGAATTTCCCGCCAAAAAACACGATTCTGTGAAGAAAATCACGATTCTATGAAAAACTCAAATTTTTTTGAAACATCACGATTTTCTATTTCCCGCCTAAAAGTTTGTTGAAAGAAAAACACAATTCTATGGTTGTGCTCAAAATCGCGATTCTCACAAATCACGATTTTCAGCCAAAAAACACGATTCTAAGAAAACACGATTCTGTGGTTGTGCTCAAAATCGCGATTCTCTAAATTTTTGAAAACCACGATTCTTTGAGACAAAATCGCGATTCTCAAAAACAAGATTCTCTGCTCAAAATCGCGATTCTCACAAATCATGATTTTTAGCAAAAACACGATTTTGTGAAAACACGATTCTGTGAAAACAGGATTCTCTGTTCAAAATCGCGATTTTCAAGAACACGATCCTCTGCTCAAAATCACGATTCTCTTGAAGTTCATAGCATCGCGATTCTCTTGATATTCATAAAATCGCGATTCTCTTGATGTTCATAAAATTACGATTCTCTGATTTCATAGCATCGCGATTCTCTGATTTCACAAAATCACGATTCTCTTGAAGTTCACAAAATCGCGATTTTTTCCAAAAGGTCCTATTTGCCTGTTTTGACCCCCAAGAGCCTGATTTGACATAACTTTTTCATCCAAAGTCCATTTTTTGAGCTCTATAGCTCGTTGGAAAGCTTGTTTCGAATCCTACACGGTCTCAACTATTTTTTATAGGAATAATGTGCTGATTTTTATATAGGATATTTTGAAGTTGACCCTCAGGTGGGACCAAGAACCCAAGGGGACTCCAAAGGATTTTGAACCATACCAAGGGGAAATTTTGGACTCTTATCCACAGCTTATGAACCTGAGATCTAGTAGACACCTAGGCAAGGATTGACAAAGCATTAGATCTTCTCAGTCTAGTATCAACCATACAGCTAAGTCTTGGGCACAACAACTAAGTGGATGTCCTTACGTACTAAACTCTGACACAAGTGATTCAGAAATGTCTTTTAGCATGGGGAGACCTAGAGGTGGTTCACGAACTGCCCATCTACAAACACCAGAAGGTCCCTATAAGACACAATTGGAGTATATTCGGACCAACCGATTAGGTGCTCGCATCTATGAGGATGGCCTGAGGCGATCAGTGGTCCAACTCAAAAATCCAGATCAATCCTTTGGACTTGAACACCCGGTGGTCAAGTTCGAAGAGGGTTCATACATTGATAAGGAAGGAACCATGTATGTAGTTACCAACCAACCAGATAGGACCGATGAGTTTGGAAATATCATTCATGAGAATGAGATAGGAGACCTAGAACAAGGAAATGTAGGACAAGGACCCCAGACTCCTAGAGGTAAGTCAGTTTTTACCAGAGTGATCACTCCAAACTGGATCCCTCAAGACAACAAAAGCATAGAACTATTCTTGAGCCTTTTGGAGATTCAAGCCAGATCAACCTAGCCAATTGGGCATAGTCATCATCTATGAGTTCAAGGATCCAGAGATACCAGGCAAAGTTGTCTACCTGGATAACACGTCAGAGAAAATTTTCTTGGTAACAAAACATGATAGACATGCATATACTTGGAAGAGTGAATTGATTTTCCCTCCACCAAGATCCAATGTTTCCCATTGCCTCCAAGGAGTAGGATCATCCCAAGCTCGTGAAGCCCAGAGAGAAAGAACTAGAGAGAGACCTGAGGTAAGTTTTGCACACACGGTGGGCAAAAATAGAGCAAGATTTGAAAATGAAAGACTTGAAGGAGAGAGAACTCAAGCACATAGGCAACAAAGAGATGAACATGATTTTCCATTGCCTAGACCCCGAGAGCACCCAAGAACCCTTAGACCCACTCAAGTGATCAAGGCAATGAAGTATTACTTCAACGGGTCAGGAGATCCTTATGATCATGTGGCTGAGTTCAAACAAGTGTTAAGAGCTGAACAGGTTGAGGATTTGTTCACCCAGTACGAGGCATTTGGTTTGACTCTTAAGGGCACTGCCTTAGCTTGGTTTCAACCACTGAGTATTCGCAACTATCGCGACATAGGTCAGCTGCTAGACGAATTCATTGTAGAATTTTCCAAGAGTGGTATCAGGCATAACACATCATCCTTGATCCACAATTTCAAGCAGACACCCCAAGAAATAGTGCGACTAGCAGGTAGAAGGTTTAGACAGTACCTAGAAAGATGCCCTACTCCAGAGTTACCCACACCAGCCAAACAATTGGCTTTGTTCTTAGATGGCTTACTGAGCACAAAGTTAAGATCATATGTGTACTTGAAAGAGCCTAGATCCATAGAAGAGTGTGTGCGGACGTGCATTGACATAGAAGATAACTTGGGTGAGGAGTTAGGATTGTCCAAACTCTATAAGGATTCTGATAGTTCTACTAGTCCTACTTCGAAAATCTCCACGAAAATAGAGGAGATAGCTGAGCAAGTTGCCAAGAAGCTGGGAGTCCAAAATAGACAAACACAAAGAGTCACCTCATTGAATCGATGTTATACCTACGGAGGGGACCACATGGCTAACGTATGCCCAATGCAAAACCAAAACATTAGAGAAAGGAATGCTCCATATTGCACTATTGAGAGAAAATACATGAACCACACGGCTTAAGATTGTCCCTACAATAGGCAGGCTGTTAGACAAACTTATGAGCAACCTTACCAACAAGGTAGATATCAGAACCAATACCAAGAGCCATATTATCGACCACAACAGCAATATCAGGCACAATATAGGCCACAACCAGTCTTGGGAAACCAACCACCAACTCCTGCCAATGTGATTCGAGTCAAGTATGCCGTGGGAGAGGAAAATCCAAATAGAGCATTGGTCCCACTAACCCCATTGATACCAGATAATGACTCTCATGCTCATAGTTCACACTACTCCCATGAAGGTAGTCCACATGCTTATTACACAGAGTCACCTGAACATAGTGAGATATATCCGTATCAATATGAGGCACCACCTATGGAACAAAATTGGGAGCCTAAATACTCCAATGTCATGTACACAAATGCTAACCCTAGGCCCCAATTGAGACAAGCAAGACCACAAACCCCTAGAGGACCATGTTTCAGATGTCAGGGCAACCATTTCCTTCGTGATTGTCCCCACCCACCATCTCCGAGTCAAGGACAGGCTATCACAATACAGGCTTTTTGTCCTAATTGTGGCAAAGACCATCTCCCCAGAGATTGTCCAAGAAACCCCTCCAATGCACCCAAGATTACACCCATTAATGTGGTAGGCTTAGTGGCAGATTCAAGTTCAAGTAGTAGCAATGTGGCTCCTATACAAGCTGTCACTAGAGCACAAGCCTTAAAACAGGATAAACCAGCAGAACAATCAAAGTCGAGTGAATCAAGAGAGCCTAGTAAGAGGAAAACAAGAACATGGAAGGATACCAGAGAGAAGGCCAATCGCAAGTGGAATAAAAAGTTATCAAAACTAGAAGAAAGCTTGGAAGACGCAAAAACAAAAATAGAAGACATCGCATCTCAAAACCCCTCGCATGTCGACGCTCCAACCACTCCACCTCATCCCATCCCACCACCCATTGTAAATAAGCTGCACCAGGGTTTGTTCTTGCAGATCCAACCCTAGAAGGCTTGGACATGATGTTCAAGGCCTACCAAGCTCGACTTCAAGAAGGGCCAACAGTTGCAAACCTAGACAAGAGTTACTCTAGAGTAGATTTAGAGATTGAACGGATGAAAATGTGCATGAAAATGGTAGAACAAGCTCAAGCTATACTTGAGACTAGTCAAAAGTTCAATCAAACAAACTCTGTCAAACCAGATTTGCATTTCCAAGGCCTACTAGAAAGATTAGAGCAATTGGTAAACAAACCATAAGTTTCTTTACCTCCATAGGCTCAACCAGTTATTGAAAGAGGAAGCTCACCACCAATGGGAGCTTATGTTCCTAATTCCACGGATGCTGGAATATCTCCAATTCAACAGTACTCTCAAGAGTTCTTGCGGGAAATACAAGAAGAGAAATGGACCAAGGAGAAGAGTAATTCCCCTCCTATTCGTGAGATTGATGATCTTCATGATCAATTTCCCCAAGACATTCCATCTATTTACGAAGATGAAGTAGAACAACAAGAAGACGAAAGATTAGATTTTGAATCTAATACCTTAGAAGAACTGCCTCAATTTCTAGGCCCATGGGAATCTGAATCTCTTCAGATCAGAGCTCCCACAATACTGGTCATACATGAAGAATCAGTGATCCCAAGGAACACTGATGTCGTGAAGAACACTAAGGTTCAATGTCATCTTACTGTAGAAGAGCTGCTCAAAGCAAAACCCGAGCTATGGAATCATGTGAAGGATCAAGTTCCAGAACTTGATTCCAATAAGCCAAAAACAAGCTCTAAGCAAAAAGTTTAAGAGATACCTCTAGACAAAATAGGGGACATGTGTGAGGGTGAAGAAGGTAATACTTATCTTCCAATCACCTACCAAGGTTACACAACCAAAGCAATCATAGATTCAGGTGCTGGTGTTGCTATTGCGACCACCTCCTTGTGGAAGCAATGGGGCAAAACCACATTAAGACCAACTAGAATGAAGCTTCAAATGGCCGATGGTCATTTTGAAAGACCTCTAGGATTGCTCGAAGGGATAACTCTAACCACTTGTGGTGTAGAGTTTGAGCACACATTTGCTATATGTGACTTTGAGAAAAATAATGTTTATGAGATGATTCTAGGAAGACCCTTCCTACGAGAGTTGCAAATAGTTCAGGATTGGGGAACCAACTCCTTGTACTTGCAGCACTTAGGGATCACCACCAAGGTCAATTTGAAGGATTACACCTTCGGAGATGTACCACCCCTACAGTGGAATCCTATCCACAAAGCGAAAGAAGATTCCATCTCTATGAATTCTGAAAGTTCACCTGATCCATCATGGTTGCATGAAGATACTCATTTGTGGATGTGCAAGGTCGCAGAGGAAGAGGAAAAACATTTAAAGGCAAGAGAAGAAGGAACTTCGCCAGGAGATAGACCAGTTAGAGACCCAACCTACACACCGATGATCTTTCTAGATAAGGAATTTGAGCCTCATGGCTGGCCAAAAATCTTAGCCACCATGGACATTACTGTCAATGAAGAACAATGGACACCTCATTGTGATGAGGAGGGTTATGATATTTCAGTGTTCATGTGTCAGCCCTTGCTAGAAGAATGTGACCCTAGTGATGTCATAGAAGAAGAAGAGAATGATGATGATATAGAGTCCATTGTGATGGATAGCTGCTTTAACTCAGAGCAGCACTATCTAGAAGATATAGGAGTGTTCACCCAGAAAGAAGAAGAACCTCTCACAAGTATTAAAATGGTAAATTCAAAGGATGGGAGTGAGAGCAGTCAAAAGAAAAAGAAAGAAAAGAAGTGAAACAAGAAGAGGAGGAATCATTGTTTGAAGTACCAGAAAACTTCAAGAAATATGAAGTTGATGACCGCAAAATTTTGGTACGAATGCCTAAGAGAGAGGCCATCATAGGTGACAATAAAGAAAAGACCAAGAAAATTGTAGTGACCATTGAAGAGAACGAAGAGAGATGCACATATATAGGAGATGACATAAGTGCAAGAGAAGAAATGGAGCTCGTAGCTCTATTAAGGGAATATAGGGATGTGTTTGCCTGGCACTATAGAGACTTGAAAGGGGTAGATCCAAGAATTTGCTCTCATACTATCCCCATGACCGCTGATGCCAAGCCCACCAAACAAAAGCCCTACACATATAATGATACATATGCAGCCAAAATAAAAGAAGAAATTGATAGGCTGATTGAAGCTAGATTCATCTATGAGATTGAGCATACTGAATGGGTGTCCCCCATCATAGTGGTGCCCAAGAAGAATGGGAAGTTGCGAGTGTGTATTAACCTTAAAAAAGTTAATGCCGCTACGATCAGAGATAGTTATCCGCTTCCAATCACGGAACACCTATTGGAGCGTGTTGCAGGCAAGGAAGTTTATAGCTTCAGTGATGGATTTTCAGGTTACAATCAAGCAGCCATTGCCCCAAAAGATCAACACAAAACAGCTTTTGCCACAGAATGGGGAATCTTTGCATTTCGTGCAATGCCATTTGGGCTCACCAATGCACCTGCAACATTCGAAAGACTCATGTGTCCTGTCTTCAAAGAGTTCTTGCGAAAGAGCTTAGAAGTATATGTGGACGATTTATGTGCTCATTCCCAAGAAAGAAGATACCACATCCCTGAGCTCAGAGAGATCTTCAACAAGTGTAGAGAATATCGAGTGTGTCTAAACCCAGAAAAGTGTGTGTTCATGGTGCGTCAAGGTAAAATCTTAGGTCATATTGTTTCTAAGAATGGAATCTCAACAGATGAAGATAAGGTACAAGCCATAGCGGAGCTGCCAAGGCCAAGGAATGTTAAAGAGGTACAAGCCTTTATGGGCCATTGTGGATATTACTGTAGGTTTATTCACATGTATGCGATCATATCTAGACCCCTTTATGCCCTGTTGTCTAATTTTGAGTGGAACGACGAATGCGAGAATTCTTTCAATGAACTGAAGAAACGTTTGTGCAGAGCACCAATACTGACCACTCCTGATTGGAATAAACCATTCCATGTCCATGTGGATGCATCCAATCATGCCATAGGATGTGTGCTAGCACAACCCATAGGTGAAGGAAACTTAGATTTGCCCATAGCATATGCTAGTAGACAGCTCACCGCAGCTGAACGAAATTATACCACAACTGAGCGAGAGGGCTTAGGCATGGTATATGCTGTGAAGAAGTTTAGACACTATTTATTGGCCAACAAGTTCAAGTTTTTCACTGATCATCAAGCTTTGTTATATTTGTTCAATAAACCTTGCAATACTGGACGCTTAGTAAGATGGTTCCTCTTACTAATGGAATATGACTTTGAAGTTGTTGTCAGGAAAGGTAGAACCCACCTTCGGGCAGATCACCTTTCTCGCATCACTTCAGGAGACTCAGAGCAAGGAGTGTCCGATGAATTACCCGATGCTTATCTGTTCAATTTAGAAGTTGTTCCTAAATGGGCAAATAAGTTGGTACCAGTCCTAACCTTCGGCCCTGCAAATAAGAATGTGAAAACATCACAAGAAGAAATTGTAAAATCACAAAAATATCACATATTGGCAGGAAGCATGTACAAATAAGATACTGAGGGTGTATTAGCTTGTTGTGTTGAGGACGATGAACATAGTAGTTGGTTGCAACAAGCTCATGAAGGACTGCTAGGAAATCATTATTCTATACAAGGAACATTGCAGAATCTAAAACATTTAGGAGTGTATTGGCCTAGCATGGACAAAGAAATTCATGAGTGGATTAAGAATTGTCTAGTGTGCCAGGAAAAACCCCCAGTGGAGCATGCGACCCTTTATCAAGTGTCATTTATTCCGGAGTGGAGTGCTCCATTGGTGGAATTTATGCGATCAAGAACATTACCCAAAGAGGCTAGCCTAGCAAGAAGACGAAGCATGGAGCAAGAGGCTCAAGGCTATGCCTTAGTAGGAGACAACCTATACCGAAGAGGCAAAGATGGTTACTTAAGACTGTGCATTCATGAATCAGACTATTTAAAAATCTTAGAAACTGCACACAGTGGTGTTGCAAGGGGACATTTTGGTACTGACCGAGTGATCAAGACCATTCTATTCTCAGGTCTTTGATGGCCCACTCTGCATATGGATGCACATACCTATGTGAAGAAATGTGACACATGCCAACGTGCACAATATCCAGTTAGAAAAGATGAGATGCCTTTGAGGCCAATGATGGGAGGACGTGCATTCTCGAAATGGGGTATAGACTTTGTAGGTCCTATTAATCCCCCAGCTAGAACTCCCATGCAGAGTATATGATTGTAGCCACAGATTACCTTACCAAGTGGGTAGAAGTGAAAGCCACAACAAAGAATGATGCTTAGACTATGGCTAAGTTCTTATTCGAGAATGTGTTCACGAGATATGGACTACCAATAGAGTTAGGAGCGATAGAGGCACACACTTCTTGAATGAAGTCATTGAAAATCTTCTCCAAGAATTCTTGGTGATACATAAGAAGTCTTCCCCCTATCACCCACAAGCTAACGGACAAGCCGAGAGCACCAATAAGATCCTCTGTAACATATTGACAAAACTGGTAAATAATAAACGCTCTGATTGGGACAAACAACTTCATCATGCTGTTTGGGCTTATCGAGTTGCCTACAAAATGGTACTCAACGCCACCCCATTTCAGATGGTCTTTGGACAGAATGTTGTTCTACCATTGGACTTCCTCATCCCAGCCTTAAAAGTAGCACAAGAGCATGAGTGGAATGGACATGAATTGTCCTCTAGGATCTTTGATCTAGAACGCTTAGGTGAGACAAGGCTACGCGCAGCGGTAGGCATCTATGCTGCAAAGAAAAGACAAAAGGCATACTTTGATGCACACATCAAGGATAAGGGATTGAAAGAGGGAGATCTAGTGTTGGTTTAGACACTAAAACAACATGCTCGTAAGTTGGAAAAAAGAGGATACGAACCCATGATCATTAATAGAATTTCTACTAGTGGTGCAGTTCAGTTGGCCACTCTAGAAGGAGATATCTTGCCAAACTATATTAGTGGATGTAGAGTCAAGCTATATCAAGAACCTCTTACTGAGGATATGCTAATGAGACTCAACACTGCTAAGAAGCGAAAAGAAGAAGAGTTAAGAGTGAGAGAAGAAGCACAGGCAGAGGCCAGAGAGCGTATTAGGTGAAATAAGTTAAGGCGACTAGGCCTAGATGTCAACTCAAAAGCCCCAAAATATCACATGGATATGTGCCAAAAATCAGGCATAGCAACTTCTCAAGTCATTGACCAAAGACTCTTTGTGAGCATAGAGATAGGATAAGGGAAGGGTGTAAGGACTCTGAAAGCATTGATTAACTCAGGTGTAGCAAGTAGTGCAGTTAGACTTTCCTACTGCAAAGACTTGCAGTTGAACGTCAATCCCATAGAAGCTTATCTCATAGGATTGGGAGGTGTCGAAACACCTTGTTTTGGTGAGGTGGAACTTCCCATCTACCTTCAAGATGTTCCAATGAAAGTCAAAGCGCTAGTGTATCAAGATGAGAACCTTACAGAACCACTTGTCTTGGGTCAAGATTGGATCTATGACCATGCAGTTAACTTAAACCTAAGAAGTCAGATTCTTCAAGTTTGGGTACATGAACAATGCATTACATTAGAATTAGAGAACTGCATGCTCACAGATCATGGCACCACACACTCTCTAAGTACCTCTAAGACTAATCTTCACGAGAAAGATGTTGTATGTGTCAAAAGCTCTATGATCCAGAAGGACTCAATCATGGAAGGACAGTCGCAAAGGCAAGCACACCCTCCTTCTTTTTTGAAGAGTAAAGCATCCATAGTAGTTCAACCTGAGAAGCAAGCACAACAATTCAAGACACCTGTTATAGCAAATAGAAAGACACCCTTCAACAAGAAAGCAGTTCCGAGCATGAAGCAGATCTGGGTATGCAAAGGAGAGCAACCACCAGCCTTGCCCCCACAAATCCTATCCAGGCAAGCCAACCAGGCCAGAAGACGAAGGAAGAAGCTTGGACAAGCTCAACCACAAGGTATCCGACAAGTTTGGGTGCTTAAGACATTAGTTGCAGCTCAACAAGGGCGGTTAGAGATGTGGGTACCTAAGAAGCTCTTACATCCACAACAACCTATGTTCTCCCACATGCGAAAGGTCTCAACCAAGAAGCCACAAAGAGAAAAGGGTAAGAACCGCATACAAAGATTGAAAGAAGATCAAATCACCTCTTCAACCACAATAGGAAGACGTGTAAAAAGGGTATGGGTTTCGAAGCCAAAAGTACAAGTGGCCTCCACCGAACCAAAGCACCAATCACACTGGATACCCTAGTTCAGAAAGCATCCAAAGAGGAAGATGCCTGAAGTGATCTCTACTGTGCCAAATGCTGTTCTAAAATGGACCCCAATAAGGAGGATTACATCAGTTCGAGACCCAATGGATACCTGCACCAAAGTCGACATCAACATCCGCAAATAACATCGAAAGCCTAGACGAGCGACAACGATGTGCTCCTTGCACAACCTTGTCTTTTGCACCATTCAGGTCATGCATTCCCAAAGTATGCATTAATATAGGGCCACATTACATGCCCGTGCATAGACACAATTGAGAGTCCCATGCACGAGAGCACATTGACACATGTACACCATTTTTTGATACTAAACTTTGTCTTCTTGTTTTGTGACATTGTTCCAAAAAAAAAAAAAAAGAGAACGAACTTGTTCCCAGGTTTCGCTCATGGAACATGAATGAGTCATGCTTAGTTGAAGATGGAACCATCGATTACTGGGCATTTATCAGTTTGGATAGAAGTGTATCTCGGCTAGCAGATGATGTAATTGCTGCCTTATCTGGTAGATGTCAAGAACTTGGCATGAACATGGCATCCAAAACTATGGTTCCCCCTTACCAGGGTAGGAGTGAAGAGCTTGAAGGTCCGCAACCTGAGAGATGCTTAACTACCATATGTACAAGAGCATCCAAGGAGATATCTGCAAGGGATAGTTTTGGTACCATGTGAATCCTTTTATGTATACTGAAATATAAAGAAATTCAATTCTCAATATTTGGCAAATGATGTGTTGAAAAGAGGAGATAGGATCAGCCACTCAAAAGATCTCATCAGTGGACCATCAACATGGACATTCATCAACAATGTTCCATCCCAAAGGCCGAGTGTACAACACGAAGAGATGAACATCGATCGACCTTCTCCATGGTAAGTATCTTTAATTTGGAAACATCATAACCATGATAGCTTAGGAAACCTCTCTGTCGGCATACCCTTGAACACTTAGCTCAAGACCCCAATTTTTGCACCATCCTTCCTCCAATGCATTTTTCCAAGTAAGCATGCATAGGGCTACATTACAAGGCCGTGCACAAGGCACATATTTTACTCAACCCATGCATGAACACACTTACCCATCATTCATTATGGGTTACGAGTACGAGGCATGAGCTACATAGGAATATCATCTTTGAAAGATATGGAGGACATCAATGGAGGCCCACCATGACAAAATCATGCTGGAATCCAAGGAAGGAGCGCATACCAAGGGACAACAACTTCCAAAGGCTTTTAGTGACAAATGAAGAACCGGACAACCAACCCTGCCACATTTGGAAGGTAGACAGCTCTTGTTCCTACCAAACAGACTCTACCTCCCAAAGCACTACATGGAACAACCATTACAACAAGGGTCTGTCAGGGACGAGAGATTCGAGAGGGGTGGAGTGTTGGAACTCAAGGTCAAGCACAAGCATGGAAGCACATCAGAAAGGTGGACACACACAAGAAGAAGGAGCAAGTAGGGAGCTCCAAGAAGTATATGTCAAATTTTCAGAAGAATCCCCTACAACAATAGTGATTTTCATCACTAAAAACCATTGTAAATACCATTTTCTATTTTTGTAACTCCATTTTGTTCAAGCCAAGGAGTCCTTGAGCTTGAGGAGTATTAGAAGTATCATCCTACCAATTTTCATAATTTTTAGACTTCGTTTGAGCCCTCAAATAAGCCTTGGAACCTAATTTTTAACTAGGCCGGACACTAGGTTTGGACAGGGCCAAAACTAGTCAAAAAACTATAAAAAGAGCTAGAGAGCTCATTTTTGAGGGTAGCTTGTTAGAGAATAGAGCTTTGTAAGAGAACTCTTTTGCAATCGAAGCTTTCCATTTTTCCTCTCTTTGATCTTACCTTGTGCGTGTGTGTGTGTATGTGTGTGCATGTTTGTGTGCTTTCACTCACTCACTTGTGCCTTCACTTGCTCGTGGTCTTCATACTGGTCCTCACGTCTCCGCGGATTGACAAGTAAAGGAGGTGGTGCTTACGCTTGAGCTACACTTGCAGATCATCATGATTGGAATGTACATTAGTTGGACATTAAAACTACATTTTTGAATGGTGACTTGCATGAAGAAGTGTATGTTTTTCAACCTCGTGGCTTTGTGCAGAAAGGGCTTGAAAATGACATGTGCAAGTTGAAAAAGGCATTATATGGTTTGAAGCAAGCATGATGTGCTTGGTATGAAAAGATACATGTCTACCTGATTGCACATGGTTTTTAGAACATTTCACCTGAGAGCATGTTGGTAGCAATCAAGACCTTACAAGACAGGGAAGTCAACGAAGGGAGTCAGAACAAAGGGAGAGCCAAGTAGGCTTAAGCAAGCAAAACATTCAACACATATCAGACAAGTAGGCCTCATAACATTTCATGAAGAAATACTTCCCAAATAGTAATTTTAGTCACTTCACACCATTTATTCCTACTCCATTCTGTTTGAGTTGAGGAGTCCTTGAGCTTGAAGAGTATTACAAGTATCTATGTACCAATTTTCAAAATTTTTAGAGATCGTTTGAGCCTCGAAAATAGCCTAGGAACCTAACTTTTAACTAGGCCAGACACTAGGTTTGGACAAGGCCAAAACCTAGTCAAAAACTATAAAACGAGCTAGCAAGCTCATTTTGAGGTTAGCTTGTTAGAGTTATGAGCTATTATTGGGTAATACAAAGAGTTCCATTGTTCCTCTCTTTAGTCTTGCCTTGTGTGTGCATGTGTGTGTATGTGTGTGCATGCTTGTGTGCTTCTCACTCACGCACTTGTGCCATCACTTGCTCATAGTTGTCATACTAGTCCTCAGGTCTCCACGGATTGGCAATTATGAGGTGGGTACATTCCATTGTGCTAGAGTGAGACCAAATTTGGCACCGTTGCCAGGGAGAGAGCTTCAAGGAAGAGCGTGTGATGATAAGATGTAGAGTTGTGATGTTGGAGTCGTAGGTAATTTCTCTAATTTTCCTTATTGTTCTCTTTCTTCTGCATTAGCATCATCACCATCATCATCCTCACCATCTCCCACCTCCATCTCCACCTTCGAAAACTTTTTATTTTTTTGTTCGTATCACCTTCCGCACCTCATTCCCCGCATTTCACTTGTGAGAGAGAGCAAGAGAGAGCTTGTGTGTGATATTTTTTTGTGTGTTTTTTAGTGTTTCTTACATGTTTCAACTGTATCATCATCTCCAATAGGTGGTGTAGGTACAAAACATGTCTGCATAGGTCCCGAAGCGTTGACCTCTATCAATCAATATCAAGCTATACAAACATAGGGAGGCCCCAAGCAAATAATTTGAGATATTGTCGACTACGGGGTGAGTGGTATCATATCATGCACCTTGTGGTATCGTATCGTGAGAGAAAATGGTATCGTATCATCTAGAAGGTATCGTATCGTGTAGAACTTAGTATCGTATCGTGCCTTAGATTTCTTGGTATCATATCATCTTGCTAATAGTATCATATTGCTAGACAGGCTCGTATCGTATCGTGAACCAAGAGGTATCATATCGTGCTCAATTCCAACATCGTATCGTCTTGATAGCAGTATCGTATCATGGAAGTTGGTATTGCCTTGGTAGTATCATATCGCCTAAGGTGGTATCGTTTGTAGTGGTATCGTGTATCATGGAAAAGAGAAGTATCGTATCGTGAAAATTTTGGTATCGTGTATCATGTATCGTTGCTCCCAAGTATCACTGATACTTCCTAAGTATGGTGTATCACCTATTCTGAAGCAATCTGAGAGAGACCCTATTTCCCTCTTTTAACCCCCAGAACCCTGAACTCGCATAACTTTCTCATATGAAATCCGTTTGTTGTGATTTTGGGTTCATTGGAAAGCTCATTTGGAATACTACAAAAAAATCCATTGGCTATGGTAAAGCTAATATGCGGAGTTATAGATATAGTATTTTGAAGTTGACCCTCAACTAGGACTAGGAAACCAAGGGCACTCCAAAGGATTTCGAGCAATACAAAAGGGAAAATTGGGACTAGAAGACAAAGCTTATGAACCTAAGATCTGGTAGACACCTAGGCGAGGATAGAAAAAGCATTAGATCTTCTGAGGCTAGTTTCATTCATACAAATAGGTCATGGGCACAACAACTTAGTGGTTATCCTTACGTGCTAAGTTCCGACACAAGTGACTCAGAAATGTCTTTCAACATGGGGAGACCCACAAGTAGCCCAAGCACTCCCACATTACAGACACTAGAAGGTCCCTATAAAACACAATTGGAATATATTCGGAGGAGCCAATTAGGTGCTCGCATCTATGAGGATGGCCTGAGGCGATCAGTCGTCCAACTCAAAAATCCCGATGAACCCTTCACACTTGAACACCCAGTGGTTAAATTCGAAAAAGGTTCATACATTGATAAGGAAGGAACCATGTATCTCGTTACCAACTTACCTAATAGGATACATGAGTTTGAAAACATGATTCCTAAGAATGAGATAGGAGACCTAGAGCAAGGAGATGTAGGATGAGAACCCAAAACTCCTAGAGGCAAGTGAGTTTTGACCAGAGTGATTACCTCAGATTGGATCCCTCAAGACAACAAAAGCATAGAACTATTCTTGAATAAGGAAACACAGGAAGCCTTTTCGAGATTCAAGCAAGTTCAACCTAGCAAAATAGGAAGAGTCATAATCTACGAGCTCAAAGATCCTGAGACACCAGGAAAAGTTGTCTATCTAGATCACACATCAAAAAGAATGTTCCTGGTAACAGAGCATGATAGGCATGCATACACTTGGCATGGCAAATTGATTTTACCTCCAAGGATTAGGATCATCCAAGGCTCATGAAAACTAGAAGGAAAGTGGCAGAGAGAGACCTGAGGTAAGCTTCACACAAACTATGGGTAGATGCAGATCAGGACTTGAAGGTGAAGAATTGAAAGAGAGAGAACTCGAGCACATAGGCATCAAATAGATCAGCATGATTTTCCATTACCTAGACCCCAAGAGCACCCAAGAACCCTTAGACGCTCTCAAGTGGTCAAGGCAATGAAGAACTACTTTGATGGGTCAGGAGATCCCTATGATCATGTGGCCGAGTTCAAACAAGTGTTAAGAGCTGAACATGTTGAGGACTTGTTCATACAGTTTGAGGCATTTGGTTTGACTCTCAAGGGTAGTGCCTTAGCTTGGTTTCAACCCATGAATAGTCATGACTATCTAGATATAGGTCAACTGCTAGAAGCATTCATTGTAGAATTTTCCAAGAGTGGCATCATGCATAGCACATCATCCTTGATTCACATCTTCAAGTAGACATCCCGAGAAATAGTGCTACTTGTAGGAAGACGGTTCAGAAAGTAGTTAGAAAGATGCCCCATTGTAGATTTACCCACACCAACCAAACAAGTGGCCTTGTTTCTAGATGGCTTACTAAGCACCAAGTTAAGATCATATGTGTACTTGAAGGATCCTAGGTCCATAGAAGAGTGTGTGGGGATGTGCATTGACATAGAAGATAACTTAGGAGAGGAGTTGGAACTGTCCAAACTCTTTAAGGATTTTGATAGTTCTACTAGTCACACCTCTAGAACCTCTATTGAGATAGATGAGATAGTTGAACAAGTTGCCAAGAAGCGAGGAGTCCAAAATAGACGAGCACCAAGGGTGACCTCATGGAATCGATGTTACAATTGTGGAGGACACCACATGGCTAATGTTTGCCCGATGATGGCTCAACCCCAAGGAAGCCCTAATGCTCCATATTGCACTATTGAGAGAAAATACACAAACCATAAAACTCAAGATTGTCCCTACAATAGGCAAGTTGTTAGAAAAACTTATCAACAACCTTACCAACAAGGTAGGTATCATAATTAATACCAAAAAACCATATTATAGGCCATAATAGCAATATTAGGTGCCATATAGGCCACAACCAATCCTAGGAAACCAACCGTCAGCTCCTACTAAGGTGATTCGAGTCAAGCATGCAATGGTAGAGGAAAACCCTAATAGAACACTGGTGCCACTAGCCCCGTTGGTCTCAGAAAATGACTCTCATGCTCATAGTTTAAACTACTCCCATGAAGATAGTTCACAAGCTTATTACATAGAGTCACCTAAGCAAAGTGAGACTTCTCCATATTAATATGAGGCACCACTTATGGAATCAAATTGGGAGCCTGAATACTTGAGTATCATGTACACGAATCCTAACCCCATGCCCCAATTAAGACAAGTAAGACCACAAGATTCTAGAGGACCATTTTTTAGATGTCAGGATGATCATTTCATTTGTGAATGTCTCCACCCATCAACTCTAGCACAAGGATAGAGCATCACAATACAAGGCTTTTGTCTTGAGTGCCGCAAAGAACATCTACCAAGGGATTGTCCTAGGAATCCCTCTAGTGCACCCAAGGTTACACCCATTAATGTGGTAGGCTTAGTGGTGGATTTGAGTTCAAGTAGTAGTAATGTGGCTCCTATATAGGCAGATGCTAGGGCACAAGCCTTACAACACGCTAAACTAGTTGAACAATCAAAGTCAAGTGAATCAAGAGAGTCTAGTAAGAGGAAAACAATAACATGCAAGGATACCAGGGAGAGAACCAATTGCAAGTGGAATAAAAACTTATCTCAACAAGAAGAAAGCCTGAAAGACGCAAAAACAAAAATAGAAGACATTGTATCTCAAAACTACTCGCATGCCGAAGCTCCATCCATAGCACCTCACCCCACCCCACCAGTGATTGTAAATAGACCACAACCAGGGTGTGTTCTTGTACATCAAACCCCAAAAGACTTGGACATGGTGTTCAAGGCCTATCAAGCTCGACTTCAAGAAGGGCCAATGGTTGCAAACCTAGACAAGAGTAAGCCTAGAGCAGATTTAGAGATTGAACAGACACAAATGTGCATAAAAATGGTAGAACTAGCTCAAGCTATGCTTGAGACAATCAGTTGTTCAATTAGACAAATTCTATCAAACCAGGTTTGCATTTCCAGGGCTTACTAGAAAGGTTTGAGCAGTTGGTAAGCAAACCGCAAGTTTCTTTACCTCCACAGGGTCAACTAGTTGTTGAAAGAGAAAACTCACCACCAATGAAAGTTTATGTTCCTGATGCCATGGATGATAAAACACCTCTTTCAATTCAATAGTACTCTCAAGAGTTCCTGCAAGAAACACAAGAAGAGAAATGGGCCAAGGAGAAGGGTAATCCCCCTCATATTCTTGAAACCGATGATCTTCATGATCAATTTCCCCAAGACATTCCATCTATTTATCGAGAACAAGAAGAGAAAAAAGAACATGAAAGATTAGAATTTGAATCTAATTCTTTATAGGAGTTGCCTCAATTCACAGGCCCATGGGAATCTGAATCTGTCTAGATTAGAGCTCCCACAATATTGGTAAGAAATAAAGACTTAATGGTTCCAAAAAACATTGACATTGTGAAGAACACTAAGGTTCAATGTCATCTCACCTTAGAAGAGCTACTCAAAGTGAAACCTGAGCTATGGAACCATGTAGCAAATCAGGTCCCAGAACTTGATTCCAAGATCTCAAAAGCAGGCTCTAAGCAGAAAGTACCAGAGATACCTCTAGAAAAACTAGGAGACATGAGTGAAGGTGAAGAAGGTAATACATATCATCCAGTCACCTACCAAGGTTACACAACCAAAACCTGCATTAAGACCAACTAGAATGAAGCTTCAAATGGCTGATGGCCATGTTCAAAGACCTCTAGGATTGCTAGAAGGGATAACTTTAACCACTTGTGGTGTAGAGTTTGAAAACACCTTTGTTATATGTGACTTTGGAAAAATAATTGTCTATGAGATGATCCTAGAAAGACCATTCCTACAACAACTCCAAATAGTACACGATTGGGAAACAAACGCCTTGTACTTGCAACACTTAGGGGTCACAAACAAGGTCAATTTAAAGGATTATAACTTTAGAGATGTACCACCCCTACAATGGAACCCTATCAACAAGGTGCTAGAAGATTCAATCTTTATGCATTTTGAAAGTTCATCCAATCCATCTTGGATGCATGAAGATACTCACTTGTGGATGTGCAAGGTTGCAAAGGAAGAGGAAAGATGCCTGAAAGTGAGAGAGGATGGATCTTCTCCAAAAGAGAGACTAGTTAGAGACTACACACCTATTATCTTTCTAGATGAGAAATTTGAGCCTCATGGTTGGGCAGAAATCTAGGCCACCATGGACATTGCTGTCAGTGAAGAATAGTGGATGCCTCATTGTGATGAGGAGGGTTATGATATTTCAGTTTTCATGTGTCAGCCCTTGCTAGAAGAATGTGACCCTAGTGATGTCATAGAAGAAGAAGAGGATGACAATGATCTAGAGCCCATTGTGATGGATAGTTGATTTAACTCAGAGAAGCACTATCTAGAAGATGTAGGATTATTTACCCAAAAAGAAGAAGAACCTCTCACAAGCATTAAAATAGTAAATTCAAAGGAAGGAAGTGAAGGTGGTCAAAAGAAAAAGAAAAGAAAAGCACTAAAACAAGAAGAGAAGGAATCATTGTTCGAGGTACCAGAAAATTTCAAGAAATATGAAGTTGAAGATTGAAAAATTTTGGTACGAATGCCTAAAAGAGAGGCCATCATAGGAGAAGCATATGATAATAAAGAAAAGAACAAAAAAATTGTTGTAACCATTCAAGAGAAGAAGGATCAATGTACATACATAGGAGAAGACCTAAGTGCATAAGAAGAAGTAGAGTTGATAGCAAAGAATGGCATATCCATGGATGAGGATAAAGTTAGAGCTATTTTAGAGCTACCACGGCCTAAGAATGTCAAGAAGGTACAATCTTTCATGGGGGATTGCAGCTATTATCGATGTTTCATTCATATGTATGCAATCATTGCAAATCCTCTGTGCTCCTTGTTGACTAATTTTGAATGGACAGAAGAATGCGAAAAGTCCTTTAATGAGCTCAAATGAAGATTATGTTCAGCACCAATCTTAACTACATGAGATCAGAACAAGCCATTCCATGTTCATGTGGATGCATCCAATTATGCAAGTAGGTCTGTATTAGCACAACCTACTAGTGAAGGCAATATGGATCTTCCAATTGCTTATGCTAGTAGACAATTAAATGCAGTTGAAATATTATACCACTACTAAGAGAGAAGGATTATGCATGGTATATGCGATTAAGAAGTTTAGACATTATTTGCTTGCAAATAAGTTAAAATTTTAAAGACCACCAAGCATTACTATATCTAGTGAATAAGCCATGCAATACATGTAGATTAGTAAGATGGTTCCTCTTACTAATGGAATATGACTTTGAAGTTGTGATTAGGCAAGGTAGGAATCACCTTCGTGTGGATCATCTTTCTCGACTAACTCCGGGAGAGTCCCCTCAAGGAGTATCAGATGACCTTCTTGATGCTTATTTGTTCAACTTTGAAGTAGTGTCTGAATGGGCTAAAAGTATAGTGCCAATTCTAACATTTGGACCCAAACATCCTGTATTGAGAAAAAAAGCCGAGGTAGTCAAATCTCAAAACTACCACATAATGGTAGGTAGCATGTATAAACACACTGATCAAGGCATACTATCTTGTTGTGTAGATGAAGATGAGCATGCAGAGTGGTTGCAGATAGCACATGTAGGTGCACTTCAGCAACATTACTCCAAACACTGATCAAGGCATACTATCTTGTTGTGTAGATGAAGATGAGCATGCAGAGTGGTTGCAGATAGCACATGTAGGTGCACTTCAGCACATACCTATGTGAAGAGGTGCGATATTTGTCAATGCACTCAGTACCCAACACGAAAAGATGAGATGCCTTTGAAACCTAGGATGGATGGATGTGCATTCTCTAAGTGGGGAATAGTGTCAGTCCTATTAATCCCCTAGCTAATGGTTCACATGTGTAATACATGTGTGGCAATCGATTATCTAACTAAATGTGTGGAAGTGAAGGCAACAACAAAGAATGATGCGCAAACCACAGCCAAGTTCCTATTTCAGAATGTATATACAAGATATGGTTTGCCTATAGAATTGGTGAGTGATTGTGGAACCCACTTCCTAAATGAGGTCATCGAGTATTTGCTACAAGAATTCATGGTGGTTCAGAAAAAGTGGGCTCCATATCACCCACAAGCAAATGGCAAGGCCAAAAGCATGAACAAGATTCTTTGTAATTTTCTCACTAAATTGGTGAATAATAAACGCTTTGATTGAGACAAATAGCTACACCATGTTGTTTGGGCATATCGAGTTGCCTATAAAATGGTACTCCAAGCCACACCCTTTTAGATGGTGTTTGACAAAAATGCAGTGCTACGACTAGATTTCCTGATACCCACACTCAGAGTAGCACAAGAGCATCAATGGAATGGTCATGAGCTCTCATCTAGAATCTTTGATCTAGAACACTTAGGTGAAACAAGGTTGAGAGCAAGAGCGGGGATTTATATAGCTAAGAAAAGACAAACCGTATATTTTGATCCCATGTGAAGGATAAGGGCTTGAAAGCAGGAGACTTAGCTTTGGTGTACACCCAAAAAGTTGGAAAAGCGAGGCTACAGACGAATGATTATTAATAGAATATCCACAAGTGGAGTAGTGCAATTGCCCACCATAGAAGGTGACATCCTCGTATCTACATCAGTGGATGTAGAGTCAAATTATATCAAGAACCCTCTTGAAGGAAATGCTTAATCAACTCAATACTGCAAAGAAATGTAAAGAAGAAGAAAAACGAATTCGAGAAGAAGCATAAGCAGAAGCTTTGGAACACATCCGATGAATGAAATTGTGAAGACAGGGTAGAGATCAGCCCAGGCCAGATGATTATGAAGTTCCAAGATATCACATGGCCATGTGCAAAGCATCAGGTGTACATTCCCATAGAGTAGTTGCCCGATGTCCTTTTGTGACCCTAGAGGTAGGACAAGGAAATAGTGCAAGGATTGTAAGGGCCTTGATTGACTCAGGTGCAGCCACTAGTGTAGTTAGACTTTCTTACTATCAAGAATTGCAATTAAGGGTCAATCCTATAGAAGCATATCTCATAGGATTGGGAGGTGTGGAAACCCCTTGCATGGACGAGGTGGAGCTTCCCATCTACATTCAAAATGTTCTTATGACAGTCAAGGTGCTAGTGTGTCAAAATGAGGATCTCACGGAACCTCTTATCCTGGGTCAAGATAGGATCTACAATCATGTAGTCAATCTAAACCTAAGAAGTGGACTTCTTTAGGTCTGAGTAAATCAAAATCGTGTACTATTTAGTTAGAAAATCAAGAAAATCAAGCACTCAAGCAACTAGGAAAGACACCATCTTTTGGTCCTTCCACGAGTACACATAAAGATAACAATGTTGTTCTTGTCCAAAACTCTATGATGCAAAAGGATGACGTTTTCAACAAAGGAGTCAGGGATTTGGTGGAACTCCCTTGTTTTCGAAAGATGATTGAGACAAAGCAACCAAAGGAGTACAGGAAGTCGAGGAAGGAGACGGTCTATGCTCATAGTCAATGGAGAGCACAGAGCAAGAGGATTCAAAATATGAAGCAGATATGGATATGCAAGGGTGAACAGCCCCCTACACGAGTGACCATAACCCAACAATGCATGACACCATCTACTCATTGAAGGACTGCAAAGAGTGAGTATTCCGGGAATCTCCCAAAATAGACCATTTCCATTTGGGTCCCAACGTGGTCAATGAAGGCTCACCCTGATACTAGATAAATCTGGGTGCCCAAGACCTGCGTACATTCTCAAGTAGCTTCACATGAGCTCACAAGCCTATATCGACACTCACAATTGTCACATCATACACTTCTGGGTACATATCTATAATCAATGCCTCCCAAAAGATATCCAAGAAGATGCATGCCACAAACATGTGAAGGTCATCACACTCAAAATTTTTAATCACACACAAAAAGTTTGGAGAATCAAACCACCCTACCCAAGCTTGCGAATCCATTCAAACTAGAATAGATGCATTTTGAGTATAATGCACAGCCAGAGTATGCATCTAGGGACAAACCACTAACTTACTAACTAACACTCACAAGCAAGAAGAAACTTCTCACTTGCTAATGCAGTAACCACTTCAATAGCATGTTGGTATTATAGAGGGAAAACGGTATTATCATGTTTCTGATGCAATGCTAATATGACTTTCTTCTTCCAGCAGATAAGCATAACATTGCTGACATAGTAGGAACCAGCTCACAAGCAAGCATGAGCCAACAAGTGGTTGATATGGAGAGTTTACCTATTAGAAAGACTAGAGGAATTGCAAGCTATTTAGATTATACCTATATAGGACCCCCTGAGCGTCCATACCATGCTTGTTGGCAAAGCTTCCCATTGGTTTAGTGAAACCGCAAGACCTTTGGGAGAAGAATCATACTCTAGGAGTCAGAGTTGCAATTCAATGGAAAGTAACCTAAAAGTATCATTTCTTTACGAGGGAATTTGAAAAGTTACAAAATGCAGAAGCAATACGCTCTATATGGGAGAAAGAAAGATTGGATGAATACCTTGGTGCGCAGCTCCTAAAGCCCGACTTCATGAGATGCTACTATCTTATCAACACCTTGACTCAAAGAAAGCATCCCCAAGGTTCAAGCACACGTGCTCCCATCTGTGACAAGGGGCAATGAACTCAAGAGGTTTAAGTTAACCGACAACTTAGTGCAAGAGGCCCTAGATATGCAATAATGCACATCCCTATAGAAAAGGAGGTCCTGGTGCTCGATATCATGAGAATTAGGAAGTGCACCAAGCTTAAGGACATGGTGGCCATGACACCCAATATTGAAGTACACCTTTGGATGTGCATGCAGGACTTTGCTTTTCCCACCCAAGATAGATTTACCATTCCACCCAAAAAGATATGGTTTAGTTTGTATCTAGTAGAGACACAGAACCTCACCATCAACCTACCCCACTTGATCATCGGTTAGATACACTTCGCTCACAAGAGATGGACATGTAAATCAATCTCATATGGATGTTGCGCTTTGACAAGAATAATTTACAGATGTTTAGCTTACGACCTTCCTATTCAAAGGGCTCTAATGTGGAATAGAGTGTAGCAATTCAAAGGCCGAACATCAACGGGACCCCTTCGAAGAGGATGAGAGGAGCTATACAAGTACCTTGTGCATGACGGCGTGGAGCAACATTAACCCCAGATATCTCCCAATCTAATATTTTTGCTCATTCCCATGGATTTGGAATTCCCCGGAGGAGCATCCTTGGAAGAACTCACCAATGAAGACTTTGAGTAAATTTTAAAAGAATTGAATCTTGAAGCAGAACAAGAACAACAATTGGAAGGAGCTCAAATGCAAGAAACAACATCACAAGTACCCGTTACCATTGTTGATGTGGGTGAAGAAGAAGACAAAGATTATGTAAAAGATGTAGAATCTGAAGAAGGCAAGGAAAGGCATGAAGAAAGATATCGAGATGAGCAGCAAGAGGTATCAAAACTTGTAGGTGCTCTTGCATACACACCCTAGTTGCAAAGTTTATATGACACGATTAGAGTAGTGCAAGAGAGGCATAGAATTCCATGCACATCAGGCCAAGCCCTAATAGAATATATGTTAGTAGATGAAAGAGTAGACCCACAATTCATAATTAGCCTCGAGCTACTATTTGAATCCTTGGGAGTTTAGGAGGCTATGTACACTACTTTTTGACAATCTATCTGATACGACCAATGTAGAGTGGATACGAGTACCAATCTTGGCACCTAAAGCAACGGTAGAAACAATAGCCACCCCAACCACCCCAACCACCACCATAGACCTTATAGCTGAAACATTTATACAGACATCACAAATCTCACCCCAACATCCTCCATCTCCTCCACCCCCACCACCAACCACTGTAGAAACTGCTATCAGGAAGGAGGGAGACTAACATGGGGTTGGATCATGCCTCGGTGTGGGTCCTTCTCACCATTCGATGAGCGACATCTGCATGCTGGGTGCCTCGCCCATGGCATGGTGCTCGTCATCTCGTATCCCACTATTTATTTCTTATGAGATCCTACCTCCTAATAGATCATGATTAAGGGAAAACCTTCATACTTAAGCCAGCTATATATCTGTATGCATGTTGTTAATGCACTATGATGGGCTAGTAGGTGGATGGAGCAACCTTCATCGGGGGATCAAGGCCACGAGTTGATGCTAGTTTTGTCGTAGGCCTGACCTATCTATTTTCATGTGCTTGCATGATTCACTAGGCGGGTGGAGTCACTCTAGCAGGGTGGTCAGAGGCACGAGCTGATGTCAATTTCATGTAGTGCTGATGTTGTGTGTCGTATGCTATGTCGGATCGATAGAGAGGTGGGGTAAACTTTGTCGGGTAGACAAGTCTATGAGTCACACCCGATTTCACCATAGGCCGACTTGTGAAAATAAAGATAAAAAGAAAAAGTGCTAAGTTGAGATGAAGTGAAAAAATAAAAGAAAAGAAAAAGAAAAAGAAAGAAAAAATTTAAAAACTAAAGAAAAGAAAGAAAAAGATATGATGGAGAGTTGGATAATAGGAGATTAATAGAGGAATTAGGGAATATTGTACAAAGTGAGTTAGTATAGCTTAGTATATGCTAGTACTTAGGATAAGTTGCTAGATCTAAACAAGTTGAACAAACGAAAGATCTAGAAAGCCTACAGTTCATTCAAATGATTACTTGTTTGATTGCAGAAGCGAGAACATGGTAAGACATTTGTGAAGCTTGCATCTGCTTTATTTTCTAAAATTTGTACTTATGTTTATAAATTTGCATGGACTGTATGAGATCAAGTTTTAATTTTGAAAAGAGAAACATACAAATTAAAAAGAATTTTCAAAAGAATCTTGATATGCTTCGGTTGGATTTTGTAGGTTGGCACATCAGGATGATGTGTAGGTTTAGTGGGGGTAGATGTCTGGATGAAATCCCTCATGGAAGTGTACCTCAAAAGTTTTCTTCAAGTTCATTTCATTGGTTATGTGATAGTGATATGGTGTTTTGGACTACAAAGAGTTATAAACTATGCATGATCCGATTGTTTTAATTGTTTATGCTTCATGAGACCATGTTGTGTTTGTACATTGGATCTGTATATTTGTAAATAGCTAACTCTAAACCCTTGAAACCCTAGGTTTGACCCTTGAAACCTCTTGAGAACCTCAGTTTTACCCCATGGAAACCTAACTTAATTCCCAGAAAACCCTAGGATTTTAGCCCATTAATGTGAATAAACCGTTCAGTTGATGTGTGCAATCTTAAGCATAGGCAAACCCTAACTTTCCTTGATTAGAACCCCTAGGTTGGAACCTTAGTTTTGCCATTAATCCTAAGTTCAACTCTTTGATTTAATTTAGTTTTTGCACATAAGTGTGAAACCAAATCTTAGTCTCAAAATATAAAGAGAAAAAAAAATAAAGAGAAACAAAATTAGAAAAAGAAAAATTGGAAAAATAAAAAGAAAAAACCCAAAATAGAAATAAAAGATGAGATTCTCCAAAAATAGCAAAAGAGCATGCAAGAAGATTTTGAAAATAGAAACAATCAATAAGGAGGTTAGAAGATTCTAGAGAGAAGCCCTAGGGGGAATCTATAAATAAAGGTCCCATGTTCATTTGGTTTTCCTTGCAGATTTTCTCAAGGTTCGACCGATTGATCTTTTCAAGGTATTATATGAAGTAAAGTTGCAATGATTGAAGATCCAAGTGAAGCATTATCCCCGCGGCTTTTCTCCAGGTTCAACTGGTTGATATTTTCAAGTTATTATATGAAGTAAAGTTGCAGTGATTGAAGATCGAAGTGAAGCATTATCCCCCCGGATTCTCCCAAGGTATTTTGAGGGATTATATGAAGTAAAGAAAGAAGCTTTGAAGACTAAAGTAAAGATTTCCTCCCGCATGGACCTTTTCTATGGATCTTCCCACTAGGATTTTGTGAGGATTTGGAGTAAAGAGATTTTGGGTGAAGAAAGAGAATCTTGGATGGAAGACTCGAAGTAAAGTAAAGAACGGAGACCAAAATTAAAGCAAAGTTTCTACCGTGAAGACCGAAGAGAAGTGGAAGGGCATCTTCTCGCACTACAGTGAGAAGTCTATACTGTATCACTGCTCTGCATTGTAGAGGGATTCTTTGTATTATTGAGATTTATTGGATGACATCGGTTTTATACTCATTGTATTTTTGAGCATAGTTGTTTTACTTGGCACATCAAACGAGTGATTTCTATTTTTTAGCATTATATATTTCATCCCTCATTTTCAATGCATATGCCCTCCGAATTCATTTCCGCGTGACCGAGCATTTCTCTTACAAGAGACCGGCCTACGAGATGATGACCACCATACCAGGAGTGAGGTATCTTTCGTGCAGACACCGCTTGTCGAATGGGGAGAATGACCCACACCAGGGCCTCATCCAACCCCGCACCGCTCTCCCTCCTTACCTTCTTCTCGAGAATGCTATTGTAATAACAACCGACCCAAAACCTAGCCTCTTCACCATCCTTTTCCTTTTCTGAACCAGCATCTCAGGCCATCCTTTTTTCTTCTATTACCAACCCTTTTATCACTTCAGCATTTTTTCCTTTCGAACCCATCATTGGACACCCATACATACCTAGTATAGAAGGACACCCGTGACCCATAGAAGATAGTCTAGGTTTCCTTGATTATCCATATTCACACCTTCCCCTTTCTAGGGATCCATACTTCCCATCTGCCTCATCCATGTTCCCACATACCTCACTCACCAAAATCGCCCCACCTAATTATATATCATTCATGGAACAATTGATTTGCGCTCCTGCCCCTTAGATGCTAGGTTCTCAAACACTCATAACCAGGTTACTATACACGGATGCCACACTCACTTCACCTACCATACCCACATACATGGTAGCTCCAGTGCGCACCACATTGTCTGACCCCATGGACATTTCACCACCCACAACACCTCCCCCACCTCCCCCCATGATTCCACCATCACCCACTCCCCTACCCCCACCTCACCACCTCACTAGTAGACACCACATCCACAACTCCCATTCCCAATCCCATTCTCTCTGCATTCCAAACTCCTTCCTCACATCTCATAATGTAAATAATTCATTCAATATATTAATTCAATGTGCATATCAATTACAACAAGAGTATCAATGATTGGAAGAGCGTAGTGCTACCTTCTAGGCAGAGTCATAGAGGCGACAAGTAAGAGTTACTAGACTGGAAGCTGACAATCAAACACTTCTGGTAGAGTACACCAGCTTACAATAGGTGCATGCCGAATTGGAGTCCAAGATGTCAAATATGGATATTCAAGCAGTCAAAGATTTTGAAAACGTGCTCCAAGCACAAACTCTCACCAATGCTAAATTAAGATGCAATCGTGGTCTACTACGAAAGCATATGGCTATGCCATTAGAAGAGAACAAGAGATTTCAAAAGCAAAACCAAGACCATCTTGAAAGGGCTATGGATGGGACCACCGGCATAGAAATTAGCCTGACAAATATCAAGTATTCCCGTAAGAAGACATAAGGATACTTCTTGAAGAGCATGCCCACTTTTTAGAGTCCTATGAAAAGCTGGAATCACAATGCGCTGACCTAAAGATGCAATTAGCCAATGTCAATACAGGTCAACAGGAGGCGTCCATCCTGAAATAGTCTACAGAAGAAGTAGCAGCCCTAAAGAAGCAGGTGACACAATGACAAGCACATCTATTATCATATGAAAGACTAACCTCTCCTATTGAAGAACCAGAACCTAAGACACTAGTGGAGATTCTAGTTGAAGAAAGTTTTGAGGAACCATATGAGCTGATGCCAATACCTGGCGGACATGAAAGCGTAGTATAAACCCTACTTTGAATTATTAGCTGACTATAATGCGGAGATTAAAAGATATACAAGAAAAGAGCCTACTTTCACCACCCAATTTGAGCCCGATGATCTACCAGTAGATGCACACACAAGCTCAATTTTTCAACCCAATTGGTCTGAGCGACCACTCACAGACTATCCAAAAATGATGTTCACATGGGCCACAATGCCATTATATATTAAATATAACCCATGTTATTGTCTAGTAGTCCTCTATAGATCATTGCAAGCTTTTGCCATCAAAGTACACAATAATAAAGGATGTTGAGATTGGGTCAATTATCCTTATTTTGCTCCACCTAGAGCATCACCCACCATAGCATTCATGATATCCACAATACATCATTGGTCTGCATGCTTAAAGAACAGACCGATTCATTACATACCTGATTCATTTTGGGCAGAAGCAGTCAATAGAGTAGTCTACATCCTCAATTGAAGCTACACAAAAGCACTAAAGGGGATGACTCCTCAAGAAGCATATTCTAGTCAAAAGCCTTCAGTTTTGCATTTCAAAATTTTTGGTTGTTTCTGTTATGCACATATTCCTGATTCAACAAGATCAAAGTTGGATTCAAAAAGCAAAAAGTGTGTCTTCCCAAGAATAGTGAAGAGTCTAAAGCATACAGGTTGTGGGATCCTAAGGCAAGGAAGATTTTTGTCAGTCGAGATGTGGTGTTTGATGAACGACCAAACTTAGTGGAAGATAAAGGTAAATCTACTATCTCATCAAACGGAGAAATATCTCACCTTATGCCTATCAAAAGACAGGTGAAAGTTGAGGAGGAAACATTTGATGGTGAAATTTCCTCAGTAAAAAGCCAACCGGTTGTAGCTGCACAGCGTAAGCCACTACCAAAGTGGGCATAAGAGCTCTTTGATGATTACAATTTAAATGTAGATGTACTAGAATCATCCTCAGATGGATTACAAAGATCAAGGAGAATAGAGGAGCAAAGAAGAGCCTCAAAAGACATTGTTAGCATAGCTCTAAGGGTAGATATCATGGGCTCAATAAAGGAACCTACCACCATTGAAGAAGCCCTTGATGATCCAGGTTGGAGAGAGGCAATGAAGTCTGAGTATGATAGTATGCTAAAAAATGATACATGGGATCTAGTCGACTTGACGCCAAAGAAGAAGGTTATAAGTACTAAATGTACTTGGAAAGCTAAGTATAAAGGAGATGGCACATTAGAAAAGTATAAGGAAAGATTCTTTGCATAGGGTTTTTCACAACTCGAAGGATTTGATGTTCAAGAAACTTTTGCACTAACAACACGCATGATAACTATTCGGACGGTACTTGTTGTAGCTACACAAAAGGCCTGACCTATTTTTCAGATGGATGTGAAATCTACATTTTAGAATGGTCACCTCAAGGAGGAGGTATATGTATCTCAACCACCAGGTTTTGAGGTGCCCAATTTAGAAAATAAAGTTTGCTGGTTGAAGAAAGCTTTGTATGTGCTTAAGCAAGCACCACGAGCTTGGTAGCAATGGATAAACAATTTTTTCAAAAATATGGGTTTTGAAAGAATTACTTCTGATGATAACTTGTATGTAATGAAAAAGGATAGCAAGCTAGTTGTTGTCATTGTATATGAAGATGATTTGATCATTACAGGAGATCATCAAGAACTCATCAGCAAGCCAGTTTGAGATGGCAGACTTAGCTCTACTCCATTTTTGTCTAGGAATTGAAGTATGGCAAAGAAAGGATGGCATTTTCATCTCACAACAAAAATATGCCAAAGAAAGTCTCAAGGCATTTGGAATGATGGATTTCAAACCAACTAACACACCTATGGAGGTAAACCATAAGCTATCTATGGATGATAACATGCCTGATGTAGATGCTAAGAAGTATAGAAAGCTCGTTGGAAGTCTTATTTTTCTTTGCAACACTAGACCAGACATTTGCTATGCTGTTGGAATGTTAAGCAAGTTTTCCAACAAACCGAAGGAGATTCACTCGAATGCTGGAATGTGAATTCTAAGGTACATTGCAGGAACCTTGGATTTTGGTATTTTTTATACCACAGGTGATACACTTCAAGGATATTGTGATTCAAATTGGGCTGGAGATTATGATTATAGAAAATTAGTTTCTGGATATTGTTTCTCACTTGGTTCAGGAACATTCTCTTGGCTAAGTAGGAAGCAACCAACTCTCACACTCTCCTCCACTGAAGCAGAGTACAATGTAGCTTGTTTCGCTTCTTGTGGGGCAATCTAGTTAAGGATAATTCTTGCAAATCTAGGTTTTCCATCAAATATGGCGACTGTACTCAAGCGTGATAATCAAAGTTCTATGGCTATTGCAAAGAACCCAATATTTCATGCTCGTACCAAGCATATAGAAGTATAGTACCATTATGTTCGTGACCTAATTGAAGATGAAATTGTGGAGCTAGAATATTTCCTAACAGAGGCAAATTGTGTTGACATATTCACTAAAGCACTTGGAAGAAAGTAGCTCAATAGGCATCTTCAACAGACGAGCATAGGACCGAGACCTACTTGATTTATCGTTCAGTAAACATTGAGGGGGGGATCTCAGTATATGATCAATGTCTACCCCCCATGATTGTATGCACATTTTGTAAGGCCCCCATTATGTGGAGAAGCCAAGCGTGCATTATCCAATTGATGGGAATCCCAACTTGCATGTTGAATGAATGTTATATTGGACCATGTAAGGTATTGTAAGGAAAGGGAGCTACCAGGGTCCCCAATTGTGGGGTTCGGGGTAGTGATGAGCAGCCTCGGCTGGGGGGTCCAAGGGGGTCGGCTAGAAATCATTTTGGTTGTTAGGTCGACTCAACCGGCCTAAGCAGTGTATGGAAATTACATGGGTGATGGTCGCCCATGCTCTACCGCCCATGTATAGCCATCCACGGAAGGCCACCCATTATCCTATATATACATGACTTCTACACTACCTGAGACATCCAATTGAGCCAGCATACCTCTACCTTGTATCTCCCTATTTAGAGTTGTCTAGATCACCATTTAAGCTCTACCTTGAGAGCGCACGGATGGAAAACACCATCATCTTTGTACTTGCTATTAGTAGAAAATTGTTGAGATTCTCCTATATCTGTTATCTTCTCTGCTACTGCTCCTGTGTTATATTGCGTAATTATTGTCTTACAATCCTTTCTCTATCATTTTTCCTACTAAAATCAAATTCTTTTCAATAGTAGGAACAGGAAGAACATCAATCATTACCTTCTTGTCTCCAAGCCTGATTTCTCCAACATGCTCAATTGTGTGTTGAGTTTCATCATCGGTTTCCACACATACGTTTCCACTTGGAGGTTGTAGATTTGTTAATAAATCTCCTTGGCATGTCATATGATTGTTGCAACCTGAATCTATAAACCATCTTTTATCATCACTTCTTGGGCTGTTGTACTCATGCTTCATGGCAAGCATGGTTTTCTTGTCTCCTTCACTTGATGTACTTGCATAGTTATTTTGGCTCCTTTGGCTTCCTCCATTCGGCTTTCCATTCTTTTGCCAACAATCATTTGCATAATGTCCAACTTTACCACAATAATAACATGTTATACCTTTGTGAGAATTGGATGAGCCTCGACCTCTTCCTCTATTTCTTCCTCAACCTCTTCCATGTGTGTTGTCATTTGAGTTGTCCTTGTTGTCCTTCGAGTTGTGTTGGCTGGAATTTGTGTTGTTGTAGCTTCTTCCTCTTCCTTGTGAGCCTTCTCTTGAGTTCCTTCCTCTACCTCAACCTCCATATAACATTTGGCTATGGCTATCCTTACCTTTGTTGCCTTCTCCTTGTTGAGCAACCTCTTCAGCCACAAGATTTTGTATAATCTCGTCGAATGTTGGTAGAGGGTCTCTATAAAGAATGTTTGTGATGAAGGGCTTCCACTTCTCGTCACCCCTCAAGCCACTGAGGGTTGTTTCGATGATGTATTCCTCTTCTATCTTGCATCCAACTGATGCCAGCTGATCTTGAGCTCTGTTATCTTCAATGTATAGTCACTAATGCTTTGGTTTGAACTTTCCTTCATGTTGTTGAACTCGTTCTTGAGTTGCATCTTTCAAGACCTTGTTGAGGTAGCATACACCTTCTCCAATGCTTCCCAAACTTCCTTGGCATTCTCTAGGCTTTGCACATGACCAATCATAGTGTTAGAATTAACTTGTGAACTAAGGAACACCCTTCAATTCCTCTCTTCCCAATCAGCAAATTGTCTGCTTTGTGCTGGAGTGATGTTGCAATCTTGAAGGTCCACTGGTTGTGGATCATCTCCACTAACTAGACTCTATAAATATTTAACTTTAAGGTAATTTGTCATTCTATACCTCCAAGAATAAAAACTTTCTTTATCTAACTTCTGAACTCGTTGTCCTAAATCAGCCATTGAAATCTTTCAAGTTTGAAGTTTACCTCAATATGTTGTGGTGCTCTATCTTGACTTAACAAAGCTTTCTTCTTAACTCCATTGGAGTAGGTGCTATTGTGCAATCTTCCATTTTAAAATTGATTAGCAAATTCTTCAAATACCTTTCTTGAGTCACATATACTCCATGTTGAGTATATGAAATCTCCATCCCCAAGAAATATGAGAAATCTCCCAAGTCACTGATCTTGAACTCTTTCTCCATCTCCTTTTTAAGACTTTGTATGCCCTTCTCCTATGTACCTGTAAGAATTATGTCATCAACATATATGCAAATATAAATGAACCCATCATCACTTCCTTTAACAAGCGAGCTACAATCTGCCTTAGACACCTGAAAACCAAGCTCTTTCAAGAACTTCACAAGTCTGTAATTCCATGCCCTTGGGGTCTGCTTCAAACCATACAAATCTCTCTTGAGCTTACATACATATTCAGGATAACATTTATCCTTGAAACCTTCTGGTTGCTCCATGAAAACATCATTTGAAATATAACCATTTAGAAAAGCATTCTTCACATCTAATTGACATAGCTTCCAACCATTACATGTAGCAATAGCTATGAGAGTCCTTATAGTTGTCATCTATGCCACAGGAATATAAGTCTCATCATAATCTACACCATATGTTTGAGCATATCCTTTCACAATAAGTCTAGCTTTATACCTAGACACACTTCCATCTACATACCTCTTTGTCTTGTAGACCCATTTGCATCCAATGATTTTTTGATTATTTGGTTTAGGAACCAAATCCCATGTCTCATTCTCCATCAATGCATCATAATCTTCCTGCATAGCTTTCTCCCAATTTCCTTACCTTTTGCCTCATCATATGTAGAAGAATCTTCTATTGCTTTCACCATGTAAGCATAATCTTTAGTGGTAAAAAATGAAGTATCATAATTGTACCTTATGGGTTTCTTTCTGTTCCTTGTTGACCTTCTAGCTTCTCCACTCTTTGAAGTCTCTGGTTCTTCATATTCTGGATCAAACCTTGGCAACTCTTCATTATCAATTTGAGCATCAACAATCTCTTCATCATCAAGAATTTGAATCTTTGATTCCCCTTTCTTTGGGCACGACTTCTTCATCACCCGCATGAATATTAATTGTACCTGCATACCAAGTAATTTGCTCATCAAATGTAGCATTCTTTGACACAAGGAATTGCTTTGTGGATGGATTCCACAATATGTAACCCGTCTGCTTATCATCATCACCAATGAACACATACTTTTTAGCTTTAGGTTCCAATTTATGCCTTAATTGAGATGGTACATATGCATAAGCCAAACATCCAAATACTTTGCAATGATCTAAGGCAGGTCTCTTACCCCACCATGCCTCATATGATGTCATACCATTCAAGGCCTTACATGGAAGTCTACTAACCAAATAAGTAGTTGTATTCATAGCCTCAACCCACAAACAATTAGGGCATTTTTTCTCGTTCATCATTTGATGGAGAGTGTCAATCTCCAAAAGAACAAGCTATCCTTGATGTTAGAGCACCTTTATATCAAGAACAACTCAAAACTTCAACCAATTTTGGAAGACAAGTGCCAAACTATCAAAACATTAGCTAACTGTGAAGAAGGTCACTTCACAGAAAAATCTATTGCACATTATTCATTCATTGACTATTCAAATATGTAAAGTTTCTAATGAAACTTTGTACAACGTGTTGCCTAAAGGTTGCGCATCTTCTCCAAGTTAAAACATCTCAAAATGTTCAGTACATTATGAGAAATGATCCAAACAATCTACCTATGTCTGAAACTGCTCTGCTGACTAGTCGATTCAGACACCTGCAACTTCTAACACATAGTTCTCCCAAACTAGAACCTGTTTAAGCAAATGCTTTTAGCTATAGATGGCTTACCTTCCAAATTAGATTTTGACTCCTCATTTATGCAAAAATTTACACTGTGCACTGAGAACTGATCAATTCTTAGACCACCGAGATTGTGTCTGTTTCAGAAGATACTGAACACTTCTTCACATACAAATGTTCCTGCACATAATTCTCTCAGCATGTTTACAATTAGGCTCTCAAACTTTAACCATAGACTCATTAACTATGGAATTAGACATCTACAAAAGGATTCTTGAAATGATCAAGCACAGAAGGAGAACATAGCAAAATATCGGGTGCAATATTTCTTCTTCTCTAAAAAGTTTTACATCTAGATGAGAGAGAGATCTTCCTCACTTCTAAAGTATCTAATGGCTTCTAATTCTTCTAATCTCATGCTCTCTCTTACTTGCCCCAAATTTTTACTTGTATATACAGGCATATATGTACAAGCTCATGACTAAAATAGAGGTATAAGTGACTTAGCTATAGTTTAATCTACATATGTATACAAGTCTTCATTTCATGTATGTTCTATCTTCACTCTTTATTTGTTGATGTTTTCTTCTTCCTTTGGCTTCAAGTCTTTATCCAAAACATAATTCGTGATTTTCTTGCACCAACAGCTCCCCCTCAATCATCAATTGAGGTTTCCTCTATCTTCTTTATACCTGCCATGTCTTTAAATCTTTGTAGCTTTGGTCCATCCAAGCTTTTGGTTAGCATATCTGCAATCTGATCTTTTGTTGAAGTATGTAGGACTTCAATCTCCTTATCAATCACCTTTTCTCTTAGAGAGTGATATTGAATCTCAATGTGTTTAGTCTTGGCATGAAAAGCAGGATTAGAAGCTAGATACAATGAACTCATATTATCTCCATGAATAGTGGGTGTACTCTGACTGATGTCAAAACTCTTCATGAGAGTTTTCAACCATATGACTTCCTTTGTAGCTTCAACCATACCTTTATACTCTGCCTTTGTAGATGATAAAGCAACCGTGTGTTGCTTCTTAGAACACCAAGAGATTAACTTATATCCCACATAACACAAGTATCCATAAGTTGATCTTCTATCATCAAGATTACCTGCCCAATTTGTATCACTATAGATCCTGATGTTTGTATCTGATATAAACCCATAATACAAACCTTCCTTGAGTGTACCCTTAATGTATCTCAATACTCTTTGTCATGCAACCCAATGTTCTTTCCTAGGACAATGCATGAATTGAGACAACACTCCAACTGCATATGACAAATCAAGCCTAGTTAATGTAGCATAGATAAGACTACCTACCAGACTTTGATATAGTTTCATATCTTTGGATTCTTCTCTTCCATATCTGCTGAATTTATGATTCACCTCCATTGGAGTAGGTGCCACCCTGCAATCTTCCATTTTAAACTTGATCAACAAGTTCTTCAAATACCTTTCTTGAGTTACATATACTCCATGTTGAGTATATGAGATCTCCATGCCCACGAAATATGACAAGTCTCCCAATTCACTAATCTTGAACTCTTTCTCCATTTGTTTCTTGAGGCTTTGTATGCCCTTCTCATTTGTACCTATAAGAATGATATCATCAATATATATGCACATGTAAATGAACCCATCACCACTTGCTTTGACAAGCAAGCTACTATCTGCTTTAGATACTTGAAAACCAAGTTCCTTCAAGAACTTTACAAGTCTATAATTCCATGCCCTTGGGGCTTCCTTTAAACCATACAAAGCTCTCTTGAGCTTGCATACATATTCTGAATACCTTTCGTCTCTAAACCCTTGTGGTTGCTCCATGAAAATATCATTTGAAACATAACCATTTAGAAAAGCATTTTTCACATCTAATTGACATAGTTTCCAACCTTTACATGCAACAATAGCTATGAGTGTCTTGATAGTTGTCATCTTTGCCACAAGACTATAGGTCTCATCATAGTCTATAGCATATGTCTGAGCAAACCCTTTCACAACAAGTCTAGCTTTATACCTAGACACACTTCCAACTACATACCTCTTTGTCTTGTAGACCCATTTACATCCAATGATCTTCTGACTTTTTGGTTTAGGAACCAAATCCTATGTCTCATTCTCCACCAATGCATCATACTATTCCTGCATAGCTTTCTCCCAATTCTCCTTACCTTTTGCCTCTGCATATGTAGAAGGGTCTTCATCTACTTTCATCATGTAAGAATAATCCTTAGTAGTCAAAAAAGAAGTGCCATAGCTATAACTTTTAGGTTGCCATTTGTGTCTTGATAACCTTCTGAGTTCTCCACTTCTTGAAGTTTTTGGTTCCTCACATTCTGGATCAAACCTTGGCACTTCTTCAACTTCCCCTTGTACTTTAGTGTTCTCTTCTTCATCAAATATTTGAACCTTTGATTTACCTTTCTTCTAATGCATAACTTCTTCATCACCTGCATGAATATTGATTGTACCTGCATACCAAGTACCTTGCTCATCAAATGTAACATCCTCAAGGAATTGCTTTGTGGATGGACTGCATAACCTATAACCCGTCTGCTTATCATCATATCCAATGAACACATACTTTTCAGCTTTAGGTTCCAATTTATGCCTCAACTGAGATGGCTCATATGCATAAGCCAAACATCCAAACACTTTGCAATGATCTAAGGTAGGTATCTTACCCCACCATGCTTCATATGGTGTCATACCCTGCAAATCTTTACATGGTAACCTATTAAACAAATATGTAGCTGTATTTACAGTCTCAACCCAGAAATAATTTGGATAATTTTTCTCCTTCATCATGGATCTTTCAAACTCAACAAGAGTTCTATTTCTCCTTTCTGCTACACCATGTTGTTGAGGAGAGTACCTGCAAGTAACTTCCCTTTTTATACCTGCATTCCATAAGTAATCACTGAACTCGTTAGAGAAATACTCTCCCCCTCCATCTGACCTTAGTCTCTTCAACTTTTGACCTGTAATTCTTTCTGCATACACATAATAATTCTTGAATGTATTAAATACTTCTGACTTATCTTTGATCACATAGATAGTGATCCACCTAGTAGCATAATCAACATAAATCACATAATATCTTGAACCATTTATATTGAGATCCTTTGATGGTCCCCACACATCTGTTGTACCAATTCAAGCTTCTCTGAATACATAAACCCATGCTTATTGTATGATTGCTTATGAGCCTTACCTAATTGACATACCTCACATCTCTATGTCATATGTTGACCTGCAACATTAGGCAATCCAAGCACTCAACCATTGTTAAACACATCCTTAATACCACTTTCATTGAAATGTCCAAGCCTTTTGTGCCAAAGATCTAACTCAAAGATCTTATGCCCTCCATAAGTGAACAAGGCATAACCAACATTACCTTGAATCTTAAATGTGAAAAGTCTTCCTTCTTTCTTCCCTGAAACAATTTGTTTATACCCATTGTTAGGGTCTTCCACAAAAACTCTATCATTAGTGAACCTCACTTCATAAACTTTTTCAACAATTTTCCCTACACTTATCAAATTCCTTGGAATTGTAGCAACATACAGAACCTCACTTCATAAACTTTTTCAACAATTTTCCCTACACTTATCAAATTCCATAGAATTGTAGGAACATACATAACCTTACTCAAGAGAGTGCTTCCATCCTTGGCCTTCACTAATCCAATTGACTTCACATTGTGCTTTGTATTATCACCTATTTGAACTACATGATTAGTTACCAAATCAGTCATCAATGCTATGTTACCACTCAGGTGATTGCTACATCTTGAGTCAATGTAGAAGACTCTTTGTTCTTCACTTTGCCTTTCACAAGTTGCATTCATAATCAAGGTTGAATCCTCCTTCTGATCTGAAGCATAATTGTAGTAGGTATTGTTGTAGGATTGACTTTGGAATCCTCTACCTGCATTTCTTCCAAAGTAATCTCTACTACCTCTACCTTTGAAATTATCCCTTTGGCTTTTGCCACCTCTTCCTCTTGAATTAAAGTTCTGATTATATCCACCATTATTCTAATTATTATGCCAACAATCATAAGCTAAATGATTTGTCTTACCACAAATCCAACAATCTTTGGCTCCATCTTTATTGTTTCTGCCTCTTCCTCTACCTTTGCCACCTCCTCTTCCTCGTAGGAAGTTGGCTTGACTAGTTGTGCCTTCATCTTCATTTGCTTGTTGCTTACCTTTGCTATTCTTCTTCTTATCCTTTGAATACATTGCTTGACCTGCACTCTTATCACCATCACCTTTGACATCCTGCTCAAAGGTTAGCATCTATCCTAGTAACTGATTTAAATCAGGAGTGAAATGATCTAGTGACAATTCAGTGGAAAAAATGAATGGCTTCAATTTCTCATCTCCTCTCAAACCTGTGAGGATTTGCCTTACCAGTCTATCCTCTTCAATATCTTCATCAACTGCTCCTAATGCATCTACAATATCCTTTATCCTTGTCACATAATCATAAATGGATTGAGAAGCCTTCTTGTTGAATGTGGTAAACTCTGCCCACAAAGATGCCTTCCTTGACTTTGTAGTGTTTTGGAAATGCTAATACTCCTTGCTTGAGCATCCTTTTTCATCCAAGTCTTCAAATTTGACAGTTCATCCCTAGTTGGAACACTAGGATCTCTGAATTGTGGTGTTTCTTCTTCACCTGTAATGTAGCATATCAAATCTTTGCTCATGAGATGAGCTTCCATCCTCATTGACCATCCTCACCCATCCTTTCTTCACCTGTGTATTAGATTCTTCAACCTTTAAAAGGAATATGTGTACCTTTACTTCGAATGAAGTTCTTTTGATCTTCTTGATAGCTTCAAGCCTCCTTCTCAAGTTTTCCTTTAAAGCTTTCACGTTTTGAACCTTCAAGTGTTGATTTTTGTATGTCTACAGCAGTTGGGGTCCTCCTTTCTTCAATTTTGATGATTCCTGCTTTGACACCACTGATGGAGAGTGTTAATCTCCAAAAGAACAAGCTATCCTTGATATTAGAGCACCTGTATATCAAGAACAACTCAAAACTTCAACCAATTTTGGAAGACAAGTGCCAAACTATCAAAACTTTAGCTAACTGTGAAGAAGTTTTTTTTACAGAAAAGTCTATTGCACATTATTCATTCATTAACTAATAAAATATGTAAAGTTTCTGATGAAACTTGGTATAAGGTGTCTTCTAAAGGTTGCACACCTTCTCCAAGTTAAAACACCTCAAAATGTTCAGTAGATTATGAGAAATGATCCAAACAATCTACCTATGTCTGAAACTACTCTCCTGACTAGTCGATTTAGACACCTGCAACTTCTAACACATAGTTCTCCCAAACTAGAACCCGTTCAAGCAAATGCTTTTAGCCATACATGGATTACCTTCCAAATTAGATTTTGAATCCTCATTTCTTCAAAACTTTACACTGTGCACTGAGAACTGATCAATGCTTTGACCACCAAGATTGCATCTGTTTCACAAGATACTGAACACTTCTTCACATACAAATGTTCCTACACATAATTCTCTCAGCCTCTTTAGAATTAGGCTCTCAAAATTTAACCATAGACTCATTAGCAAAGGAATTAGACATCTACAAAAGGATTCTTGAAATAATCAAGCACAGAAAAAGAACATAGCAAAATATCGGGCGCAATATTTCTTCTTCTCTAAAAAAATTTACATCTAGATGAGAGAGAGATCTTCCTCACTTCCAAAGTATCAAATGACTTCTAATTCTTCTCATCTCATGCTCTCTCTTAGTTGCGCCAACTTTTTACTTGTATGTATAGGCATATATGTACAAGCTCATGACTAAAACAAAGCTATAAGTAAGTTAGTTCTAGTTTTATGTACATATGTATACAAGTCTTCATTTCCTGAATATGTTCTATCTTCACTCTTCATTTTTTTATCTTTTCTTCTTCCTTTGGATTCAAGTCTTTATCCAAAACATCAATTGGTGATTGTCTTGCACCAACATCATTGACCTTGCAAACTCAACAAGAGTTCTATTCCTCCTTTTTGCTACACCATTTTGTTGAGGAGAGTACCTGCAAGTAACCTCCCTTTTTATATGTGCATTCCGTAAGTAATCACTGAAATCATTATTGAAATACTCTCCCCCTCCATTTGACGTTAGTCTCTTCAATTTTTTCCCTGTGATTCTCTCTGCATACACATGATAATGTTTAAATGTATTGAATACCTCTTATTTATCTTTGATCACATATATAGTGATCCACTTGGTAGCATCATCAACATAAATCACATAATATCTTGAACCAATAATGCTAAAGTCCTTTGATGGACCCCATACGTATGTATGCACCAATTCAAGCTTCTCTGAATACATAAACCCTTTCTTACCATAAGTATTCTTGTGAGATTTACCCAATTGACATGCTTCACACTTGTATGTCATGTGTTGACCTGCAATATTAGGCAATCCAAGCACTGAACC
Organism: Ceratopteris richardii; assembly: GCA_020310875.1. Taxonomy (NCBI): domain Eukaryota; kingdom Viridiplantae; phylum Streptophyta; class Polypodiopsida; order Polypodiales; family Pteridaceae; genus Ceratopteris; species Ceratopteris richardii. The sequence goes on along the minus strand of MU260129.1, from coordinate 129,838 downwards.
ATTGTTACTCATATCCTTAATACCTCTTTCATTAAAATGTTCAAGTCTTTTGTGCCAAAGATCTAACTCAGAGATCTTATGTTCTCCATAAGTGAACAAGGCATGAACAACATTGCCTTGAATCTTCAATGTGAAGAGCCTTCCTTCTTTCTTCCCTAAAACAATTTGTTTATATCCATGGCTAGGGTCTTCAACATAAACTCCATCATTAGTGAGCCTTAGTTCATATCCTTTCTCTACAATTTTCCCTACACTTATCAGATTCTTTGGAATTGTATGGACATACAAAACCTTACTCAAAAGAGTGCTTCCATCCTTGGCCTTTACTGATCCCATGGACTTCGCATTGTTCTTTGTGTTATCACCTGTTTGGACTATATGATTACTCACCTTATTCTCCAAATCACTCATCAAAGCTATGTTGCCACGTAGGTGATTGTTGCACCCTGAGTCAATGTAGAAAACTCTTTGATCTTCACTTTGTCTTTCACAAGTTGCATTCATGATTAAGGTTGAATCCTCTTTTTGATCTAAAGCATAATTGTAGTAGGTATTATTGTAGATTGACTTTGAAACCCTCTTCCTGCATTTCTTCCAAGAAACCTCTATTACCTCTACTTTTGAAATTACCTCTCGGATTTCTACCACCATTCTGATTATTATGCCAACATTCATGAGCTAAATGATTAATCTTACCACAAATCCAACAAGCTTTAACATCATCTCTATTGCTTCTGCCTCTTCCTCTTCCTTTGCCACCTCCTCTTCTTCTTAGAAAGTTGGCTTGACTCATAATGCCTTCATCTTCATTCAATTGTGGCTTGCCTTTGTTAATCTTCTTCTTGTCCTTTGAATACATTGCTTGACCTATACTCTTATCAACATCACCTTTGATATCTTGCTCAAAGGTTAGCATATGTCCTAGCAATTGATTCAAATCAGGAGTAAAATGATCTAGTGACAGTTCAATGGATAGAATGAATGGTTTCCACTTCTCATCTCCTCTCAAACCTGTGAGAATTTGTGTTACCGATTTGTCTTCCTCAATGTCTTCATCGACTGCTCCTAATGCATCTACAATATCATTCATCCTTGCTACATAATAAAAAATAGATTGAGAAGCCTTCTTCTTGAATGTGGATGCCTTCCATGACTTTTTAGTATTTTGCAAATGCTCCTCCAAAGCATTCCATATGTTTCACCTTTTGAATCTTCAAAGATTGATTTCTGTATATCTGCAATAGTCCAGGTCCTCCTTTCTTCAAATCTGATGGCTCTTGCTCTGATACCACTCATGGAGATGATTAATCTCCAACCGAACAAGTTATCCTTGATGCTAGAACACCTCTATATCAAGAATAACTCATAAACGCAGCCAATTTTGGAAATCTATTGCCAAAGTATCAAGATTTTAATTTATTGCAAAAAAAATTGATTACTCAAAAACGTCTGCTACACGTAATCCACTCATTGACTGACCAAATGTGTTAAGTTTTCAATGAAACTTAGGCTCTCAAAATGTGTTTATCTTCCTTAAGAAGATAAACACAAAAGGAGCACTTAGCAAAGGATCGAGGTGCAACTTTCTTCTATTCAGAAAAATGATACTTCTGATACATAATCCATATTCTTCTCACTCTCAAAAGTCTCTAACAACTTCTAAAACTTGTCACTCATCATCTCTCCTCTTGTATTACGTCTATATTCAAGTATATATAGACATTTACATCCCGACTCATCATATATACAAAAGTTTTCATGAACTAATTACAATAGTAATATACATGTGTATACAAGTTTCCATCTTTTGATCACATACTCATCTTCAAGCCTCATATGGTGATCTTTGCTTTACTTATTGAATTCAAACTTTCTCCTAATCATCAATTGATGATTGTCCTGCAACAACAAACATCAGTGCCTTCTTCCTCTATTCTTAAGTGTCCTCCCTTGCCTGGTTTGTAGCCAAACGACCACGAACTCTCATGATGAATTTGAGAGATCTTCTCCATAACTCCTCCACTACTTTGAGAAGCCACTCTTCTCTTTCGGTTCACTTTTTTTTTGGGTTTCATTCTCTATTGTTTGATTCTCTTTTGGCCTCCACTACTTGTTGAAGTAAACAGTTCCATTTTTCATTTTTGTATTTTCCTTCTATTTGAAGAAAATCCTTTTTGCAAAATATATAAAACCTTGCTTCTTTATTTTTAACGTAGGGGACCATTCAAGTCCATATAAGCTCTTCTTTAGTTTAGAAACTAGTCTTTCTTTGCCAAGAACTACATAACACTCTAGTGTTTCCATATCGATCTCTTTTGTAAGATCTCCATGCAAGGAAAGCATTTTTCACATCTATTTGGACTAGGCCTAAGTCCTTCATTGCAATGAAACCAAGAAACATTTGTAGCTAGTCATGTTGACCACTCAAATCCATGTCAATGATTACACCACCAAACCTTTGGTACTATTGTCTAGGGGGTTGTTCAAGTCCATATAAGCTCTTCTTTAGTTTAGAAACTAGATTTTTTTTTCCAAGAACTACATAACACTCTAGTTTTTCCATATAGATCTCTTCTATAAGATCTCCATGCAAGAAAGCAGTTTTCACATGTATTTGGACTAGCTCCAAGTCCTCCATTACAATGAATCCAAGAAACATTTGTAACGTAGTCATCTTAACCACTCAAGAGAAGATTTCCTCAAAATCAACACCATCTTGTTGCTTATACCCTTTGCAACAAGTCGTGGTAGATTATTTAGAGAAGTACTATGTGATGTCAATTTTAGCTTATATACCCATTTACATTGTAAAGATTTCTTGCCCTTTGGAAAATGTACTAAATCCCAAGTAACATTTTTCTGAATAGAATCCAACTCACTCTTCATGGCATGCTCCCATTGACATGATCCTTTTTTTGCATAGCCTCTTTGTAGCAAGAGGCGCATCCACATCTCTTAGCATAACAAAATCAAAACCTTGAACATATGGATTAAGTGGATGTGGGACACCTACAAAGCATCTCAATGGTTGTTCAACAGGAATATTTGGAAATTGATATAATCCGACATTCTCTTGAACAACCCTATGTGCTGTAATTTTATGCATGCTAACTAGAAGACTAGTTTCCTCAAGCACCACTTTTCTCACTTCAAACCTCCTTAGTGGGTTGTTTATGCATCTTAGACTCATTGAAAATGACATTACTTATGATCGTTGACCATGTTTCAGGATCCAATAAGCAATATCCAAATTGTTCTTCTCTCCCATATCTACGAAAAATGCATTTCTTTGACTTATGGTCGAGCTTTTGTCCAAGATTCTTGGGTATATGGACATATGCTTCACACCAAACAGCTCAAAGATGATCATAATATGGTGGCTTCCCTATCCATAACTCTTGTGCCACAGTAGTAGGGAAAGGTTAATCGCATTAACTATAGTCAATACCTCTTTTGCCCAAAGGCCTTATGAAAGGTTTGCATGATGTAGCATAGAAACTACTCTATTTTGAATAGTTCTATTCATCCTTTGAGGTACACCATCTTGTACTTGGGTATAAAGAGCTATAATCTCTCTAGAAATTCTTGTAGGTTGACAAAAAAGGTTGAATTCATGTGAGGTATACTCAAACCCATTATCCATATGTAAAGCCTTAATCTTAGTTCCTTTTTCAGTCTCAAGTGAAGCAAGCCAATTTCCAAAAAAAAGGGAATACCCCATCCTTCAATTTGATAGGATATGCCCAGACTTTTCTAGAAGCATCATCTATGAAAGTGAAAAAGTAAAGAGAATAACCTAATGACTTTGTGGGCATATGACCGCACACATCTATATGAATGAGATCTTAAGGCTGAATTGAAGAATCAATGTGTGTTTGTTGGCACTCAAGGTCAAGCACAAGGCATGGGAATGCTTCAAAGATGTGGACACACAAGATGAGGGAGTATGTAAGGAGCTCCAAAAAAAATATGTTAAATTTAGAAGAAACCCCTATAAAAACAATGATTTTGATCACTAAAAACCATTGTAAAGATGATTTCACATTTTTGCAACTCCATTTTGATCAAGCCAAGGAGTCCTTGAGCTTGAGGAATATTAGAAGTATCTATATACCAATTGTCATGATTTTTAGACTCCATTTGAGCCCTCAAATAAGCCACGCTTACATGTAGGATTAAGCTAATACCAGGTCCGAAGGGGCGAAGTGATTCCAAGACCAACATGCCTAGCAGCGCTCAAGACCTTAATGGTGTAGCTGTAGCAAGACAAGACCTACATGGTCACTTTAGCACTGGAACCTAATTTTTGAGTAGGTAGGACACTAGGTCTGGGCAGGACAAAAGCTACGGAAAAACTATCGAAAGAGCAAGATAACTTATTTCTGGGATTTCTTTGGTAGAGATTGAAGCTTTTATAATAATTTATCTTGTAATAAAAGTCATTCCATAGTTGCTTAGTGGATCTCCTCACATTGGTACTTGCCATTGTACTAGAAAGACAACGTTTGTTGCACAGTCCTAATTTGCTTTCCATATTGACAATGCTCACAAAATTAAAAGTCAAAGGAAGATAATAAAGTGAAGTAGCCATAATGAGAAATATTTTCCATTCCACTACGAGATATATGTCCCAAATGACCATGCCAAATACAAGCCACATGCTATTCAGTAATAGCTAACAAGTGATCTTCTTGTGATACAAATAAAGGATAAAGTGAGCCAACTTTGCTTCCTTTTGCAATAACCATATTTCCCTTTGATATGTGAAAGGAATGAGCATAGAAGATCACCTTGTACCAAGGTCATCAAGTTAACCAAGTGACATCAAACAAGATGATAACTTAGGTACATGGTGCACATTATCCATACAAAATTTTGAACCATCAATGAACTATACAACCACATCTTCAATCCTCACAATGTCATACTAGTAAGAGTCACCAAGTCTAGTACAGAAAAATTCTCTATGTGGTATCACATGGAAAGAACCACTAGAATCTAGCAGTCACATGTGGGAAAGAGAATCAGCCATAAGAGCCTCAATAAGCACAATACTATCAAGTGTCAACACATCAATATCATTAGAAATAGAATTGATTTCTTCAATCTTCACAATTGAAGAAGATGGTGCAGGTAGTTGTTTAACATGCCCATCAACATTGTGTCCTTCACCTTTAGCATTCTTTAATGCATGGCAATCTAACTTCATGTGTCCCTTCTTATGAAAATAATGGCATTTGATATCCCTCTACCTTGATTACTTCTACCTTTATTCTGTTGACCATTCTTTATATATGTCATCATAGACCAGTTTACCATCAGGTGCACTATTGCTAATAGTTGTGTAGAACGTATCCCATGATGATGGCAAGGTGCATGGCAACAAGAATCATTTTGTTATCCATCTCAATTTTTTGAGCCTATAAATCAGAGAGCTAATGATGAATTCTTTCTGTCTAGTCATCTGAATAATACTAGACCCAACCAATGGAGGGCTTATTTGTTGAGGTTGTACTCTGCCTCTAGGATTGAAATGGTTGATGTATGCTATTAATTACCCTTTTGGTTTCTTCGCCCTATGTTGTATGCTATCCTCCATATGGATCTATTCGAGTTACAACTTGCTATTCTCTAGTTGTAATTGGTGGCCAAGGTAGCCTTGCCCTCTGTACATTGTTACATGCAATTATTAATTTACTTCTTGTTCTCTCGAAAAAAAAAAGCCATTTCTGTGAGTCTCTAAATTGCTTACAACTCTCTTCGTATCTCAAGTAGTATTCTACATTCAATGTGCCACAATACGTGTTAATAGCATGAGCTAATCAAGGATTGACTAACTTAATGTATTATCTTTTCAGGAGTGTGCAATGATCATACTTATTCCGTTTAGTACAAATAGCGCCGATAGGAAATAAGTAAACTTCAGTACGTACTTCTCAAAGTGAGGTATAACGCATAACATAATTCATTTATACCTATCATCAGATGAATGATCATAAAGCAGTTCGCATGAGCATACAATACTTGAATATCAATTTAAGAATTGTCATGACGATTAAGACAATTAATAATCTGGACTTTCCGAACACGTAGTGTGTTATTGTATCTTGTGTTGCATTATCTGTGTAATCTTTCATACAAATACGGAAATGTAAGAATCATCCGAGGAATTGCAACACAGGTTCTTGCTCATTATCAAATGAAGAGCATGTCTCACCTCCAATCTGTATGACGCCTTTTTCTGAGATGCATTCAGGAGCTATTGGTATTATCTGCCATTAGGGTTCGGACAGTTTTACATGGATTGTGAGTTAGAAATTAACTCGAAGCAAGCTAATTACTCTTCAAACATGTTCTCCATTCCCTTCTACTTGAGATGACCTGCAAACCACACCAAATGTACTCAGTCCCCTTTAACAACCATTCCTTATCTAAACAGTAATACTCTCTGTTTGGATAGACAACCTTGTAATCTTGAAAATGAGATAAGACCTAACATTACCGCTTGTCTCTATCAAATACTGAGTACACTGTTCGACGACCAAAAGACCTCTTCTCAGCATTTAACATGTCTGTATTTACCCACTTTCTCTAGAACCATTGCTGGACATGACTTGAAGCTAAAAATGCCCAAATCCAGCGCTTGGTTGAGAGAAAAATTTTGAAACACTGATAAATGAATAGCACCTTGTGATTTATATTGTATCTCTTAATGGGCATATTGTGTGACAAGATTGGGGATTAAAAACTCAAATGATATGGGAATCTTATGAGGATAATGCCAAGATAATGAGAATGTGAATTACATTACTCATGCCTTTACAAGGTAAAGAGTACCTGATACGGTTTTCAAAATCATGATTCAGAATAATCTAACGTAAAGCGCCACGTTCTGTACCAACTATATCATGCTCAGTGCTAATCCAAATTAAACGGCGTTTTACGTGAATTTGAATCAGCCGTGTATCACTTGTGATTTGGGCACTATCAATAGTATATACTAACGAGCTTTTAGCTTTGTAAATAACCATCATCATACATAAAGTCCTCAATATCAGCAGACAAAAACCGAAAATTAATCAATCTGACTGTGATTTCAAAAGAATCGCACCAAACACCAACACAGATTAATGCAATGAAGTCATTGAATATCATGATCTATTGTAGAAAGTGGACAGTAAGCATTGATTAACGCTATCTGCTAATAAGTAGATTAAACAGAGAAAGACTGAGAATCTATGTATGGATACATTTCATGAACTTCATCGGTCAAACGGTGCTGAAGAGGTCAGCAAGAATAACAAAATTACCACAAGCTTATATTTGTCAACCGATCCAAGTTTGATTATGTGTTTCAGAGTTTAGATGAGCTTCAATAACTAAACTAATAAGAGGATCTGAACTATGGAAAATAACTTGAGGAGTCAAACTATCTGAAGTAGTAGACATTATAATGAGCCTCTGACTACAGATTGCTTATGCTATATCTACACTGGCAAAACTAAAGTTTGAATCACGCTCAACGCAATTGAACGGAAGCTTCTGCTCTTCCAAGACAAGAACTTATAATAAAAGCGAGTTCTTTTTCCTAGAGATCCCACGAAGTAGCGTGATTGATATCGCATGCGTTGTCTTGAGAAAAGCTTCTAAAACAAAACTTCACTGCCAAAACCAAAATTCGATAGTAGCATGAATTTATAGTTCTATGTATGCGCTAGAATGGCAGTCCCTTGAGTTTGTTCTTGAACAGTCCAGGTACCTCTCTCACTATATCAGTCGGGTGGCGTCTGATTTGAGATGAAAACGGTTTTAAAGGCGAAAGATCTTTCACAGCTTGCACATGCCTCCCAACAAGAAAGGGATTCTGTTTCCAATAGGACTGATAATTGTACAAAATAATAAGCTTCAATGAGGATAAATAATTCTGCGAAATAAGAGGAGCATCTCAAACATTATTGTTGACCAACGCCACAGCCATCCTTATCTTTCAAATCAACGTTCAGTAAAGGTTTTAATGTGTTTCGAAAAGATCATAATTGACATTTACCTTTCACTAATTTAGTATACAGGTCGCCTCAGAGTATGTTTCTCAGAAAATCCAGAGCCACGGAACTAAGGAAAAGCTGCGCAACTTACTTTTCCTTTCGAATTTCCAAGTTCGCTGTTTATGAGATTGTAGTTTTAAACCATCCATTAAGAGGAGAAAAACATCATTATCTAAATCTTATCCTGAGCTAAACTAAGAACAATGATACAGAAGGAGGCTGATGAAGCATATCCAAATCACACTGCTTCTAGTGTATCAATTCCTCACTATTAGCACGTTTCATAAGATATTGCAAGCATCCTTCTGCAATAAAATATGCAATTTAAAAGATACGAAAGTTTGTTCTATCTCTCATTTTAAGTATTTGGCAGTAGCTGGCTTCTCTATTCTTGTTGGTAGGGATCTTCAGGAAATAAAACCAATGAAAATATTGACAATCTCCACTTATTAAAAATCATATCCAAGCTACCACGAGAACTTCCAAAGAAAATCCAATGATAGGGTAACATTGAATATGCGTCAATCATGGTTGTATGAAATCATCAATGTGACCCTGTTGCACTTGGTCAAGCATGAGGCCCTATGTTTTGGTGCATTGCATGATTTTCTTAATGATGGTGTGATTAATCTTCTTCACAAGAAAAGAGACTGTAAAATCATGACTAAAAATGGGAGCCCTATTATGATGCTACAAAATGGTTATTAGGGCTTTGCTATGGATCTTGCACATCAATGAGGATAGAAACGGTTAATCAAGGACAGATCTATCCCAAATCTCATTATTAGCATGTGGGAAGCCCTTGACTTTGCGAAGGAATCTTCTCAAAACGTCCCTTTATTAAGATTGATTTTGACAAATCTTATGAGAGACTTGAGTGGGTCTTCATTCTCCACTCACAGAAACATCCATCCATCCATCCATACATACATACACACAATATTGAATGTATTACCACTAAAATGTACAAAGATAAGTAACCCGTTAGGGCAATAGGCGTGTATACAAGCCGGGGGAAAAAACTCATAAAGAGGGGAAAAAGTGCCCCAGTGGTCCTACTGTGTTCACACACATCACTACCTAAATATATCAATAAATCCCCCCTAGGAGTGATGCAGTGAACAAGGAGCTGGTACTCATGTATAAGGAAGTGCCAAGCTATGTGGAATCTATCCACAAGCGAAAGTAAGCCCAAAGCTTTGTGGAAAGCTTTAAATTTCTCCCTAGGAAGAGCCTTCATGGAAAGGTCTCGATTGTTCTCCTGCATGGGCACATATGCCAAGCTGATTTCTCCTACAGAGAACCTCTCCCTGACATAATGATAATGCACCTCAATGTGTTTAGTGCAAGCATGGAACACAGGGTTCCTCGCAAGTGCCAATGCGCTCTGACTGTTAGTGAAGATGGTGGTGGCAGAAGACTCACAAACACCCAAACCAGCCATAAGGAGTCTGAGCCACACAAACTCAACAGTTGCTATGAAAGCTACCCTATACTCAGCCTTACAACTGGAAGTGGCCATAGTAGGCTGCTTCTTTCTCAACCAGATATACATGAGTTACCAAGCATGTAGCCAAAGCCACTAGTGGACACACAAGTGTCATAGCAACTAGCCTAGTTAGAGTTAGAAAAAGCATGTAAATCTCACAGTAGTTATTCCCCCTTGCGATAAAACAATCCAAGTAGTCGGGTACCACTCAAGTAGCAAAAGATGCGCTTGACCGCCTACCAATGCTTGACTCCTAGGCAATGCATAAACCTGCTCATTTGTGAGACAACAAACTGAATATCTGGCCTAGTAATGCACATGTAAATGAAGCATCCAACAGCCTGCTGATAGAGAACAACATCAAATATATCCAGCATCATGAAGAGTCAATCATAAACCTATCTCCATAGGAGTGGCAATAGGTTTATAGTCTTCAAGGCCAGAGTGTTGTAATAATGTGTCAATATATTTCATTTGACACAAAGCTATTCTGCCATCAACTTGCATAAATTGAATGCCCAGGTAATGATGCAAGTGCCCCAAATCAAACATCTCAAACGAGGCATGCAAATCAGTCTTAAAATCAGCAATATGCTTTGCATGAGGACGAATGATAGCATGTCATCAACATACACAACAATGATTAGAAGCACATCATTTTCATGCTTCAAATATAAGGTGCTCTGAGTTGGACTATTCTCAAAACCATGTGCAATCAGATAGGCATGTATCTTTTCATACGAAGCTCATGGTGCTTGCTTTAAACCATATAATGCCTTCTTTAACCTACACACCTAGTTTTGATGCCCTTTTTGCCCAAAGCCACGGGCTGGAAAACATACACTTCTTCATGCAAGTCAATATTCAGAAATGTATTTTTAAAGTCCACTTGATGTACATTCCAACCATGATGAGCTATTAGTGCACAGATGCTACTAACAGTAGTCATTCGGCATATAGGTGCAAAGGTCTCATCAAAATCAATGCCTCTTTCTTTCACATAACCCTTTGCAACAAGCCTAGCCTTCTACTTTTCGACTGTTCCATCAGGCTTACGTTTCAGCTTATATACCCACTTAGTGCCAATGGCCTTCTTGCCAGGTGGGAAGTCACATAAAGGTGAAGTAACATTCTTCATTATAGCCGTTGGTGCAAGACAATCACCAATTGATGTTGTGGATAAAGAATTGAAGCCAAAGGAAGAAGAAAAGATCAACAAATGAAGAGTGAAGATAGAACATATTCAGAAAATGAAGACTTGTATACATATGTACATTAAACTATAGCTAGCTCACTTATACCTTTGTTTTAGTCATGAGCTTGTACATATATGCCTATATATACAAGTAAAAATTTGGGGGCAAGTATGAGAGAGTATGATATGAGAAGAATTAGAAGTTAGAATGGTCATTAGACACATGAGAAATGAGAAAGAATTCTCTCATCATTGAGATGTAAACTTTTCTAAATACAAGGAAAAATAACGCCAGATATTTTGTTGAGTTCTCCTTATGTGCTTAATCATTTCAATAATCCTTTTGTAGATTTCTAATTCCATAAATAATGATTCTATGGTTAAAGTTTTAGAGCCTAATTGTAAACACGCTGAGAGAATTATGTATAGGAACATTTGTATGTGAAGAACTATTGCGTGTCTTCATAAACTGGCGCAATATTGATGGTCAAAGAAGTGATTAGTTCTTAGTGCACAGTGTAAAGTTTTGCACAAATGAGGAGTCTAAGTTGAAAGGTAAGCCATCTATGGCTAAAAGCATTTGCTTAAATGGGTTCTATTTTGGGAGAACTGTGTGTTAGAAGATGCAGGTGTTAGAATCGACTATTCAGAAGAACAGTTTCAGACATAGGTGAACTATTTGAGTCATTTCTCAAGATCTATTGAGTCATTTGAGATGATTTAACTTGGAGAAGGTGCGCAAACATTAGCGAAAATCTTGTGCAAATTTTTATTAAAAACTTTACACATTTGATCAGTCAATGAGTGAGTTATGTGCAGGAGACTTTTTGAGTAGTGACTCTCTTCACAGTTAGTTCAAGATTTTGATAATTGAGTATTGATCTTTCAAATTGGTAAAGGTTTTGAGATATTCTTGATTTAGAGCTGTTCTAATATCAAGGATAGCTTGTTCTTTTGGAGATTAACACTCTCCATTAGTGGTATTAGAGCAGTAATCATCAAAATAGTAGAAAGGAGAACCCCGATTGCTGTAGTTTTAAAGAAATCAACCCTTGAAGGTTCAAAAGGTGAAAGCTTGAAGGGAAAGCTTGAGAAGGACACCAGAAGTTATCAAGAAGATCAAAAGGAACTTCATTCAAAGTAAAGGTACACTTATTCCTCATAAATGTTGAAGAATTTAATACACAGGTGAAGAAAAGATGGGAGATTCTCTTCAGATAGAGAAATTGGATAGAGAAAACTATACAGCATGGTCAATAAGGATGGAAGCTCATCTCATGAGCAAAGCTTGATAGGTTACATTACAGGTGAAGAAGAGAAACCACAATTCAAAGATCCTAGTGTTCTAACTAGGGATGAACTCTCATATTTGAAGACTTGGATGAAGAAGGATGCTCAAGCAAGGAGCATTAGATATATGGGAGTCAATGACTACTTGCTACCTCATATTAGAGGACTTGAAAGTTCAAGTGATATATGGAATGCTTTAGAGGAGCATTTCCAAAACACTACAAAGTCAAGGAAGGCATCTTTATGGGCAGAGTTTACCACATTCAAGAAGAAGGCCTCTGAATCTATCTCTGATTATGTAACAAGGATGAAGGACATTGCAGATGCATTAGGATCAGTTGATGAAGATATTGAGGAGGATAAATTGGTAAGGCAAATCCTCACATGTTTGAGAGGAGATGAGAAATGGAAGCCATTCATTTTGTCTACTAAATTCTCACTAGATCATTTCACTCCTAATTTAAATCAGTTGCTAGGACACATGTTAACTTTTGAGTAGGATGTCAAAGGTGATGGTGATAAGAGTGCAGGTCAAGCAATGTATTTAAAGGATAAGAAGAATAATAGCAAGGGTAAGCAACAAGTAAATGAAGATGAAGGCACAACTAGTCAAGCCAACTTCCTAAGAGGAAGAGGAGGTGGCAAAGGTGGAGGAAGACGCAGAAGCAATAAAGATGGAGCCAAAGCTTGCTGGATCTGTGGTAAGATAAATCACTTAGCTCATGATTGTTGGCATAATAATCAGAATAATGGTGGATATAATCAAAACTTTAATTCAAGAGGAAGAGGTGGCAGAAACCAAAGAGGTAATTTCAGAGGTAGAGGTAGTAGAGGTTACTTGGAAGAAATGCAGGTAGAGGATTCCAAACTAAGTCCTACAACAATACCTAGTACAATTCTGCTTTAGATTAGAAGGAGGATTCAACCTTGATTATGAATGCAACTTGTGAAAGGCAAAGTGAAGTCCAAAGAGTCTTCTACATTGACTCAGGGTGTAGTAATCACCTGAGTGGTAACATAGCCTTGATGACTGATTTGGAGAATAAGGTAACTGATCATGTAGTTCAAACAGGTGACAATACAAAGCACAATGTGAAGTCAATTGGATCATTGAAGGCCAAGGATGGCAGTACTCTTTTGAGTAAGGTCTTGTATGTTCCTACAATTCCAAAGAATTTGATAAGTGTAGGACAAATTGTTGAAAAAGTTTTGAAGTAAGGTTTGCTAATGATGGAGTTTTTGTGGAAGACCCTAGCAATGGGTATAAACAAATTGTTTCAGAGAAGAAAGAAGGGAGTCACATTGAAGATCAAGGTAATGTTGGTCATGCCTTGTTTACTTATGGAGGACATAAGATCTCTGAGTTAGATCTTTGGCATAAAAGGCTTGGACATTACAATGAAAGAGGTATTAAGGATATGGTTAACAATGGTTTAGTGCTTGGATTGCCTAATGTTGCAGGTCAACGTATGCCATACAGATGTGAGGCATTTCAATTAGGTAAGGCTCATAAGCAATCATATAATAAGCAAGGATTTATGTATTCAAAGAATCTTGAGTTGGTACACATAGATGTGTGGGGACCATCAAAGGATTTTAGTATAAATGGTTCAAGATATTATGTGATTTATGTTGATGATGCTACCAGGTGGATCACTATTTATGTGATCAAAGATAAATCAGAGGTATTTAATACATTCAAACATTATCATGTGTATGCAGAAAGAATTATAGGTCAAAAGTTGAAGAGACTAAGGTCAGATGGAGGGGGAGAGTATTTCTCTAATGAGTTCAATGATTACTTATGGAATGCAGGTATAAAAATGGAAGTTACTTGCAGGTACTCTCCTCAACAAAATGGTGTAGCAGAAAGAAGAAATATAACTCTTGTTGAGTTTGCAAGATCAATGATGAAGGAGAAAAATTGTCCAAATTATTTGTGGGTTGAGGCTGTAAATACAGCCATATATTTGTTTGATAGGTTACCATGTAAAGCTTTGCAGGGTATGATGCCATATGAGGTATGGTGGGGTAAGAGACCTACCTTAGATCATTGCAAAGTGTTTGGATGTTTAGCCTATGCATATGTGCCATCTCAGTTGAGGCATAAATTAGAACCTAAGGCTGAAAAGTATGTGTTCATTGGATATGATGATAAGCAGATGGGTTATAGGTTATGGAGTCCATCCACAAAGCAATTCCTTGTATCAAAGGATGTTACATTTGATGAGCAAGGTACTTGGTATGCAGGTACAATCAATTTTCATGCAGGTGATGAAGAAGTTGTGCATCAGAAGAAAGGTAAATCAAAGGTTCAGATATTTGATCAAGAAGAGAGCAATGAAGTACAAGTGGAAGTTGAAGAAGTGCCGAGGTTTGATCCAAAATGTGATGAACCAAAAAGTTCAAGAAGTGGAGAACTCAGAAGGTCATCAAGACACAAATAGCAACCTACAAGGTATAGCTATGACACTTCTTTTTTGACTACTAAGGATTATGCTTACATGATGAAAGCAGATGAAGTCACTTCTACATATGAAGAGGCAGAAGGTAAGGAAAATTAGGAGAAATCTATGCAGGAAGAGTATGATGCATTGTTGGAGAATGAGACTTGCGATTTGGTTCCTAGAACAAATAGTCAGAAGATCATTGGATGTAAATGGGTCTACAAGACAAAGAGGTATGCAGATGGAAGTGTGTCTAGGTATAAAGCTAGACTTGTTATGAAAGGGTTTGCTCAAACATATGGTATAGACTATGATGAGACCTATAGTCTTGTGGCAAAGATGATAACCATCAGGACACTCATAGCCATTGCT